>JARHVA010000388.1:4660000-4722500 GCA_037957365.1 Torreya grandis
GCAAGATCATAAAGTCTCAGATACTCCCAATCCTATTTCACAATTTTTAGTTGGTTTTCAAAATACCCCACTTCAGTTCTCTCAGCTTCATCCACACGATTCTTCTTCTTTCATTTTGTGATTTTAATGGGACCTTCTTGGAGATACCCTACTTTCCTCTTCTTTAATCCTTTTAGAAATGTCTTAACATTAGAGGAATAATTTTTAATGATGTATTCACTTATTAAAATTTATTGATCCATATTAAATTTGATGGTTTGCATACCCTTCTCCAATATCACCATTTTTTATTAACATTGACAAGGTGTTCCCTAATCTGATAAATATCTTAAAAGAGGTCTCATTTAACAACATCCTATTCAAGCCTTGTCTTATTATTATATTTTCCATTTGAAACTACATTTCCATTTATTTGTAATAATGTTTTGATTTTTTGTTCTCAATGAATAAGATTTACATAATTCTCACTTGTAATTTGAGGGCCTTCTCTAAATTATCAATCCTCCCAGATTGTTCTTCCTAAACCCTAAATCATAAATCCTTAGTACTAGGTATGGACCCTCTAGACAAGGAATCATCATCCTCAAACATAAGATCACTAAATTAATAGGGATGGTTATCTAATCAAGGGTGAAGAATATCATTACCAATATAAATGATGTTATACTTTGCCTACTTAAATGATTCAATCTTATCTTTCATGTTATCAACCTTTAACCTAATTTATTTATCATATGGTATCAATAATTTATATAATTAGAGGATGCCCCAAGGATATCATATCACTAATATGCTTAGATATGTTGGCTGAGACATCTTTATATACCTCACTCTTTTTTGGATTTATCTTTAAGTGTATTTTAATTGTAAAAACCTTAGGGGCCCATTTAAATCTAGACTCATCCTCCTTAGTATGGTTGAGATTACAATTTTCCTCCCCTTATTTGGTAATTTTGGAAGAGAAAGATGGGGTTCGATGTACTAAAATACAATGATGGGTTGGGATTCATATCTTTTTATATGGGTGTATCAATTTTATCATCTTGAAATTCAAAGAACATAAATATCTAAGGACATAACAATAAATAAGGGGATTCTCATGAGTTTCCTATACCTAAAATTATTTATAAACAAAAATTGAAATGCATAGAGTTTATTGTAATTGCATTTTAGTGTTATGTATTTCATGATATGCATACAAACTTCCACCCATGGGGTAGGTATGGAGGTCCTCAGGATCACATATCCTAGCTCATGAATCCTTTCATTTCCCTTGAATAAGGTGTTAATATCTTTATTTTTCCTCTTTATATCCTTCTAGATTTTTAGTACTTCATTTGGCATTTTAATAACTATAGCAATGATTTGTTCAAATATCTCTATATAAATCCCCCTCATTATAATGAATATGTTATTATTGGCCTTAGAAAAATCCATTGATAATCCTAGGTCATGGACCTTTATTCAATAAATGCAACTCCCCGATCCACCCCTCTTGAGGATGTTCCAAAATGTGGCATTTATCTTCACCTTTGCTCTAGAATAAGATTCAACTTTGAGTTGTCTCCTCCAATGGTTCCTTCTAAAATTATAGGACCATTGCCACCTTAACTATTTCCACATATGGAAAAAGAGGAATCACACTATTTAATAGTGGATTTTTATGTTTAAATCAAGTGATTATAAGATCCAAAAAAACATGTGGGGATCTAGGTTTTGTAATTATTTCTCATACATTATATATGATGACATACCACCTCCTTCTATGCATATAGTTTCTAAAGATTTTTCACATGAGGATTTATATAATTTACTATCCAACTAAAATTGGCTATTATTACATCATTAATACTCTTGATGATTGAGGAATGAGATTTGATAATCAAAATATTCCTCAAGGTATTTTGTATCCTTATAGAATGTGATAACAATCTATAGTATTCCTAAAGGCATAGAAATAGAATACTTAATATTAGATTCTTCATTGAGATTAATATTTATAGATGGGGGAAGGTTATTTACTATGGTCCTTTTAATAATATCTAGATTGTAAATACCTAAATTTGTAAACCAATCTACAACACTATTGCCTTATTTGTATGTGTGATTGATAGATACCTCCTCAAATTACTAAAGAAGAATTTAAGCATAAAGGTTGGAGAGTAAATGATTCTTAGATATTTATTATCTTTTGAAAGCCCTCTTTGATAACTAAGAGTTTTATATTCATTTCCTTTACAACCTAAATGTATCATAGATCTGCACTTTATTTTTCTCAAATGGTTTTTCTAAATCCCTAGAGGCCCTATGTAAGCCTCTATGAACACCTCATTATTGTCTATAATTATACATCCATCACCTTCTCTACCTATTGTTCCTTTTGATGATCCATCAAAATTTATCTTGGCCTAGGATATGGGAGGTCATATCCACTTAATAAATTTTATATATACCTTTTTATTACTTTTGTTGAACTCTTTTGGAATACAAAGATCTTAATTATGGATTACCATTTCTTCATACTTTGGAACTTCAAAAAAATCACTCTTACTTATGGAATATTTATTTTTATTGATAGTTTCCATAATAGAAGATCCAATTATCAAAGAATTATTATTATTAATATATAAAATTTAGAGTTTCTCTCTTTCCATCTACCCAAAAGGAAATGGGGAATTGAAATCATCAAAAAAAAATTGAGGAAAGGAAAAGACAAAGGAAAAATCACTGGATGATGAGATCAAAAAAAGAATTTGGTCTGACCCAAAATAATACAAACAAAGAAATAAATTAGTCAAAAATATTGAAATAAAAAGGGCATGATAGGAATAAATAAAGGACAAACACAATATCAAATTTGCAGAGAGCACATATATTGAAAATAGGAAGACCATTTCTCACAAATCTATCCATAAAGAGAATTTTTTTTAGAGATTAAACCTATAAAAGAGGTTAAACTTGGGAATGAGTTCATGTTCCTATTCCCAAAGAGAGTTACAAGGAGAACCATCAACAATGGAATTAAATTCCACACGGTAACCTGATTTGATATTATAAGACCTATCCTCTTATGCAAACCAAGCCATTTCATCTTGTTTCTTAAAAATTAAAAACATGAAAACATTTAATATTATCATTAAGAAATAATAGGCCATATTCACTTCCAAATTGGAAGAATCCATATAAAGAGCTTTCCAAGAGTCAATCCTTTCTACTCCTTTCTAATAGTATATTACTTTTCCCCACTGCTATTTTAAATTTGGGACTAAGTTTCTTCCAAGCGATAGTGAAAATTAATGGTTCACTAAGAATACAAACATCATCCCATAATAAATATTTATTTCCATACCCAGAAATACATTTTTAGTCTTTTTCCAATAACTTTCTACTTTTAACAAGGTTGTTCCAAAAGGAAGATCCCTACAAAGGTGATTCTAAAATGTGAAAAATATTAATTTATTTGTAGCCTAAGTACTTGGATTTGATAATATTATTACTTAGGTTATCCTCTTTTAATAATATCTACCCAATTTTTTTACTAAAGGTATTTATTCATTGCATTAGTATTTATCAAACCCAGGCCCCCATGAGATTTAGGTAAAAAAAACTTATCCCATGTCACAAGATGGATTTTGTTTTATCTTCCACTTGAAATAAAATGAATCTATTTTGAATTTATTCAATATTATCTATGATTTTTATAGGAACATTAAAAAAATACATGAGGTATAAGGGTAGACTTTGAAGATATATCTTGATCATAATTACTATCTTGAGTGAGGAGGCTTCCCTTCTAGACTAATAAATTACATTGAAATGTGCCCAAAAGGGGATTCCAACAACTAGAGTCCATCATTTAATTGAAAAATTCAATTTAAAGATAGGAATAAGTGAGGTATTTAGTTTGAAATTCTAATATGGGTGATATTATTTGTTGTCTTATTACTTGTGTATTGAGGAAGAAGATATAAATTTTACACAAGTTGATACATTACCATGCGACTTCAACATAATATTGTAGTATATTTTTGCTGATTTTAACTTCCTAAAATGAATATTACAATTATAGATACTAACATTTAATCAATAAATTCTTGAAAATGTTTATTTTTAAATTAATTACCTTGTTTGGCTTATTCTCCATTCCAATAACCTGTACTAATGAATAAAGACTTTAAAGTCTTGTAATTACTAAGAACATATTCTAGACATTCCTATTTAATTCATATTCATCCCTATTCAATAGATACTTTACTATCACTTTTGTTTCATAATTCTCTATAAATTTAGGAAAAGTCTGTAGCAAGAAACATGGGCATAATGCACACCTAACCAATAGTGTGTACTTGTTTCTCAAACTCTAATGATTATCTTTTAAAAATAACACACTTCCTAAAAACTTTCTTTCATATTTAAATATATTAATTATTACAAAAAATCAAATTATTTCTCTATAAAAAGGAACCAAGTGTCACACTTGAAAGGACCTATCACTCTCTTATAAGGAACCTATCTTTTTAATTTCAAAATCATTTATTTTTTAACTAAATATACTTAGTATGATTATATTATAATTTTACATTCTTTGGCAAAGTGTAGCATTGCTTATTTTAGGTTGAGGACATCCCTTGTCAAGCATTCTAATTGAAATTACTACTTGCATTCAAATGATCTTCCCTAAAGTGATAACTACATTGGCGTAAGGCCCTTTGGGATATGTAAGCAACACTCAAAAAATAAGGTTTTTTGAGGATAGATTCGCCATCGTCACTTCCCCCATCCCCCCATTTAAAATTTGATCTCCTTTTGTGTGCTTATGAAAGATTATGGTTCTAATCTTATAGGTTTTCCATGCATAAATTTAGGCTCCACACAAGGACATGTTACATACAAACACAGATGAACAAACCCAAATTTTAAGATCTAGTGCACAACATGATAGAACAAAGTCATGGTAGGAACACATTGCACTCATTTCTACGTCATATTAGCTTGTTTAAATAGACATAGAGCCATAATTTTATATCATATATGTGTTTTTAGATATTTTTAGATAATTAAAATTCATAGAAAGTAAATATAGTCTTAAATAAATAATTTTCAAGGACATCTCTCTAACGCTAACCTTAATTTATATTTTTATAAAATTTACAATTTTTTTCAATCTTTGAATTTTAATATATTTTTTCATTTATATCATCATAAATCAAATTAAATATTTTACATTTCCATGTAGAGTTAATTAAAATTCATAATTAATTATAGTGTAAAATTTTTGGTGAACCTTATTAAAGTAAGGGTTTATTATTTTCCTATATTTATTTATTATGGGATTTTTTTCCCTTACTTTGAGTTTTCTTACTTTCATGGATAAGTTTTCTTATGTGTACTTGGAGTTATAGTTTGATTGGAGGATATTAAGTAAATCCCTTAACCATTTGTTCTAGGTATTGGAGTTACTCTTTTATTATTGCCTCTTTGGCCACTTTTCCTAAAGTTTTATAGGGAGTTACACATGACTCTCCTATATGTACATCTCACATTTGTGATCTTTGGTAATGAAATATTGAGATGTGGATCTTAACTTATTTTTTGTAATATTCTCATGTATATGATTTTTTATCATAATTGTTTTATTGAGTAATAATTTGTCTTGTACCTATCACAAACTTATGCACTTGTTTGATCTATATATCGCAACATCCACTCTAATATGGTATCAGAGCACCAAGTTGGTATATGATTGTCTAGGTTTTATTTGTTATTAGCTATTTATAAAAATTGAGTTTAATTACAAACATATGAGGGTCTATCTTCACAATCCATATTCAAGTGTTTTACAAAGTAATGGGTGTTATTTAAGTATCAAAAAAATTATAGCGTGTTTTTTAACTAAAAAAAATTGTATTAATATTTTTAGGAAATGTTTTTTTGTAGGCCTGGTCTTTCAATCTTTCCAAAAGAGTGGAGGGTCTTACATTATATTCATACTAGTCACAGCTTCATTTGGGCAAATTTCAACATGTTTTTATCCACCATTAATGATGTTATAATTTATAAATGACATTTATCCTAATATCACACCATTAGAGATCTTCCACATGGCCTTTTATGTCATTCTAACCCTCCACAAACCCTTGAAATACTCTTCACACCCCTAAAAAAATTTATATGGCCCTTTGATCTCTCTTACATGATTAGAGACTCCCACATGACCTGCTACACCATTGCAGAGCCCTATACAACATGTTATGCCATTAGTTAGTCTTACCCAAGCTACAAAGGTTTATTTAGTCCTCAAAATAGTCTTGAAGTCTCTTACACCCAGCCATTGAAGACCAAACCAACCACATGTTGGCCTTGGTGAATAAAAATGTGATCCATGGTTTCTCCCCATGGCATTTCCTATCTATTCTCTCTTCCAAAGATAAGTCAAACAATTGTTAAACTAACTTAAAAACATATGTTTTATTAATTTTTTAATAACTAGTTTTTATATTTCCTTGCAGTGGAATTATCTTCATGTGATTGTACATGTGGGTGCACTAAAATTTAGTTAAGACTTAAAAATTACTTTGTAAAGGTCACTAGTTTTATTCCATTGCTTATAAATAAGGATATATCTACCTTTTTAATTCATTAGTGCATTTAAATTTTGTGCTTTTTAAATTAAAATAGGCCATGAAAGATGAGAAAATGATATATTTTGTAAATTTTGATCGATAACTCAGAATTGAGTACTTTTTTGTTCAAAAGTGCATATTTTTCTATGCCCCATTAATTTATGTCATCTATTTTTTAAAACCACTAAATTTATAAAGTGCCAAATCTATGGGGTTCATTGATACTATTATTTGGGGGGGGGGGGGGGGTATTTATTTTTAGTTCATCTTTTTCTTCTACATTTATTGCACTTCTCTT
Organism: Torreya grandis; assembly: GCA_037957365.1. Lineage (NCBI taxonomy): Eukaryota > Viridiplantae > Streptophyta > Pinopsida > Cupressales > Taxaceae > Torreya > Torreya grandis. The sequence goes on from JARHVA010000388.1 coordinate 4,666,922, forward strand.
TTTCTATAATAAAAAAATTACTACTATAACCTTATTTATGCACAATGGTTACAAGTTCAACTAATTATCTAACATCATTTAATTATCATAAATGGAAAACAAAAATCTAAAGTATTCTAAGGAGAAAAGTTTTACATTACATTACAATGGGGTTAGAAACTTAATCAATAATAGATACATAAAAAGTTAAGTGGTACAATCATAATGATAAATCATATGGGTTATTATGTCTTTATGTGCCTCCTGATCTCCTCTTTCATATAAAACCTACCAAAACACCTAATGAAGTATGTACCATTTTAAAAAATCTCCTTAGGAAGTAAGATGTGATGAGAGATCAAGAACTAGAAAATGACTTTCTTTGTACACTTAATTTTGGCCACTTTCATGCCTAAACCACAATTTAGATCAATTTATAGTAAAGAATTCACTTTAAAGTCTATAAACTCACCTAAATTTCCCAAATTTATCAACATAAGGTGTTTAATTGCTCATAAACATGGTGAATATTTATTATTTGTGCTATTACCCTATATTCACCAATAACCTAGTTCATTTTTAACCCTAATCAATTTAGGACCTAGTAATTTAACATTCTTGGCTTGTTGAGATATTAATTCAAAAGATTTAAAATAATTGTCAAAATCCAAAAATCACTAAGCAAGATTAATTAAAAATCAAATCTCAATTAACATGCCTAAGCAAAAATTCCAAGTTGAATTAGTGAATTTCATTTATCAAAAAAATTATTTTTAGCCAAATATGAAGTCAAGGTCAAAGGAGGTGATTTATTAATTCTTAATATTCTTAAAAGGTGAGTCATAACCTCACATATATTTAAAGTGAGTTGTCATGGATAATAAATATCTAAAAATGAGTTTTCAAGACTTCATGAGTGTTTTGGCCTAACCTAGGGTTAGACTGACTCAACTTTGGTTATTTTAGACTCAAATAAAGTTATAACTAAACCTAACTTCCCTAGGGTTAGAGTTAATTGTTAGACTATAAATACAAGTGCCATCACTTTACGCAAATAAATTTTTTTGTGTAAGGTGTAAATACCTTAATTTAGTCAAGAAACTATAAGTACTATGTCTTTTATTGCTCTTTCATATTAAGGTCATAGTGATAATTATTGTGTTTGGTCACATGGTTATTTTGAGTGTTTTGATCTTTTTTATGTCTTATTTTTTTTATTTGTAACACTCCTAGTAGTCATAAGTCATTTTTTTCTAATCACAAGAACCCCTAACCTCTCTTGCTTGGTTTATCTATGATTTAAGCCTTAAGATATTAGTGCCACTTTTAGGATAGTAGCGTCATATGGCGATAATGTTTAATTATGGATCTAGTGTCTGATGGGCCCTTTATCTTGTTTTTTAGTCTTAACCCTTTCATGAGCCTTATCTTACATTTTTATCTCTATTTTATGATTTTTCATTCAATGAATAAGGTCTTATATTAAAATAAAATTTCCTTACATATAATGAGACTCAAAAGTCATTATACATCTAAAACTTACTATTTTTTTACATAATTACATAAAATTAATCAATAGTACAACTCAATACTATGCATACTACTCAGTCATGACATCTAGAAATTACATGCTTGATGAAATAAGGGCATAAGTGAATGTCATTTTAACATACATTCAATTTGATGGTGCACATTCCCTAAGGGAGAACTACATGTGATCTGAGACCCCTAGCATTGAGGTTAATTAAGTAATGGTTAAGACAATAGGGGCTCTGCTCTGTGTGATTGTAACATTCCATTACCCAATTTTTCATTTCTTTTTTTTGTTTGATAAATTTATTGTTTCATGTGTTCAAGTATTCATGAGGGTTTTGGAAGAGAATCAACTAAAATAATGACACATATAAACCCCCAAATGACATAAAACTTCCTACAAGACCTCCATAACCTCCCGTAACTTCATTAAAATTTTTAGATAATCCCTACAGGAGGGATATTATCACTAGAATTGGGAATTAGCACCACATGGTAATAGTATCTTGATATGGGTGATATTATCTGAGACTATATTTTAATAAATAATTAGAAGATGAAAGGTGTCTACCTATCTCTCTATCCTGTTCCAGTTCCCTGATCCACATAAAACTCTGTTTATTTCTAGATAAGTATCATTTATTTTCTCACTTGTTATTTTGGAAAAGTTCAATTAAATCAATCATTTATAAATTTAATTCTATATTAACAATATACTGATACCTTTAACAACATATGAATTATATGTGTTAAGTCTTAAAAGGTTAAACCATTTAGTGAACCAGACTTACTTTGAATACTGTTTAAAACCCTACTTTTGCTTAGGATTTACTTCTCCTACTTTTTGTACACTAAATTAGGGTTACAAAATTTTATTTTTATAAATTTTTGGCATAACCTATCTAATAAAAGAGCTACATCCAGGATCACCAAATCAACAAATGAATATGATGGATTGATCTCATGAGTTGAGCAAGTGTACATCATAATGAAATTACTAGTAAATGAAATCATGCATAGAATATTGCAAAGGAATGAGAGAAATTAAGTAAATAAGGAATATTTTAGATAATATGGACTTATTAATGGTATAAATTTTCAAAAACTATCAGAAATAAATTAGACTGTATCAAAATTAAATTGGACTATATCAAAATTAAGTTGGGTTTATTACAAATAAATCAAATCTATCTTATGTATTTTTTATAAGTCTAAATTATTTAAAATGATAATAAATAATTATTAGTTGAAAACTATCATAAATAAATTGGTCTTCATCAAGAATTACTCTAATTTATTACAAATAAATCACATCTATATTATATGTTTGTAATAAGTCCAAATTGTATAGTCATTCAAACTAGTTCATAGACCATGCATTTATAGATAATAAGACTTGGTGGTTTATTTCATAAAGAAAAAAATGCATACATTAGTCAAGAACTCGGGTGATATGTGATTTAAAACACTTGGGATGATTGGGATGCCACATGTCATTATTTGATTGGATCATAAACTATCTATTTAATCTTATTTCAGTGACATCTTCATGACCATCAAATTTTATCTTGTATTTGTGTACATGCCACATTTTAATCATGGGTTTTATATCATTATATTCTCAATATAATCTCCCACATAATTGAGTTACTAAGATTGTGATGCATATTGCAATCTTAGGTGCTCATATTAGATGAAACTTTTGTTTGGACTAGTTATCCTTTCACATATCCGAGTCATCGAGAATGTGCCATGTGACATAATATCAAGTGCTTATATGAAGTGTAATTGAAAAACTAAAAATGTGAATAACATTTGTCGATACACAAATGCTAAGGAACAAATATTGATGCGCAAGTGGGACATTATGGGGCATAAACCCCTAAGAAATTTTCACATACATAGGAATGCCGAAGTTTATTTTTCAAAACATAAAAGCCGATGTGTAAATTCTCAGATGTGTATATTTTGAAGACCATTTTTAAGGATGCAAAATATGTATTTTAATTTAAAAAACTAAAAATCTGAAGAGGTTTTGATGATTCACAAAATACAATCTAGCTATTTAGAATACATAAAATTTGAAGACCATTTTGAATCATAAAAATGCAATATAGATGTTTCAATAGTCAAATGTTATTAAATATATGCACAGTTACCACAATACTAAATTATCATAGTAGAAAATATAAAACTCAAATACTGAAGTGTATTTTTCAAGACCTAAAATGTGAAGTGCCATTATAAACAAATATAAATAAATCAATCAATAAAAAACATTATACATTCTAAAAAATGAACTAAATTTTGAAAAAAAAACATTCATATTTTTCATTCCAAATTAAGGAAACACCATTTAAAATTTGCCAATCCTTTTATCATTATTTTTATTAGTGCGTAGTGGGATAATGCATTCAAATATTCTATTACAATGCATTTTAAAAAATTAGTGAGAACAAGTGTATGAACTCTCAAATTTTTATTTGGTTTCCAAGTGTAGATGATACTATCTATGAGTATGGATGGTAAAGATGTGTTAATTGGGTTTGGCTTCTATTTCTTATCCAAGCAGCTAGAATAAATTTATGCTTCTTCTACATCTTTTTTCCATACATGAACTGGGATGAACCAATCTACATTAAACCTTCATTCTATATCCCCATTTGTTTATAGTATCTCAATATTAATTTTACCTCTAGTAACCCATACTATGTGGTCCACTCCTGTAGAATCATCAGGTCTGAAGAATAACATATATTTGATTTGCATATATTGAACTGCATCAAATGTAATTTTTGTTTTTTTTATTCTTGGACCAACATATGTATCTATAGAATCCACTCCAAAATCAAGGGTCCTATAATGAACCATTTTGTGTAAATCTATATACGGGGGGTATGTCATCACACATTTTAGGCCAAAAATATCTTGTGCACTCAAATTCAAAAGGGAACATGTCTTCTCTCATTATGTCATGGATGTTTTAGAATTAATATGTTAGATCCTTTGACTTACTATTTTTGATCAAACAAAATTCATTGAATTTCTATACATAATTATTCAAATTATATTTAATTACTTTGTCACTATTTTTTCTACTTCTATCTTAGACTTTTGGAACAATGGAATATTGAGACATTTATTTCTTTTTGAAGTCTTTGAAATATATTTTTGTCATATTACCTTCTAGAACATTTAGCTCACCATTTTCTTTTGTTCCCCATAATGTAATGAGGGGGACCAATTTATATCTCTTATAGAGTTTTTGCAATGCATAATGGGTTGACCTTACTCCATGCATAGAAGAAAGTATTGACCTTTTGTCAAGCCTACTATTTCATTTATTCCCTTCCACTAGTAGCTATTAACATAATCTTTGAAATCCACTACATCTTCAATCAAATATTGCATGAAGTTTCTTGTATTTTCACACATCCTATAAGTGTCCATCATCTCTGCAATACTCCATACATCTTTCCTCTTTATACATTCAGATAGGAAGTTTCTCAAAGGCACAAATTAATTATGCTTCTTCTTTGTATTTCTTATATTTAGGGTAGTAATTTTTAGACAAAAGTACATCATATAATGGATATTTTAATGATCTAGGTTCATATAGTAAAGATCCATAAGTATCTGGCATTGTCATTTCCATATACCTGAAGCAATTGTTCAATGCGGTGATAGTAAAGTTAGACCCTCCAAGAATGTATGATAAAAAATACCCATATCTGTCTGCACCATGACCATGTGTTATAATCCCTACCATTGAAAACTCTAATATTTTATAGGAAACTACTTTGGTTTTTGTCACTATCCTTAGCACAAATGTTTTTTGGAATTCCAACTTATCATGAATGACACTGAGGCATTCTTCAGGGTATTACTCTAACATTCATATATGTATGTAATACATTTATCTTGTAGAAAGTATTTGATTTGAGATCATCATAAACTATTGATTGGTACGCTTTTCTTGATCTCTAGAGAGGGACAGAAAGTGTTTATGTTGATTCAACAAGATACGTGTTTTAAACCTATTGAAGTCATTAGACGTGGGAATTGTCACATCATAAAAATTAGTTTTCCACATGTTATTGAATTTTGGCTGGGATATTGGCTCATATTCCATATCTACAAGTTTTGCATTGATGTGACACCTCATAAATTCTAGAGTAAAAGATGCTAGAAGATGTTAAACATTTTATTTTGAGCCATATATATATATATATATATATATATATATATATATATATATATATATATATATATATATATACTTAGTATGTTAGTCATTTAGAAACATCTGTAAAATCATCCACCAATTGGTCCAACAAATATTTAGTTACCATTGTCTTCTTTTATAGATTTTTTTAAAAATTTCCCTAAATGTAATGCATTTTGTTCCTCATTTTTGTGATAGTTTTGAATGTCAAAAAAGCCACTTCTATTCAATCCATATATTTTAATTCAAGATTCTAAACAGATCTCTGTACCATGAAAATCAATGTTAGTTTTACTTTTATTTTTCTTAAACAAACTAGAAGAAAGGGAATCCATGACATGTTTCCTCCTGTCTGTTGTTTTAGAATCAAGCAACTTCATCTTTTTAGATTTTAGAATCTCAAATGACAATCCTGACTGAAAACATTTTTTGGTATATTTATCTACATACTTTGTTGAAATCTCACTATTATATGATTTCATCAAACTTCATTTGGCTGAGTGAAGTGTTTAGCTGATTTATTTTTTGGCCCAAGTATTTATAGGCATGAATTAATTTTTATGGATGTCTTTGTGCTATGAATGTTAGGCAAGGAGTGACTTCATTATCCACTATGTCCCAAACATTTCCAATTTCTTTATCCTTTGGTGTCATGTATGGTAAATTGATTGCTCTACAAGTCTCAATGTCTACTATTTTGTTAGAATTCCATCTAATGATAGATGTTTTAATTATCTATGTACTACAATTCTCACAATATTGTATAACTTGCCTTATGTAACTTCCCAATTCATTTTGTAATATTTTCATAGGAATGCAACAAAAAAAATTCCCTGGTTATGCAAATTCAGCATAACCAAAAGATTTTTTTTCATCATTTGTAATAGGTGTACATTTGTGAAACAAATGTACCCTTTTCCCAAGAAAAGTTTTTCTTAGGATTTTAAATGTGGTAGGATCATTTATATATCAAAAAAATAAATCCAAGCAAGGGTTTTCTTATTACAATAGTTGTATATGCAAAACTAAACTCAAATTATTTTAGATTTGTTCCATGTCATCATCTATAGAAAACTTATTTATGATGTGTTGCATCATTCTTATGCTCCATATAGTAAAACTATCAACTACATCCCCCAAATTATCCACAAAAGCTATAGGAAATGGAAGTGGTAGAGTTAGATCAAAATCTTTAGTCACATTTAACACTTACACATTCAATAAGTATTTCCTCATTGTAGCATGTGGAAGTGAGATTTATGGGTTCTAGAGATTTAGCATCTAGACCTACCACTTTGTGTATTTTTCCTTCACTAATGACCTTACCATTATTTATGAGAGAAACATAGTCTCCACATTAGAAAGCCATTGATGTATGATTGTTTAGCCTAGACATTTACAAAAGATAGAGAAGAGTTATCAATAATGTTATTTATAAAATCAATCCTATTTATACCTATATGTAGGAGATAAACCTATATTTATACTAGAATATAAGCACGGAGATATGCTAAAACATAAAAATGCTAAAAAGGTAATGTATAACATTTTTTTAATGACAAAGTTTATGTCAATCCAAAAAAATAATAGCTTTTAATATCATATACTACATACTTCAATTCTTGATTCATCCTACTTTGAAGGTATCTCCTAGGAGATACATTTCAAACATGTATCAGAGCAGAATAACCACGTAGAGAAAAATAGCTAATTAAGTCAATATTAAAACATGTATTTTATTATAATATAAAATGATAATGAGCAATGGGTATTTTAAGAAAAATTATGGAAAATGATTAGGTTCTTATATTTTTAGATCCTTTATTTGATTTTAACCTCTGTTATGGACCCAAAAGTTTTAAGGTATCTCTTTCAAACATGCATGTGGGTACCATTGAAGGTTTGAAGGTAGTACTAGGTGATACCTTGAAGGGCTTTGAAATAACTTCAAAGGTACTTGTGACATTAACCTTAAGACTTCGTTTTTAATATTCAAGGACATGCGGCATGCACCCATGAACCCACAACATTTAAACACTCAAAAAATATGTCAAGTTCACTAGGAGAGTGACTCTCCATGATTATGCAAAGTGTCTCTAGCCTATTTACCCAAATATTGACAAATTTAATTTCATATACAAAATATTTGGTATATGTAAGAAGGGTTATGGTGACACATGTCTCCATCTAAACTGCATTTGAAATTCTTTTTTAAAATGGGGCCCACTTCCCTCATATAATGGCACACCTTTTCTTTAAATAAGAACTCCCTTATTTCCTAAGGAGTACTATGATAACACGTGTCATCAGTGGAAGGGACTGAGACTTCAAGTGTGTGACCATGCCCACTTATGCACTCAATCATTATGAACCCATGATGAACCCAAGCATTGGATTCAATTTTATGGCCATGTTTTTTATTCTCTCCCAATAGGATACATATAATTATTTTACCATAGGGAGGTTACCTATGGTCTAAGAGTAAGAGGTGAGGTCATTCTTCAACTACTAGGTTTCTTGGTCATTGTCCAAGGACTCTTGTTGCATCTGCCATTGCATCTATTTTTCCATGCTTGTAGATTATAAGAGATTCTTATAGGTACACATAGTAAAGCTTTTTAAATTCATTTAAATTGTTTATCCAAAATGTAAAATATAATTTTTTTACTCTTTTGAAGAAAGGAGATTAAGAATTAATGTGATAAAAAAGTTACATTAATCTCAAATTAAATATGAGAAAGTAGTGATGATAAGAAATTTATGGTAGAAGGACCACTAATGGTCATGCAAGATCATTAATGACATGGTGCTTTAAAAGACTGCATCTTGTTCAAGGTAGATCGAGTTGGGAAATGATAGGTGGATTTATTAAACAAAGTGGCTACACAAAGTGACAAAAGGTCACATCAAACACACTCTATGGGGTAATTTCAAGATTTGGGAGACAAAAAAGTTCACCATCAAAGCCAAAATATTAAATATAAGGAAAAAATCTTATGTATAAGTCATTAGTGCATTTTAAGAAGTTTGACAAGAGCAAATTGGATGTTGAAAGCCATAAAATGAAGTGGAGTAACAATGCCAAAACATTATATACTTTGGAAAATAAGAGTATTCTACTATCTGATCTTAATATACTCCCATATGGAAAAATCAATACCCAAATTTTAGTATAATAAATCAATAAAATAGTGTAGATTATAGGTTTAGTCATGGATTGGAAAAAGTTGTTGATCCCACTCATAGATGTGGAGAAGGTGGAAATAGGGATTGGGCTAGCTCTTCAACAAACCAAATTCAATAACCTAGATCCCTTCAAATTTATGGAAATAGATGAAGTTACTCTATTTTCCCTATCAACATAATTAGGTGTACAAATAGGAGCTCTTACACTTTAACATCTACTTTTGGGTTCCGATGTAGAGAGGCTAATCAATTTACCTGCATTTGAGAAACTGGATGAGGTCATGCATACCTTGTTAAGTAGATACAACCAAGGGACTATTCATTTTTTCTAGAGATATCACCATTTGGATCAATGCATAGATCATGACAAGAGCCATAGACCTCTTGAATTATGGAATTTTTTTATTTCCATCCAAGTCCACCACACCACCAATTCATTCATTTTTGTAGGAGAATTTTCCCACTAGGGTAGGAAGAGGAACCCTAATTGACTCCATTGAAGACATTGAAAGTGCATTCTAGTAGAGTGTATTTTAAAGAGGTTTTAGCAGATAATAAATTAGGTAATAAAAAGAGTAATTGACATTTTATATTGCATGATATACTAGAATGATAACTTCAATTGGCCCAAGTTTTTTGCATCTGAGCTTATCACTAATATTGAAAAGGTACTTTCAGGTAGATTGCAAAATTTCCAATATTAGTTTCTAGTTTTATTATTATTATTATTATTATTATTTACCCAATGGAAGTCCCCACTAGACCAAATTAATGTTGCTACAAAATTTTGGCCTACTACTACCCTCATAGGCATCACTTAGACTAAGATAGGGAAATATTATGAATAATTAAGGTAATTTAATGCATGATGTCTTGAGGCTCTATCTTTGATTAGGTTACACCCTCAAATTCCTTAAAATGGCATATAATATTTGGGGTAGCACACATCGATAACCAAGTTTTTAAATGGTATTCAAATAAAGGTGCATGAGTTGGCCATGCCAACTATGACTCCAATGCCCTTTTTCATCATAATGGTTGAATTAAAATCTGAAGTATAGAGGTAAAGAACCCTAGTCACGACATCAGTTAAAACTATTTGAATCATACCTACAAGTGCACAATAACTATAATAACCATAACTAGGTTTACAACCACAAACCTCACCATAGTAGTCCATATCTCCCACACAACAAGAAAAATTCAAATAGAAGGGACTTATGTAGAGAGCCTCACCACCACTAGCTAGAAAGAGATCAAGGCAAATAAAGTCTTGGTTGGAAAATCCACATGTACTAAGGATATATTAGGAGTATGATCTCATAATGTTGGGGGTTGATGAACAATAATTTATTTAATGCATGATCGAAGGCATTATCCAAAATATCTATGATAAGGAGGAGGAGTTATTTTTTTGGAAAGCAGTGTGCATTTGCCAAGTATAAAATAAAGTAAGTAGTGATAGTTTGGTCAAAATTAAGTAAACCTCTTCTTATATTATTTTGGATATCGTAAGCCAAGAATAATCTCAACATGAACTTATGTTAGAAATTATCTAGAAAGATTTAGAAGATGGTTAATCATCTATGTAGTTTGTATATCTACCAGAGGAAGGGTTCCTAGTACGGCCACTGATTCACAAATAACATAGTCAACATTAAGTGAGGCCTTCAACCATCATACTAGAATGTATGGTATATTTCAAATATCCCCATAACAAGTAGTGCCCATCAGGTAAATTCTAGGGGTACAAGAAGAAATGAGGATACACTTATCCCTCTAGCTAAGCCAAAAAATATTTTTATACACAGAGGTGTGGTTATCAAATCTAAATATTCAAAATACTCACAATCAGATATGGAAATTGATGATGTATATATAATGGAGGGATCCCTAGATACCACTATACTAGATCCAACGAAAGAAATGGATGTTGTGTATGATATCGAGGATCATGAGGAGGCTATGAAGAATGAAGAGTGGAAAAAGTGAAAAGTATAGAAGAATAAAGAGAAGAAAGATGCCATAGAATAAGTAGTTATGTAAAAATTTGAATGTGCATAATAGGAATAAGACAAATATTACATTGAGGAAGAGGAATAAGAAAAGAAATTTGAAGAAGTTGAGGTCAAGAAAAAAAGGCCAAAGAAGCTTTAGCCAAAAGAAAGAAAGTCGAGGAAGCAAAAGCTAAAATAAAGATAAGGGATCACTAAGAGGTAGTACAAAAGTATGAAGAGTCATAAGTAGAGGTAGAGGTGCAAGATACAAAGGAAGAATTTTCCTAAAAGGATGAAACCTAGTCAGGTGCACCAAAGGAGACTTCACTGTCAAAGTCTCTCCCCTCTACCTAATGGTTGTGGGATGTCCCTACCACATCATCTTGTTACAAAGCTTTGTTACTCTTATTGACTCAATTTACACCATCTACTACCATAGTTTGAATGATATCCATTATGCTTGATTCCACCTCCATGGAGATGTATTTGGATGTTTTACAATTATCATTGTCTGATAAAATTAAAGAAATAGATGTATTCCAAAAATCCATTGTGCAAAAGGATTTAGACTTAGAACAATTTTTTTTGGTTGTGTAAGGAGAAAGAAAAAGCACAAAATCAAATTGTTGAGGCTAAGAAGCTCAGCAATGCCTCTTGTCCTTATTTGGTTATATAAGTCCTTGGTGATCAAGTAATGTTTGAGGACAAAAAACTCACTACATTGCTAATTCAGCTAACAAAGGATTGGGTGAGCACATATAAAATGCACACACAATGGTAGGATATCTACACTAAAACCAAAGGAATTTATGAACTTATAGAGGAATATTTATAGGTCCTAAATACTACTACACATTAGGATAAGAAGATTACACAATGAATGCTTGATCAGAGGTAACATCTTGACAAATCCTTAGATTCTACTAAACTAGAGTTTGTAATAGTGGATAAAGTTAAGCTATATTGAATAATCGAGTGGCTATTGGGGAACAATGAATGGTGTATTTCAATCATTTTTATATGCTAGGGATTGATGATGAATAATCTCCAGGTCTAAAAGAATGAGACAATGTGCAACACATTTATAGCTATTCAAGCCCAAAGGAATGTCGAAACATTGGATGATATTGTGTTAGATATCCAACTTAAGCTATTGAATGCTAGAGACTTATCATCGTAGAATAAGTATATGTTTAAAATTTGATGGTCATTTAAATTACACTGCACATTTTTCTTATAATGGTGTAGGAAGTACTTGATAATTTAAAAATGCTCAAGCATGAACTCTCATAATTTGAACTGACTATTACAAATATCATAGATAGACCTAAGTTAATTCCACCATAAGAGCTCCAAGAAATTTTGTAGAAAATAAAAATGGATATAAAGGCATAATACGGGAATCCACAACCTACATAACTACATGTCCAAACTTCAACATGAACTCAATAGTAGGTAAATGCATAGTTCAAGTTTTTTAGTTTAAAAAAAAAGTCTACTTTGTAACATAGACATAATCATTCAAAAAGGGTATAGGTTGATTAAATATCCCTAACCTAGATGGCCACCTGGTTATGCTAGTATATGGAAAACCAAAAAGGGAGATAGGAAAGTATGCTACTTAGTTTAAAACCAAAAAGGGTGGCTAAATAGTGTACCAGAGGTTTAAACTAGTAAACAACACCTAGAGTGATTACTACCACTTTTGTGAAAGGCTAATATTTTTCAATTTTAGTTGAGATCAAAGTTAAAATTTTATCTCAAGATGAAAAAATAGTTTAAGTCAATGAAAGTTTTGGATGTGAAGTAGGTACATGTTTATTGGGTATCATTTTATCATCTATATAATCTTTTGGATGTTTTTGGCCTTGTTAACCATGAGATATATGTAATAATGCCATGACTCTTTTCTTTCTATTTGATGGAAAGTTATAATGTGAAGAGATAGAACTATGTAAATATATATATATATATATATATATATATATATATATATATATATATATATATATATATATATATATATATAGTGCTCTAATGTAATGTAATATTGTTTTGATGTGTGATAGAGATTAATAGACTAACTATGTTATTATTTTCCTAAGATTCTTTTACCTATGCATAGTGCACAATATTTACTCTATTTTGTTTTAGATTGTTCTATCTTTGTAATATTTTTTTTATGATCCATAATTATTAACACCATGTTATTATATCTATATGTTTTCTAGTTTGTATAAAATTTAAGATTATATAAATTTACTCATTCTATTCTGATATTTTTCCACTTCTTGCTACACAAGCTATACCTATAATTTTCATGTTCTAAAGAATTTCCAAGAAAATTTGCTAACATTACTTCAACATGCACATGATTGGAACAAAGTATCTCTAAGGAGATAACTTGAAGTGATTTGTAGTACCTTAGAGTGTACCATAATGCATGTTTGTAAGGTATAAGGTATCTTGTAGGAGATACTTTCAAACATGTGTTTTTAGTAACTTTAATGGGTATCCTAGTAGATACCTTAAAAATACACATGATTGGAATTATATTTCAAAATATATCTTATGATATACCTTTTGGGGCCTTGTAATACCTTCAATGTTACCTTTATTCATGTTTTTAAGGTATAATTTAGGAGATACCTTCAGGGTATCCATGAAGGTACTACAATTCCCTTCAAGGTATATTTTAGGAGATACATAGTTAATTAGTTTCTATTTTTTTGCATGTTTCCAATGATATGTACATGGATAAGGATGAGCATGAAGTAGAGTGTAATAAAATTTTAAGGCATGATATGACAGTTTGAATATATAAAAATTAATTTAATTTTATTCAAATCTATGTGGTCAGAGGGAAGCTCAAGCTGGCCTAGGTAGCAGTAAAACCTATTGTTTGTTTCCTCTTTCATTATTGTTGTTACACTCAAAATAAGTATCACTAGCATAATTTGCTTCTATTCTATGCCAAGTGTTTGTACCTTTGCCCTCCTTAACTTTAAACATCTACTGGTAGATGGTTATCTACCCCACTCCCCTTTCAATTAATGTCTAGGCACTCCATATTGCACAATCCGCCATAAGGATCACCAAAAATATCTTATGAGATACTCCTCAAGTGTGTGTGTCACCTTTAGAATTTATGGGCACCCAATTTAAAAAAAAATCTTGGATGATTGTGCTTTAAGTATGGGCTTATAAAATCCACTCTCCTGAATGGTCCAAACACTTAAATACCTTAAAAGTTTTAAGGATAATTCAGTGAAGGATTGAGCATTTGATCAAATCATCTTGAGTAAGTTTCATTTTGAGTTTTAATTGCTTTTATTTCTTCCCCTTTTACCCCAATCCAATTTGAAGAGTTGGATTCTAAAATCCCTAAAATTGCCTTACAGATCACAATTTGGTCCTACACCTATAAAGCTTCCCATAGGAAATTATTCCCCAAGGGTGAGAGCTTTAGTCATCAAAAGGGTCTTTATGGTACCTTAAATGGTTATCTTAGTAAATAGATATATCTTGGAGGGCCTTGTAATAACTTCAAGGATAACTTTATACATTTTTGAAAGGTATCTCTTTGGATATACCTTCAAGGTAGATAGAGATACCTTGGAGGGCGTTGTAGTACCTTTAAGAATACCTTTATGTAATTTTGAAAGGTATCTCTTAGGATATACCTTCAAGGTATATTTTAAGGTACTACAATGCCCTTCAAGGTATATTTTAAGAGATACCTTGAAGGGTCTTGTAGTACTTTCAAGGGTTTTTCTAGTAGATATAGATACCTTGGGGGCCCTTGTAATAATTTCAAGGATACCTTTATGCATGTTTAAAATGTATCTCTTAGGAGATACATTCAAGGTATCCTAGATGGTACTATAATGCCCTTCAAACTATCTTTTAGGAGATACATTGAAAGGTCTTATAGTATCTTCAATTGTTCTCCTAGTAGTTACTATTGTATCCAACATCCCCTATTCTTCTTAAAAAAATAGGGACTCACTTTTAAATTTTGGCCTTGTTTGTTTAACCTTTCTTCTATCTATATGAGGAAAGTTTTAATCATATTGATCCTTAGCCTTTACAGTTAGAAGAACAAAGCCTAATATTATATATTTTATGGATTGACTTTATTAATGCACATGATTAAAATTTTATTTTAATGTATCTCTTAAGAGATACCTTGAAGGGCCTTGGAATACCTACAATGTTGATTGCAAAGGTCCTTGCAAGGGATTTGATATATATATGGCACCTTTTTATTTGACAAGAACCCTAATGATAGCTAATCTTTAAGAAATACCTTCAATGTAGCCTTAAAGTTACTACAATGCCCTCCAAGATATCTTCTAGAAGATACCTTGAAGACTCCTATAGTACCTTAAGGGTTCTCCTAGGAGATGATATAACACACACAGAGAAAACTACATCAAAGAAAGCACTATTACACATTAAAAAATATGAATCAATTTGAAATTAATCATCCTAATCAATATATTTACCAATCTTTCAATAGTTATTGCACATATATAAATTAGTACATCAATCAAGATAATTAAGAAAATATTTGCAGCTATTGCACACTAAAGATTATTTAAACATAGAACTAAAAAAGTAACAACTAATTTCATATAAATTCAAAAGAGAATACTCAAAAATTTCATTGATGATCAAAATTTATGCTTCTATGTGTGTGTTATAACTACCTCAAATACTTCACTAGCCTAAGCCATAATCTCTTATATAAGAGTGTACAATAACTACTCTACGAAGATCAACCTTTCTCTAAGGCCTACAAATTTCCTACATCAGTATCTCTTTAGACTTCTTATTCATTTCTAATTATATGTTTGCAATCACTTTTAGTAATAGGCATAGGTTCTATAAACATAGGTCTCTTTAGATGGGACTATGGATGCCTGAATGGTAGTAAAGCAATGCCTAAGCTTACCTTGTTTTTAAGATTTAATAGATACTGGAACAAAACCTACTATCTCTTCAAGCCTTAGAAAAACTCATCACATCAAGGGTTAAATAAACTACACATTTGACACACACATATCCAAAAAATTAGAAGGTAATCATGTTGTGTGAATTAACTTAGGAGTCTGTTTCATGTTTCTAATTTAATTATTTTTTGTGACACACTTCACGGATGATTTTGGGATTGTAAAATAGAGTTCTAGGTTCATGAATACTCAGGAGTATTCCCCCTTTAAGTCACCATTTATTGTACTCAACATCCCCCTTTTCTCTAAGGAAAAATGGGGACCCACTTTTTAGATTATGGTCTTAATTTTGAGCCCCTCTTCTATATGCTTATGCAAAATCTATGAAAATATTGATTATTGGCCTCTTATACCTTTAGCTATATGGTAGTGGTAATGTGTTTTCATAAGGCTAACTCTTTTATTCTATTAGGTTTATATTTTCAACTTATACTTTTGGACTTATGTAATTTTTATTTTTAAGTTTTATGTTTTGGGTGTTTTGTCCAGTGCCTTTATTGACTTCATTTCTTTTGGACTTTATCTTTTTGGATTTTTTTTGTGGACTTATCTTTATTGGGGAGATTTTTTCAAACATTTTATCCAAAACAATTCCTTGATGGAAATGGGTCTTTAGGATTTTTGCCCAACAGAATTTTGTCTATGGACATTTTGTCCAAAATGAATGCTCCGATAGAATTCCTTTACCTTATGAACCAACCCTTTAGTACTTTTATCCCAGATACCTTTACTTGACTAACCTACAATTTGGGATTTTTTATTTCATCCATGTTGGCCTAATAGAATTTCCTTTTGTCTTTTTTGAATTACCCTTTGAATTTTTTAAATGGCCCTTTCCCCACCAAAATATACCCTTCGGTATTTTTGTCTCTGACCATTTTACCCTACAAAGTAGACCTTTTTTTCATTTTTTTCCATGAATTAGACTCTTTGGACCTTTCTACACCTACCCTTTGGGATAATGGGCATGGCCCTTTTCCCTCTAGAACTTACCCTTCAACCTTTTAAAAGTGCCCTTTTTATAACAACCCTTGGGTATTTTTGTCATCACCACTTTACCATTTGGGACTTTTATGCTAGGCCCTTTACCCTCTAGACTTATCCTTTTAGACATTATCTTGGGCCCTTATCTTACAAAGTAAACCTTTTAGGACTTTTTTCATGGGCACTTTGCCCTATTAATTATATCCTTCAAATTTTTTCCTAATGAAAATGACCCTTCAGGATAATTGCCTTGGACATTTTTCTCAAAATAATTTTCATGGTAATATTTCCAAATGATGGGCTTTTTATTGTTGATATTTTGTAAAATATTGATCCCCATCATAAACTTGAATACCTTACTACTAAGAAAAATATTATCCCTTGTCATACTTATCCAAATTAAAGTTGAAATTATTACAACAATATATACTAAAGATCCTTGCCAACTTGAACTAACAAATTCTGAATTATATAGGAATATAAAATTAACTTGAACATTAGGCATTTATGTCATATAGACTACTTTTCAATACAACATTATATATATGTGATATGCATCTATTATAATCCTTCATTGGTTTCAATCAAACTTTAATTATAAGTATCCTACTATCCTATAGTAATAAATATCCCTAGATACTATTTTGAAGAGCACTATGAGTAAAATAATGATTAAGCTAGAGCCAAGTGGATCATACAACATATATAACACCTATAAGGAAACTAAAAATAACACAGAGTGTATACTATAATGGCATCTTCATCCAAGACATTTAGGGGAGTAAATCTATCATCATACTCAATCAAGGACTCTACAGAGTTCATAGATACAGTGTATGATTCTACCATATTCAAGAATAGATACATCAACTATTTAGACATATAGGACATAGTGTATTCGATAGATGCATTTTCATTGGAGGATGAGATGACACTCGATGATATGTTATTTTTAAAATAATTATTGGCTCTAAATTACCAAAGGCTACATTTTGTTTCCACCAAGCTAGAGGTGATGCCATGCATATACCTCCTATGGGATGTGTTCTTCTTGAGAAAGATATCATAGGATGCCTTCCTACATTATTTTATTAATAACATAGTGGTCACATGAATTTAAAGAGATAAATCCCAAAGATACCTATTTTTAAACATACCTAATACATATTATGATAAGCATACATTACCATAGTTCAACATAGAGAGCTTAATTGAGAAGGCATTATCTTCATGGTTACTCCTAGGCTAGACCATTGCATGGAAATGGAAGAATCCAAAGAGGCCTATTTCCAGAGACAATTTCAGAATGAGGATTCACATCAACATGAATCTATTGAATTGAATTTATGGTATGCTGAGTATTCATTTTGTCAATTTAAACTAGGTGTCATTGCTTTACATGATGGTCACCCAGGATGATGCATGTGCCATGGGAGAGATAATCAACTTCCACCTGACGGAGTAAATAATTCACAAAGACAAGGATCCCATGCCTTTGGGTAATTTCTATATGATGTCATATTTTCTAGATGTTGTTATGGGAGCTTGTTATAGAGACCTCAGGGAATTATGGAGCCCAATCACAAACTGCATAAAGAAAAAAAATTGTGATAATTACCAATTTATGCACATATATGCCTACACCAAGAACATGGTTAGGATAGTTTAATATGTCTATCCATAGGTTTGGTAAGATATTCATGGCTCACCCATGCCCTAAATTGGACAAAATATCATAAAAAACCTAGAAGGTAAATGCGATTATTTAACTCTATCTAAACTTCACAGTTATAATGATTTGGGAAAATAAGGTTAGTCCTTTGTGTCTCCCAAAATACATACCAAAAAAGTTGATAGATCAATAAATTGCTTTCCAACTATGGTCAAGTGTTGAAGAGGACCTATCTAAGTAGAAGAAGGATTTGTTATTTGGTCACCATATAACAATTGGAATAATGGTTTAAACAATGAGAAAGCATTTATGAGAAGTGCTTGGAAAGATAAATATTTATCTTTTCCACATGATTATGCATAGTGATTAGGATCTGTATGGGCTTATTTAGAAGCACATATAGGGATTTAACATCCTCTACAACTATGCTTCTTATTCATATAATTTTCTATTTCTTAATGCAAAGGATGATGCATATGTGTTTGAAAGAGAAAGGATTGTTGGACTTCAATAAGATCATTTAAGAATGATCCAAGATGATCCTTTAATCACAGTAAGGGAATTGGATATAAATAAGGCTCTATACAAAGGATGGGAGCATTATAACTTGTAGAGAGGATAGTCCAAAGAGAAATCCAAGGACTGGGTGGGTCCCTCATCTCAAGCCTTCCCTTTGAAATTAAATCCAAATACTATGAAGAAAGAGCTTAGGTTGTCTAAACCTAGAACAATCATGGGAGCATTGGTAGGGACCCTATCAGTTTATATTCTATTGAGGAGGAGAGAACATAATAAAAAATAGCTATTATCACCATTCAAGTAACTACTACTATGCCTTGGACCAAAATTTCTACATATGTTGGGATAAAAACACAAGAGGTAGTTGCATTAACTCAAAAAATCTCCCATACATAGATAAAGACAACTCTAGTTTATATGAGGAATACTAGGACTCCAACAAGGAGTCCCACAATTGAATCATCACAAGGCTTACCTATTGCACCTTCACATTCAGAGCCAACAAAGGGAGAGGTTATGATAATTAAGGACTTTGAGGATGACTTTGATGAAGAAGATAAGTTGGAAATACCTAAAGACATGAGCCTTTAAGAAAATTCTACATCACCAAGTTCCTTGGGTATTCATCCTTTCATGATTATTCATTTATCTTCTATGCCCATTTTTGGATGTGTTTTTATTTCTTCTTTGTTGAGGACACCCTAGGTAGAAGTGCCTAATTCCACCTCTGTTGATCCCTTCACCCCTACCATATTCACTTAGTTCACTCTTCTCAACCTTGAGGTGAAAAAATATATTGTTTCCACCACCATGGTCATTCCACAATCCACTTTCATTTCACTCACCATACCTACCTCCTATGTCCCTTCTGGTACCTCCACCATCAGAGCCTTAAAGAAGAATCAGGTGTCTAAATGGTATAAACTACATTATCCACTCCATATTTTCACATCTAATCCACTAAAATTTACCTTCCCATACCATCCACCACCTCCATAGAGAAAATCATTATGATAAGTTCTAAAAAGGGAAGGAATCCCATGTCTTAATTAATTATTGTTTATCCACTCCCTTGATTTGGAGGAGTGGATTGGTCTAAGATTATTTGGCCTTTCCTACCTGACATCCTTGTCAATGTTTAGAAGAAACAATAGGTTCAAGAGGAGGAAAATAAATAGGTTGTGGTTACAACCTTAGATGCATCTCAATTGGATATTCCTCCATGGGTGATGGACTTGAGAAGCAAGGCAACCCAAATGCCTATCTTCAAGATCATTGAGCTTCCCTCTTTCTCCACTCTATTTTACCCCCGATATAATAACATATATAGAGTGAAGAAGAGGAATTTTGATGATTACAAGGGAAAAAAATAAATCTAAAGGAAAGACACAAAATATGATCCCTCACTAAAAGTTAGAATAGATAACTTAGACAGTCTCCTTACATTGAAAATCTTGCAGACCTAGACCAAGCCCATAAGGATGCTATAGTAGCTATCCATGAGGGAATAAAGATTTCTCAATAGGAACTTGAAGTTTAAGTTCAATAACTTGAGGACGAGGTGGAATAATTAAAGGAGAAAGTGAAGATTATGCATAACCTTGTAGGTACAAAAGCTAGGTGAAATAAACAACTTCGTAATGCTACAATGCTTTGAAGGTAATGGAATTTATGAAAGATGAAATGAACCCTCATGCAAATAGTTCCAACCAATTTTATAATTCATTAATAGATGAAAACACTAAGTTAAAAATTCTAATTGCATACATAGACAACTCTATATACAATCATCTAGATATAATGACAATACTATTGGCATCTAATGCCTTGAACTTGGTTGTCATAAGGTAAGAGGAAGAACTGTAATAGTTACAAGTAGTTGGGGATTTTTTCCTTAAATATCAAGTGTATGAAGCCCAAAATATCCAAATTTTTCATGATTTGAAGTTTTCAAAGGTGAAGGATGCCACAAGCAAATTGATTAGTAGGATCAATTTTAATAAACTCATTTAAGAAGTTGCATATGAGTTCAAGTAGAGTTTACAAGGATTAACACTAGAAGAGATAAAATTTGAGTTAAGTGCATTTAGAAATAAAGTCACAAAGGTCAATATTTTTAAGAATAATTTTTATATGATTAAATAAAGTATGAAAGACTCCCCAGACAAGTGAAGAGGATACATCGACTACCACTACTAAACTTAAACATCATATGGAAAAAACATGATGTGGCATATAAAGTTTATCAAGAAAACAAGGCCAAGAAGAAGTAGACTTCTAGTAGTGCATCAAAATTTTCAAATTATAAAACTTCCACTTCAACTACCACACCAACCATAGTACATGCATATATCCAGATGACTCAACCTTGATAGGCTAAGATTTTATGCATGTATAATTTTTTAGATGATGGACGCAGTCGTAGTTTTCTTTTAGTTTATAGTTTATATTATAAGGTTGAATTTATATTTTTCACACATGCACACATTTCATATTTTTTAAAAGGTCAACTTATCTAATTAATAGCTATAGTAATACTCTTATACAATTTTGACCACACTTAAGACTACATGTTTTAACTATCACATGTAATGACCTTGCATGAACTTGAAGGATGAGGTGAACCCTTCCCCAATTTTATATAAATAATTTTAATATACCTTAGATTTTTGTTATAAAATTTTTAAATATGGAAGCAAGATCAATACTAATGTAGGAAATTCATAGGCCTTAAACAAAGGTTTATCCTCTTAGAGAAGTTATTGCATACTTTTATTCAGGAGATTGTGGCATGGGATAGTGAAGTATCTAAGGAAAATATAGCACACACATAGACAAATACATGAAATAAATCACTATTACACATTAAAAAATATGGATCAATTTGAACTTAATCATCCTAATCAATATATTTACCAATATTTCAATAGTTATTCCACATATATAGATCAATACATCAATCAAGATAGTCAAAAATTTATTCACAACTAATGCATAATAAAGATTATTGAAATATAAAACCAAAAAAGTAATAAATAATTACACATAAATTGGAAATAAAATAATCAAAAAATTCATTGATGATCAAAACTGATGTTACACTTAACTCAGATTCTATCTCTTCTAGTGCTAAGCCTTGCCAAATCTAATTGAAATTATCCACCACTTCAATGCCCTTCAAGGTATATTCTAGGAGATGCCTTGAAAGGTACTGTAGTACCCTCAAGGTTTATCCTAGTAGATACCTTGAACATGTACATGATTTAATTTTATTTTAAAATTATCTCCTTGGGGATTACCTTGAAGGGCATTATATTACTTTCAAAGGGTCTCCTCATAGATAACTTGAACATGAACACAATTGGAATTTTATTTCTAGGTAATTCCTAAGAGATACCTAAAACATACACATAATTGAAATTTTTATTTCATGTTTTCTCTTAAGAGATACATTAAACATGTACATGATTGTAATTTGCTTATGATATATCTCATAGGAGATATCTTAAACATGAACATCATTATAATTTTATTTCAAGGTATCCCCTAGGAGATACCTTGAAGGGCCTTGAAATACATTCCATGTTGATTTAAAAGGTCCTTACAAGGGATTTTATATAACCATGGCACCTTTATATTTGATAATAACCCTGATGCACATGATTGGAATTTTCTTTTGAGGTATCTCCTAGGAGATACCTTGAACATGCACACAATTGGAATTTTCTTTCAATGTATCTCCTAGGAGATACCTTGAAGGGCCTTGGAATACCTTTCATGTTTATTTAAAATTTCATTTCAAAGGATTTAATATAACCATGATAACTTTTTATTTGTTAATAACTCTGATGCACATTATTGTAATTTTCTTTCGAGATATCTCCTAGGAGATACCTTGAACATGCACACGATTGGAATTTTATTTCAAGGTATATCCTAGGAAATACATTGAATGGAATTTTAATACCTTCCATTTTTATTGTAAATTTCATTATAAGGGATTTTATATAACCATGATACCTTTTTATTTGATAAGAACCCTGATGCACACAATTAGAATTTTCTTTCAATGTATCTCCTTGGAGATACCTTAAACATGCATATGGTTAGAATTTGATTTCAAGGTATATCCTAGGTTATACCTCAAAGGGCCTTAGAATACCTTATATATTTATTTAAAAGGTCCCTATAATTTATTTCATATAATCATGACACCTTTTTATTTGATAAGAACCTTGATGCATATGATTGGAATTTTCTTTTGAGGTATTTCTTAAGAGATACCTTGAACAAGCACACAATTAGAATTTTATTTCAAGATATCTCCTAGGAGATACATTGAAGGGACTTGGAATACCTCACATGTTGATTTAAAATTTCCTTGCAAAGGATATGATATAATCATGATAATTTTTTATTTGGCAAGAATACTGATGCACACTATTGGATTTTTCTTTCGAGATATCTCCTAGGAGATACCTTAAACATGCACATGATTGGAATTTTATTTCAAGATGTCTCTTATAATATATCTCAAATGGACTTTAAATACCTTACATTTTAATTATAGGTCCTTGAAATAGATTTGATATAACCATGACACCTTTTATTTGACAAGAACCTTGATGCACACAATTGAGAATTTCTTTCAAGGTATCTCCTAGGAGATACCATGAACATGCACAAGATTGGAATATTATTTCAAGTTATCTCCTAGGAGATACATAAAAGGTCCTTTTAATACCTTTCATATTGATTATAAATGTCCTTGTAAAATATTTTATATAACCATGATAATTTTTTATTTGGCAAGAACCCTAATACACATTATTGGAGTTTTCTTTCAAGATATCTCTTAGGAGATCCCTTGAACATTCACATGATTAGAATTTATTTCAAGGTATCTCCTAAGAGATACCTTGAAATTCCTTAAAATGCCTTCCATGTTTATTTCAAAGGTCCTTCAAGGGATTTGATATTATTGTGTCACCTTTTTATTTTGTAAAAACCCTAATGCCAACTTTGATTGCCTACAAGAATGATGCATAGCACTCCAACAACCAACCAAAATTAGAGGGCCCCACCTAAGAGGTCTCTAATAATATAAATATACCATTTTAATAGTACAAAAATGTCATCACACTAAGCTATATTTTGAGAGCCCCTAACAATAATTAGAAGGTGCCACATGTCAAAAAGTGGCAAAATTTATCTTTAAAGCTAAAATTAATGGTGAATAAAAGGCAAATCAATGTTAAATTTGAATTCTAATGAAATTAAATGACAAAATAAATATCTCAAAGATATGAAAAGTTGAAAAAATAACCATTAATGTGGTATGAACTAGAATTACCATCAAACATTACATAATCAAAGCAATCTTTAAAATTATACTCAGCTCAACTATTGTAACCTACATTTTCATTCAAATCTCTAAGCATTTGATATCTCTACCACCCATGTCCCCAATTCAACCAAGCTTGAGCTCTTCATAGATTTCACCTAACCACCATTTTTGGAGCTCAAAAATTATAGTTAAGTACAAGAAGATGTTAGTTGTTACTCAAGATATCATAGAAACGACACAGGGAGGACCCTCCACTCCAGGTAAGAGTGTTACATTTGTAAACGATAATTTTCAATTTTAATATGGAAATTCATTTATGTTCAAGGACACATAGTTCATCCTTGAGGCCATAAACTCGATGGGCATGCATTATAGAAACACATATTACAATATCAAAGGAGTTACAGATATTGATGAAATTGAAACCATGCCCCACATTATTTAATTGGATTTAGACATCATTGAAATCCAAATGGATGGTCTTCACAAGGTCGTATCCAAACTAGAGGTCATGTCATGCATTGACCTAGTATATAATACATCTTCAAGAATTCAAGATGTGAATATGGATTGATCAAGTCAATGAACCAAGGAATTCATGTTGCCCGATTTGAAATATATTATGACCTACCCCTACCACAACTAGACTAAAACTAGAGCATCATTGATAATTGGTATGAGGCACACAAACCAAAGATAATCTTAGATTCATGGGTAACAAACCCAACTAGAGTAGTCTTCATAGATGACCAATGGGATGTACCCATTCACCAATTCATAAAAGGGAGTCAAGGTTGGCCTTGCCCTACTAAATATAATAGTTGGTAATACACATAGGGTATATAGATATAAGAACTATCGCACTATTGTAAATAATTCTTGAGGATCAATAGATCCCCTCTCTTGGGGATATTATTAGCAACAATCAAGCCACTATTATGAAAAATACTTGCAATAATGGTGCTCCATTATACATGATGATTTACATATTGGATGCCATCTATATTATTGCACAATTAGGTCAAAACTCATGATATCATACACGAGATGAAGTTGTGCCCTAGACATACTCAATGATGCACATTCACCACTTTAGGCACCACATAAAGATAATTTTAGAATATTCCTACCTTCTTATCTACAGATCAATCACTAGGTGTGAAACTTTGAGTGTTCCTCAAAATATTAGATATATATTGAAAGAAATGGGAAGCTTCTAGATAGATCTAGATTGTACAATCATCTAGATGAAAGGGATAATGGTGGCTCCCCTTAAATTTCTAAGGTATGTCCCAATGAATTTGGCTGAGGAGGAGATGGCTTATCAACTACTATAGGGTTTTGATGGTACCTTTAAGAACAAAGAATAATATAGTCCCCCATAAGACTCCTTACAAGATAGGTAGAACTAAAATCACAAATTAGTAGGACATTG
The DNA here is from genome assembly GCA_037957365.1 of Torreya grandis. Classification (NCBI taxonomy): domain Eukaryota; kingdom Viridiplantae; phylum Streptophyta; class Pinopsida; order Cupressales; family Taxaceae; genus Torreya; species Torreya grandis. Next base: position 4,692,814 of record JARHVA010000388.1, read on the forward strand.
TAGTAGTTGCAAGGCATATAAACTCATACATATTGCTTAAGGATGATTAAAGGGCATGGGATCCCAGCAATGTCATTTTAAGGCACTTATTCAAATTCAAAAAGGATGTGCCTATAGAATATAAGCACCAAGAATAGGTGCATGAATGGATTTATAAGGATGCAATGAATGACGAGGTAGTCCTAAGAAATGTTGTAAGGAATAATATTAAGCTAGAAATGTGGCTTGATAGGGAGAATAAGAAAGGTGATTTTATGAATCCCCAACTCCCACCAACTAATGAGATCATGTTTAATACCAACTATGAGGAATCACAAAAAGAGGAGGAAGAAGATAATGTTCCTCTCATTAGGAAAAAAACCATGTAAACCTCCACTGTAGACTACTCAAAGTGGACAAATCCTACCTTTGAGCTCCAAGAAAGGGGAGGATAGAAACCAACCTAGCCCCTCTCAATTTCCTAAACTTGTCTCTACATCTTTTGAGGAAGCTATTGTTGAGGTTCTAGATTTACACCCTAGCTGAACAAGGGGATATTTTAGGTCCTTTGCTTAAATCTAGACCAACATGGGACTGATCCTAGGCTATGGGTATCCTAATAATGAACTAGACCTCTAGAGAAGGTTGAATTCCTTATATATTTATCACCTAAATAAAACTAACTAGGAAAATTGATAGATAAATGGGTAACAAAGCATGAAAACATGTAAAGGAGGTGATGCACCAGTAATGTGATTATTCATCCACTCTATCTAAACTTGTAATAAACACTAATGAGATTGGATATGTAACTTCAAATGGATGTATATGCATTATTATTTCATGTAAAGGTTCATCAAATGATCAAAACCCAAGGGAGTTAATGGGGAGTCTTGGTCTAAGGAAATAACCAGTCAATGTATCCAATTGCTAGCTTTAATTCAATGACATATGAGACTAAACATGACCTATAAAATAATATAATCTAGTAGCTAGGTGAGATCATGATTTGACAAAGGAAATATTTATACAATATATGCAAATAAATCTAACATTAACACACTACCGAAATAATAAAATATGAAAAAGAGTCCTTTATTCATCTCAAGAGGTTATAACGATAAAATCAAGGCAGAGTCTAGTCATGCCCAAGAGAGGGATTATCAAGCTATTTTTAAGGCTTAAAAGCTTGTATTTATAGAAAAAGGGATGAAGAAAGCATGAATTTTACATTAAAAAATGACCAACTACTTCTAATGGATTAACACCAATTCAAGGATACTAACTCATGATCTTATTAATATGGAATCGATTCTGTAAAAGAATTAAATGTCCATTAACCTTATCTAACTGCCAAGTCTCTTTTTATAACTCTGTGATATCATATGATGATCTACTGAAAAATATCATATCTTGGAATTGGAAAACATGTGCCAAATATACATTAAGTAGTTAACTATACCTAAAAATGTGAACCATGATCAAGCGAGACAATGATTCACTATATTGGAAAACTGATCTTAGACCATTCATTTTCACATAGTCATGACATCTATGAAAGCGTATAAATTTCTTGACTTTGATTCACCATCATTGGTATATACTCAATTTCTATATTAGACCCAAAGGATCTATTTCACCTATAAGGAACTTTTTTGATAATGCTTGGTTTCTAAACTATGGTCCTAGTTCAACCCTATCTTTGCTCACTCACCATTGGATTTGATCCGAGCTCTCAAGATCTAGACACTTGTTAAGATAGAATTAAATCAAGGGCACCTTTGCCAATTTTTTGAATGTTAAAATATATTTTATGATCTCAAATTTTTACATCCATGCAACTGTATTGAGATATTTTAACTTCAATGGTAATTTATCATGGTTTGAATTTGACATATATGCAAACGTCACTCTACTTCCCATGTATTTTCACTGCAATAAATAATTCTTTTAGAATGTGTGTTTTGGCCTTTTGTTGTGAACCATTTGTTGAGGGATTTGTGTCTCAGCCACTTTATCTAAAGGAATTGCTTGCTTTATTTTTTGTTTTGATAAATTCTCTTGGGATCTCCATTTTGAACAAAATTTTTGAATGAATTATGCCTTCGAGAAAATTCTCCCAGACAATTTTCTTGAAGGAATTATGTTCTTAGAATGGCCCCTCACCTCTTTGAAATAGTCCCTCAAAAACTCTACTTTGGGCCACTTCTGAAAGAAAAGTACCTTTAATAAACCTTTAAGTGGAATATTTTGGCTAAAAAGAGACCCTTCAGAGATTTTTCTTGGTACACTTTCCTAAGAAAATACCCTTCAAAAAAAATGTTTTTGCCACTTCGCTTGAAAACTTTATCTTTTAGAAAAAGTGTTTAGAACACTTTGCTTGAAGACTTATCCTTCAGGATTTATGTAAAGGATAATTTCCCAAGAAAATAACCTTAAAAAAAATGTTTTGGACCATTCTATTAAAAATTTATCTTTTGAAACTTTTGTATGGGAAACTTTCCTGAGAAAAAACCCTTCAAAAAAAATGTTTTGGCCACTTCACTTGAAAACTTTATTTTTCATAAAAAGTTTTTAATACACTTTGATTGAAGACTTATCCTTCATTATTTATAAAAAAGACACTTTTCCAAGAAAATAACCTTCATTAAAAATGTTTTGGACCATTCTATTGAAAATTTATTCTTCAAAACTTTTGTATGGCACACTTTCCTGAGAAAAGACCCTTCAGAAAAAATGTTTTTGATACTTTGCTTGAAAATGATATATTTCATAAAAAGTGGTTAGGAAACTTTACTTGAAGACTTATCCTCTGATATTTTTTGAAAATGACAAATTCATTGAATTATCCTTTAATAAAATTGTTCGAGTAATTTTCTTGAGAGAAAAAGGCCTTTAATTTTTTGCTTCGAATAATTTATCTAGAAGAAATAGGTCTTCAAAAACTTTGTTTCAAACATTTCCCAAAAGGATTTTTGTACTTAGATTCTACTTGAAACCACACTTGAAATTTTTATTTATCCTTGAAGGTTCAAACATTGTGAAAACTATTCAGCTACCTCCTCTTTGCAACTATAGAATAGAGAAACCTACTCTTTCCACTGAACTCTTAGACTAGGCATAGTTTTTGGAATGTAGACCAAATTTGGTCAACATTTTTGGTGACAAAACTATAAATCATGCCTTTTATGCTTAAAAACTTAGACCATATACATAACTCTTGGATTATTATATATAATACATGGACCATTTACATGACTACAAGACATACTCTTGATGGCAAAGATAATCGACTCCACCAAAATAGGGAAGAAAATAAAAGTAAGCAGGGAAACTATGCTAACAAAGTAAATGTACAAATAAATCACTTATCTAGGATAAAATATAAACAAACTAACCTAATTAACCATGATAAAACATGATTTACCTAAATGAAAATGGAAATTCATGAATTTACTCATTCTAAGAGAAGGTAAAAGTTTCAAAGTAGGTGTTTATTGAACATGACCTTTGAAGAGGCACTCTTTTTACCAATTATTTCTCTTAACATTTCATAAAATGAGACATCAATAGTAAACCAGTCACTAACATATACAAATTCATCTTTCACTTATGGATCCTTTTCATGTTACTTATCAACTATAACCTTGTCAATTGACATCTCATCTATGCCTAGTCCTTGAGTGACCTTGTCTTTCTTATCAACTATTTTAATTTCATATAAATATTCAATGAGCTCTAAATATTTAAACCAAACTACATCATGATCTTGAATAGGTGATTTTTGATCAAATTCAATAATATCATGCTCTCCAATGGGTAACATATCCTTACAAAGTTCTTCAGTCTCTTACAGATATTCAAAATATAGTTGCCAATCATATTTTTTATCTTCATTTTTATCAATTTAAATAATATCATTTTGAAAGGTATCTTGATCTTCCTTAAGTGGATATATCTCAACATCATTTATGACATCAACTTGTACCAATTCTTCATGGATTCCTTCCATATCAAGATCTACCTTTTCATTCTACTTGGGCATCCCTAGAGTAGAATTATATTATTAATGCTATAGAACATTAATGGAATCCTTAGATGAATATTCAACTAGTGAACTATTTTCTCATTAGGATATGTCATCTTAAACTCTTCAATTTTACTCATGACATCATGATACAATTGTTTCCAATGGTATTCTTCATTAGGAATGCTCTATGCCATAGCAATGGTGTTTTATGAGTTGTCCTCATGGATAATTTACAAATAAATATGAGCCTATACTTGATCTATATTATCTCCCACAAGATTTTGATTAAAATCTTGATCTTGGAAGACTGATATGTGATTAAAGGTTCTTGATAAGTAATCTCTTGATGCACATCTGAGACTTTTTCATGTTGGATCTCATCTCTAATTTGCACTTGCTCATGTAGCTCATCCTCTTTGTCATTATGAAACATTGAGTCATACTTACTCTTGCCAAGTGGTGTCCCAATAATGATCTCCTCTTCTTGGCCACTGAAATCATCATGATTTTCTACCTCATTAACTACATATTCTTGATTTACCTCAGAAAGGAGAGGCTCTTCCTCCAAGAGTTTAATAGTACACACTTGAAAATATTTAGCAAGATGAAATAGGTCTAAAGAAGTTACCATAGGTTCTTGATTTTACTCTTGGGGTTTCTCTTCTTGGATCACCTTCACCTTCTCTTCATATATCTTTGCCTCTTGGATGGATCTCCATGCTTTGCCTCTTGGATGGATCTCCATGAAGGAAAGGCTCTAGAATTTTTAGGGGAAAGGATTGGATACTTCATGGAAGGTTGATCATGATAATATTTTTGGATATTGGGAGTAATGGAATTGTAGAGAGGAGGGAAAGAGAAGCCTTTGATAACCTCTAAATTCTACTCCTATTTGGCTAACACTTCATCAAGGTCTAAAACCTTTTTATCTTCATGGATAACTTGAACTTGAGGGATGATTTGTGAAGAAAGGGAACTATAAGTAGATTTATCCTCTTAAATAGGCTTTTGACTCCAAATATGAATCATCATTGGCTCAAACTGAACATAGTCAAGAACTTTATGATAATAAGGAACATAATAAGGCTAGTAAGGAATACAATATGGTTCTTGAGACAACTGATCCAGCTAAATTTGTTACCTCTCACAAGCCTCTAATTTTTATAATACAAAGTTAAAAAACTCAAGCCTCTCTTCTAGATCATTAGACACATTTAAAAACCATTATTTCACTTCTTTATACTAGGAATCTGAACATATTTTTCCTGCATATGATATAAATTTAAGCTCTATTTCATCCATTCTCTCTTGCAGACAAGGTTTCTCATGTAGAACATCATATCCATATGGGAAAGGTGAAATATGGTCTTGAAACTGACATGGTTCATAAGGAAGGTAAGATTCATGCTCTTGGTAATAAGGATTATGGGAATCTTAATAAGGCTCATCATAACGTGGATAAATCCTGGTAATATTGATTTGAATCATAATAAGGCTCATATGGATCATAAAAAGGCTAGTATGATCCATCATAGGGATGATAATGATGTATAACATAGGGATCTCTTTCATACATAACCATTAAAATGACATTAGGATAGTGAAATAAAAATAAACTTACTTGGAATCTACCTGGATTTTAGAAATAAAATTTTTTGAGCTTGAAATCACCAAATTCTTCATGAAGAACACTATTGCAACTACAATTTCACCAAGACAAGATCCAATGAATACCACCAAGCATGCCAAAACTATTAGAGTTCTGGATTTTTACCCTAGCTAAGCAAGGGGATTGTTCAAATTAATTCAAATCTAGACCATTATGGGACTGATACTAGGATGTGGTTATCCTAATAATGAATCAAACCTCTAGAGAAGGTCAAATTCATTATGGATCTATCACCTAAACTAAAACTAACTAGGAAAAGGGAGAGAGAAATGGGTAATAAAGCATGAAAACATGTAAAAGAAGTGATGCACCAGTAATGTGATTGTTCATCCAATCTATCTAAACTTATAAAAAACACTAATGAGATTGGATATACAACTTTACAAGGTTTTATATGCATTAATATTTCATGAAAATTTTCACTAAATGGTCAAACCCTAAGGGAATTAATGGGGATACATAGTTTAAGGCACTAACCAGTCAATGTATCCACTTTTTAGATTTAATCAAATGACATTTGATACTAAACATGACCTATAAAATAATATAATATAGTATCTAAGTGGGATCATGATTTGATAAGGGAGAGATTTATACCACATATGCAAATCAATTTGACATTGACAAGCAATACCAAAATAATAAAATATTTAAAAAGTCCTTTATTCATCTCAAGATGTTACAAAGATCAAATCTAAGCAGAGTCTAGTCATGCCCAAGAGAGGGATTATCAAGTTGTTTTCAATGCTTAGAAGATTGTATTTATAAAAAAGGGATAAGAAAGAAGGAAATGTGTATTGAAAAAGGACCAAGTGCTTTTAATGGATTAACACTAATTTGAGGATGCTGACTCATGATATTATAAAAAAGGAATAGATTCAATAATAGAATTAAATTTCCATTACCATTATCCAACTTTTATATCTCTTATTGGAACTCCATGATATCATCTGATCATCTACTGATAAGGATCACATCTTAGAATTAGTAAAAATGTGCCACATATACATTAGGTAGCTAATTATACCTAAAAATGTGAAACATGATGAGGTGAGATAATGATTAAATATATGTGAAAACCAACCGTAGACCATTGGTTTTCACATAATCATGACATCTATGAATGTCTATAAACTTCTTGACTTTACTTCACCATCACAAGTTTATCTTCAACTTTTGTATTAGACCCAAAGGATCTATTTCACCTATATGTAGCTTTACTTGTGATGCGTAGTTTTTAAACTATGATACTAGTTTAACCCTATCTTTTCCTTCTCACCATTGAATTTGATCTAGGCTCTTGGGATCAAGAACACTTTTCAAGATGACATTTAGTTGAGGGCCCTTTTACTATTTCTTTGAATGTTAATAGCTATTTCATGAGCTCACGTTTTGACATCTATGAAAATATATTGAGATATTTGAACTTCAATGGTCATTTGCCATGGTTTGAATTTGATGTATATGAAAACATCACTCTATTTCCCATGCATTTTCCCCATAGTAAATAATTATTTCAGACTTTGTGTATTGGCCTTTTGTTACTGACCATTTATTGAGGGATTTGTGTCTCAGTCACTTTCTCTAAAGGAATTTATTTCTTTGTTTCTGCCTTTGAGCAATTATCTCAAGATCTTTGTTTTGAATAAAAAGTTTGAAGGAATTATACCTTAGGTAAAATTATCCCAAATAATTTTCCCAAAGGAATTGTGTTCTTAGAATGGCCCCTCACCTCTTTGAAATAGTCCCTTGAAAACTCTACTTTGGGCCACTTTCAAAAGAAAAGTACCTCTTAGAAACCTTGAAGTGGACCATTTTGGTTGAAAAGAGACCCTTTGGAGTTTTTTCTTAGTACACTTTTTTAAGAAAATACCCTTTGGAAAAAATGTTTTGGCCACTTCACTCAAAAACTTTATCTTTTTTAAAAAGTGTTTAGAACACTTTGCTTGAAGACTTATCCTTCGGTATTTTTGTAAAGGACACTTGCCCAAGAAAATACCCTTCAAAAAAAATGTGTTGGACCATTCTATTAAAAATTTATCCTTAAAAACTTTTGTATGGGATACTTTCCCAAGAAAATTCCCTTTGGAAATAATGTTTTGGCCACTTCGCTTGAAAACATTATCTTTCAGAAAAAGTGTTTAGAACACTTTTCTTGAATACTTATCCTTCAAGATTTCTATAAAGGAATATTTCCCATGAAAAGATCCTTCAAAAAAAATGTTTTTGACCATTCTATTGACAAGTTATCCTTCATAACTTTTTTAGGGGATACTTTCTTGAGAAAAGACTCTTCCGAAAAAATGTTTTTGGATACTTTGTTTGAAAATGATATCTTTCAAAAAAAAGTTTTTAGGACACTTTATTTGAAGACTTATCCTTCAATATTTTTGAAATCACCATTTCATTTGTTAGCATATTATTGTATTTACCTTAGGTTATTTACTAAGGTAATTTATGTTGATTAGTTGCCTTAACCACTTTGGTTAAGAGATTAGTTGTTTGTTCAGTCTTTGCTATTTCATGCAAGCCGACGTAGGTTAGTTTTATTATAGCTGTCTCATGCTTCATGGGTATTTCATTTGTTTGCCTATTTAATAGGCCTTCATGCGTGGTTGAATATATTTTGAACATGTGCTCTGTTATTCTCAATCTCATTTTCTCTCTGTGTTTTGTTTAATCTAATATGGTATCAAAGCCCATGGTTTGTAGAACCTAAGTGGATGTCTGTGGAAGCTAGAGAGAGGTCGGTGTCTTGCCAGGTAGGAGCTTCAGGTGCCCAGTGGAGAGTTGAGGAGAGAGAAAGCATCACGGGATTTGAAAAACTCAACCAAAAGGTTTGATAATTGCTAAGAAGTATCAGAAGGCTAAATAAGACCAAAAGGAAGCAAAAATAGGCTATTTTAGAGTCTCAAAAGCCTATGTTGAATTTATCTATGTAAGGGCACCATACAAATCCTAAGAAAATTTAAAAAATTCATTTCTTCATCTTTTTTAGTGAAACAAAATCCTAAATCGCGAGTTAAATCAAAACTAAGAAACTGGTGAAAACAGTTTGCAATTTGGTTGAGAAACAGGCTCATAATCTTTGCCTAAAGTTTCAAAGGTAGGCCAATTTTCTGATTGGCTGAATTTTTTATAAAATTTTTAGCCTAAAGTTTTAATATTTCAATTATTTTTTATTTTTTTAATTGAAATAAATCAAAACTTTAGCCAATAAGGGTTATTGGGGACCTACCACTGACCAATAATCATGAAAGCATTTGGGAAGCTAAAAATTTCACCATTTTTTGGGTTTTTTTATCTGGATGTCAATGGAGAAAGAATTTTTTAAATTAGAATTGTAGTTTTCCCAATTTAATTGTTTCAATGGTAGAATTTTTGTGATCTTGCAAATGGTATTGAGTTTGTTGCTAAAAACAGATAGGGTTGTTCAGTGTCAATATAGAATTAGTGTGTAGAAGGAATTTTTAAAAAAAAAAGGTCATTATAGTTTTTTTGATTTTATCATTTTCATGAAAAACTAGGTAAAATGGCTAGTATTCAACACCTGTTACTACCAGATTCTCAAAAATTAACTGGCAAGAACTTTAGTTTGTGGAGTCACAAGGTTTTGACAATATGTGAATATATGAATATTAATCAAATAGTGATTGATAAAGAGCAAAGGCCTGACACTGATACCAATGACTATGATAAACGTCATCATGAAGCTCTCATGTTAAAATTTTCAGTAGCAGATAATCTAATCTCAGAGGTTAGAAATGCGACTATAGCATCAGATTTATGGAAAATTTTATCTTCAAAATATCAAGCTTTTGAAGTTGGTAGAGTGTTGTATTTGAATAATTTGTTGTTTTCCACTAAGATGCAGGAAGGTGGTTCCATTTTTGAGTTTTTGTTACAAATCAAGGACATTAGTGACCAATTGGAAGCAGTGCAAAAACCTGTTAATGAGCAAGATTTGATTGCTCTTGTTATGCAAAATCTTCCACCATCATTTGAGTCATTTGTGGAGTCCTTACACATGATTGCTGAGATGCAGACTTTGGATTTTGAAACATTGTCTACATTTCTATTACAAAAGGAGAGACGACAGGAGCAGGCAGTGTTGTCTACATCCACTTCCATAGAGAGTGCATTCTTTATCAAGGAAAAGGGTAAATAGTCTGGTAAAAATAGTTATCCATCAGAATCTTCACAAGTAAGTGGTAATAAGAGATCTAAATGGAAATGTTTTTACTATAAGAAACCTGGTCACCTTAAGAAAGATTGCAGGAAAAGACAACAGGATATGGCTAACCCCAGAAAGAAAGCTCATCATGTGAATGTAGCTGAAGGTGAAGGCGAGGAATCACCAGATTTTGCTTTCATGGCTTCCAGTGGTAATTTTGTGGTGGATCAAGCTTGGTACTTTGATTCAGGGGCATCTCACCATTATGCATGCCATAAGGACTGGTATGTGGATTTTGTTGAAGATAACAATAGTAATGAATCTATATCTTTGGGAGATGGTACAACATATTTAGTGAAAGGATTTGGTAATGTTCATATAAGTTTTGATGGTACAGTAAATTATACATTCAAGAATGCTAGGTATGTACCAAATATGAACAAAAATCTTCTCTCAATCAGTGAGATCACCTCAAAATCTGATTTTGTTGTAAAATTTCAAGAACAACAATGTTTAGTCACCACTAAAGATAAAAATATTATTGCTATTGGGATCGGTGAGAAAGGCTTGTATAATCTTGCAGATCTAATCAAAGCAAAGGAAGTGCACTTGCATCAGTTGATAGCACAAGTTCACTATGGCATCAAAGGTATGGGAATTTGAATTTTTAGTATTTGACTACATTGAGTAAGACTAAGATGGTTAAGGGGATTCCTTCTATTCAGCATAGTCATCATGTATGTACTAGATGTCAATTGGGGAAGCAAGTTAGACATTCATTTGATGTTGGTAAAGCTTTGAGAGCAAAGGGAGTATTAGATCTGGTACATGCAGATTTGCATGGTTCAATGCAAACACCTACCCCTTCTGGTGCCCATTATTTCCTGTTACTAGTTGATGATTTCTCTAGGAGAAAGTGGGTATACTTTCTAGTGAAGAAATTTGATTGTTTTTCTAACTTTCTTACTTGGAAAGCTATGGTTGAAAAATAGGTAGGACGACCAGTGAAATCTCTTAAAATAGATAATGGGGGTGAGTTCATCTCAAAATAGTTCAAGGAGTTTTGTGCCACTGAAAGCATACACAAACAATACAATACACCTTACACTCCACATCAAACTAGAGTTGTGGAAAGGTGTAATAAGACAGTGATGGAAATGGCTCACTGTATGGTCCAAAGTAGAAATGTCCCATACAAGTATTGGGCAGAAGCAGTGAATATAGCCGTATACATCCTCAACAAAAGTCCTACAAAAGCTTTGGAGAATATGACTCCAAAGGAGGCTCGATTAGGTCGAACTCTAGATGTAAGTGATTTCAAAATTTTTGGTTGTGTAGCTTTTGCAGTTATTCCTAGTCAAAAGAGAAGAAATTTAGATGCAAAAAGCAAAGCATACATGTTTGTTGGATATAGTGATCAGTCAAAGGCCTATAGATTACTTGATGTTTCTACTAACAAATTTGTGGTAAATAGAGATGTCATAGTAAATGAACAAACGCCATACTTCATAGCAACTGGTCAAGTTTCAGATATTGAGTCATTGTTATCTAATGATTAAATTATTTGTTATAATGTGAAAAGTGAGCAGGATTCTTATTCATTAGTGGAATCATATTCTAGGGAGGGAATTGATATAGGTCATTATGATGTTTTAGCAAAAAAACCAAAGAAACTGAAGTGGTATACTACCACAATTGAAGCACTAAAAGAAGGAAACTTGCCACAAGGTGTGGAAGGTAGAAGACTAAGATTGGGAAAGTAGTTTGGTAATAAAGGTGAGCATGTCAATCTTGCTCTAACAACTATTATTTCACAAGTATTTGAGCCTACTTCTTTTTCATAGGCCAAAGGGAAGTCTAAGTGGGAATCAGCTATGCAATTGGAATATGATTCCTTGATGAAAAATAAGACTTGGAAGTTGATGGAACTACCACCAAGAAATAAATCTATTAGTTGTAAGTGGATTTATAAGGTAAAATACAAAGCAGATGGTTCCTTGGACAAACACAAAGCTAGACTTGTTACAAAATGTTATGCAGAAGAGGAAGGGGTTGATTGTGAGGAGACTTTTGCTCCAACCACCAAGATGGTAACTTTTCATTTGATTATTGCTATTGCTGCTCAGTTTGGATGGAAGGTGAACCAAATGGATGTAAAAAGTGCTTTCTTGAATGGAGATTTGGAGGAGGAAGTCTACATGGTTCAGCCATAGGGTTTTTAAGTTCTTGGTAAGGAACATCTTGTTTACAAGTTGATCAAGTCCTTATATGGACTTAAGCAGGGTTCTCAAGCCTGGTATACAAAAATAGACTCATATCTTAGGGAGTCAGGTTTCAAAAGGTGTAACTCAGAACCAACTCTCTATGTAAAGGTGTCTGGTGATGATATCTTGATTCTCATTATATATGTTTATGATATAGCCATCACTAGGAGTAGTACTAGTCTCATTTAGCAAATGAAAGCTGATATTTGTTGTACTTTTGACATGACAAACTTAGGACTACTAAAATACTATTTAGGTGTTGAGTTTTGGAAAAGTGTTAATACTGTATTCATGTCATAGAATAAGTATGCCAATTCATTACTAGAAAGGTTTAGAATGATGGATTGTAATCCAATTCACACACCTATGGAAGCAGCAGCTAAAATTTTAATAGACACTGATTCACCTCCAGTCAATGAAATAGTGTATCGACAGCTAGTGGGTAGTCTCATTTACCTCACTACCACCAGACTAGATATTTGTTTTGCAGTGAGTTTTCTATCACGCTTCATGTCTAAACCATAGGAATTCCATTGGTTATCTGCAAAATGAGTATTAAGATATGTCAAAGTTGATTCAAGAAAATCTACAACAGCGTATGTTTTCACTTTTGGTTCAAGAGTTTTCTCATGGCAGAGAAAACTACAAACTACAGTGGCATTATCTTCAATAGAAGCAAAGTATAAAGTTGTGGTTAGTGCAGGTTGTGAAACCATGTGGATAAAGAAAATTTTGGAGGATATTTAGTTTGAGTCATCAAATCCTACTCCAATTTTTTGTGACAACCAAAGTGTTTTGGAGATGGTGAAGAATCTAGTATTTCATGCTAGGACCAAACACATTGAGGTTCACCATCATTACATCCGACAATTGGTTAAAAATGAAGACATCAGTCTCTTCTACTACCCCACTATAGAGCAGCCAGCTGATATAATGACCAAACCACTTGGTACAGACAAGTTCATAAAATTTAGAGATAAACTTGGTCTTGTTTCTAGTTTAGTCATTAAGGGAGGGTGTTAGCATATTATTGTATTTACCTTAGGTTATTTACTAAGGTAATTTATGTTGATTATTTGCCTTAACCACTTTAATTAAGAGATTAGTTGTTTGTTCAGTCTTCTGTATTTCATGTAAGACAATGTAGGTTAGTTTTCTTATACCCGTCTCATGCTTCACGGGTATTTCATTTGTTTGCCTATTTAATAGGCCTTCATGCTTGGTTGAATATACGTTGAACATGTGCTCTATTATTCTCAATCTCATTTTCTCTCTGTGTTTTGTTTAATCTAATATCATTGAAGAATTATCCTTCAATAAAATTATTTGTATAATTTTCTTAAAAGATAAAGGCCTTTTATTTTTGCCTTAGATAATTTTTTTGAAAGGAATAGGTCTTTGGAAACTTTGTCTCAGACATTTTGTCTGAAAGAAATCAATAGTTAGCCAAAAAAAGGTCCTAAAATAAATAGGGTTAGCAAAAAGCCTAAAAGAATTTGTCCAAAAGAATGAACACTTGGAAAGATAAAAGGTATGAAAGAATTCAAGTAAATAATTTGCCCAAAAGGAGTTTTTTACTTAGCTTCTACTTGAAACTGCACTTGAAAATTTACTTGATACTGTAAGGCTTAGACATTGTGTAAAGTGTTCAACTACCTACTCTTTGCAACTGTAGAAAAAATAAACCTGATCTTTCCACTGAACTCTTGGACTAGCTATAGTTTCTAACATGTAGACCAAATTTGGTTAACAATTTTGACATATATCTTGGATCAACTAGATCTAGATGTCATTGACCTTGAGGAGTCTTAATAGGGAATTGAGTTCTTAATGGAAGAATTGTAGACATTCACTAGTAGGAACATAGAGAAAGTTTACATAAGGAATAAGTCTCCTAGAACTACCATGAGAGGAGAAATGCCCTACACTTATATAAAGTGATGAAGAAGAGGCATGAAGATGGAATCTAACAAGCCAGAGTTTTCATGAAACTTGACCAAATAGTGCCTTACACTTACATTTTAGTCACTTGGTTGTATTTTGGAACCTTTTATAGGGCCACATAAACTTGTCTTAGGCATTGTTTTGAGCCTATAAATAGGGGTTTCCCCCTCATTTATAACCAAAAAATAGTTATTATCATAATTAATATAAGGAGCCAAAGAATTTGAGAGTTTGTATGTAGTGTTCTCTTGAGTGTATTCTATGATTTTTGATTCTCATACTTTTAGATGGCTAATAGTATCTTTTATTCAGGCTAATTTGGTAGTAACACACATTATATGAATCTGTTAGCTTGAGTTTAACACTAGGTTGACTAATTTTATAGTATACTTTTTCTATTGTCTTCTCATTTACAATCGAATGTTCCATGAAATTTACTATGAGTGAGTAATTTTCATGTAAAGTATGTTGTTTGACATATGCATTTCCTTCATTTGAAGCTTAAACTATATTTATTTAGATTTGACCATTATGCTAGAATTGGTAGATGTTATTTTCATGTGTTTTTGCCTCAAAAGTTAACATAATTGGTATCTTTGATCATCTTGAGCACAATCTCTTTTCTACCCTACCCTAATCACTCTTGGATCTACACATGAATCATTTTAGCTTAGTTCATGCAATAAATATCCATCATTCATTTACATTTTAGGCAATAATTGGCAAACATTGAAATAATTTTACAAATATTAGCAAGAATAAGTGTCACTACATAAACATATGTTGTCCCTACAACAACATCTACTACCATACTTTCAAAGTGGAGATCACGTCTCTTCTATTTATGTTATTTCCAATAGTGGTTGTATAAATAACTCAATCCCCAAGTCTTCCAAGACTTAAAATTAAATTTATTACTTTTTCCTTATTCCCTAGTGACACAGAGAACACAATAAGTGCATCAACAAACCCAATAAAGTATCCTTTAAGAAATAAATAAAGTATCCTTGAGACACTATGGGATCGGTTTCAAGTCAAAATATGCTATAGTCATGGGTATAATAGCCTTAAGACCTTTTCTAGGCTTGTGGAGGCTATTTGGACCATCAAATTCATGAACTATTGAGATGAATAACCTCAATATAGAGATCAAGAAGGATAAATGTGAGGTTCACATAGGGCTAAATCAATATAAATGTACATTTACAACTAGCTTCAAGATCACTGTTACTAGGTTCACATAGGGCTAAAGAAATATAAATGTACATTTACAACTAGCTTCAAGATCATTGTTACAGTCAAGTGGGTGAATCATGCTTAATGGAGACTTTAAGGGTATAGAATTTCAAGTAAGGTAATGAGATTGTTAAGAGATGATCATAAATAGATCAACTCATGGGTACTTTTTGTATTGTTAAAACTCCCAAAGCATCTTTATACCCTGTCAAAATCCATATAAAGGACATCACACCATGCAGAGTGGTATATATATGAGAGGTTTGTTTCCATAATATGAAAGAATGGTGAACATGTTAATATGATACTAGTCTAAAAATAATGCATTAAGTTGTGGACTTTGTAAAAGACCTCAAGGATCCAAACTTAGTTGAATATTCAATTCTATGAAATATTCACCTATAGCTGCTTAAAGGACTCAGAAAATATGTTGACAATTAGGACATTGAAGCAATAAGGTCTTGTATATTTTCAAAGTTCATAGGATATTTTTATCTTTGAAAAATCAATTTAATTTCTTCCTTACTCTTTTCATCCCAATATCTAATAGGTTTAGTAATTGATCCTCAATTCACATATTTAGAGGATTTAGCCGCACAATTAGAGGTCTGGTGTAAATACAAGAATCCCATAGCCTTAGATCATTCCAATGTTAGTCTAGATATGAATCAAATCTGAGCAATCTGATTTAAACTAGGTACTATCTATGTTGCTAACAGAAATCAAAGGAGATCTATTGGTATTTGTTTTTGTAAAGGAAATTTCTTTTCTACCTTACCTTACACCCTCTTTTTGAGCTTTTTAAACATGGTTCACTTTATATTAATGCTTATTGCATATATCCATTTGTTTGTTTAAGAGTTTGGTCTCATATTGGCAAATAAAAATCAATTTACATCATAACAAATTTAGGTATATTGTATCACTACCATATTCTTGTTGTCTCTACAGTAGGGTCTACTTGTAGACTAGAAGGTGGTAAGTTGTAACCATATAATCTCTCCAACAAAACTAAGTGAAGCCCCAAGTTTTTGCTACCATATTCTTGTTATCCCTATAATCTAAGAAATGTTATTCTGTTGTTCACATTACATCTTTGACACAAACACACATCAATAGTTTGGAAGGCCATGAGGATGAATCTAAATATTCTCAACCTACTATTCCTTGTCATGCAATTTTATGTATTAGTACTCCTTAAAATATTAAGGTGGTTAGTTTCCTCAATAAATATAAGTTGAATACATTTATTTACTCTAGGAGTATAGACAAATTCATCAACAACAATTTAGCTACTCAATTGAACTATTTCATTTACCTATCTCTGGAATTTAAAATATTTATTACAAGTGGGGGTATAGTTAATTTTTTTGGTAAATACCATATTATAAAGCTATGGGATACTACCTATTATATTATCTTATATTTTCTATTATCATGGATGGGGCTAATATTTTTTTGGATTTTAATGGCTCACCACTTTATGCACAATTGAGATGAATTTTGAGTAACTATTCATGCTCATTCATTTATAAGGAAGGACATTTGAACTACATAATTTATTGGCTAAATCTATGTAATTGGTTAGTTTTCACCAGATGATGAAGATGATCAAAAGAGGTGCAAATTAATTATTGTGTGATTATTTTTGATAAAATTTATACCAAATAAGGAGTCTACCCATTTTTGTCTTATACACCCACTTGACTCATTTAACCTATTTTCCTTTTCTACTGGGCTTTACATCAAGCCTCACTACTGCCTAGGCCAACCCAGAGCCTCCCCGAGCTTGACACACATTTTTAAAAATTATACATTTTTTATTTAAAATTGATTGAAGTATATATAGGCATAGTATTTGGAATTATATTTATTGTATTATTTTATAAAATTTTAGTGTTATAATTTAAAAACCTTTTTTTCTTAAATTATAGTCATGTTCACAGTCTTTCAGTTGAAGTCTCACTAACATCACAACTAGATATGCTCTAGTAGGGACAAAAATATTACAATAATCCAGGTAGACTATCTTAATCTCAGCGATTTCATAACATAAAGTGTTAAATAATGAACAAAAGGGCCAAGTCAACACAAATAAATCACACATTTTAGATAGAGTAAAAAATTATATTGAACACTATTAATATTAAATACCTAAAAATAAGGATTTGCAAAAATGAAATTAATAAATATGGTCAACACGTTAGACACTCTACAACCTACTCTATTATGATATGTTAGTATTTTACAATGTATGTTTGAAAAAAACTAAGAATATGTAAGAATAGGAATATATTTTGTGAGACATGTTCGATGGTTTTTATTCCTCTTTAAAATGTGTGAAAATTACAAGGATACTATTTTGTAAAGTAAATTTGAATTTCAAATTCATTGGGGACTCTCACCTATTTCTGAATGCAAATGCACCTAAAGAGTAGTCAATTCAAATTGAAGGCAAGTGATATATTTAATATATTAAAATGATATTTATATACATTATATATAAATTATATAATATTTATTTAAAATATATACTAAAAATATATTATATAATGTAATATAATATTACAATATTATATAATATATTTTAATATTATTATATATTATAAATGTTAATATAGTTTATAAATAAAATTATAATTATATATTATATATTTCAATATAATATATTTAATATAAATATATAATATTACTCAATTACATACACACACACACACACACACACACACACACACACACACACACACACACACACACACACACACACACACACACACACACATTCACATATGCACAAACACATCATGACATATAATGTATGTATATGTGTATTGGTGAGAGGGGTTATGTAAAGAGAAAGAATGTTAAACTATAATTGATAGTTCAACCTAGTAATTCCAAACCCTTGACAATGTCAAAATATTAATTAAGATCATCTTTAAAGATAATTATGGGCATAGACTGATTGGGATCTTAATCACCATGCAATGATTTAGTCTATGATGGCTTGCATTCTACATATAAAGAGATAGCCTCCTAACATGTAAACTCTACATCAAAACTACAGCTCCCTTGGTTTTGATTTGGGTGTATCTATATTTGTTGGATAAGGAGCTCAATTATGGTTGATCACATTTTGTCTTGATGATTACAATAGATAAATTTATTTTATTAAAATGGTACTAAGAAAATTAAAAACAACCAAGAGGAATTTTGGGTTTATAAATTGGATAAAAATTGAAGTGGACATATATGTTCCAAAGACACCATTTATTCCATGTATGCCTACTATGCCTAGTGATGATGCATTATCAAGTAGACCACCATACTCTTGTTTCTCCTAAAGATACTATTAATGTTAGATCTTCAAAAAAATGTGGATGAAACTCCACTTAATATTATGCAAGATCCTATTTCTAAAACCATTGGTTCTAAAGTTCCATTTTACTTCTATTTCCATATTTAAACTTTTGTAATTTTCATTGTAATAGGGTCTTGCAGTATATTATTGAAGATTTTTTATTGAATCTTATGATCCCCTAGATGTGATCCAAAACCCATGGTAGGATACCCATCAATTGTAGTTTGTTGTGACCCATATAAATCCTAAAGCTTATATCAAAAGGAATATATTTTGTTAGTAGAATGCATATGGCCCTAGTGTAAATTGCAATATGCATTCTCATCATATTAATATCCCTATGGAAGAGGTTTAATCTTATCAACCTCTAATAATACCTCAATGTAGGGAGAGATATGAGTTGACACTCATCCATCTTCTTAATAAGAAACACCAGAGCCTTTGTGAATCTAATAATTTTTTTGTGTGGTGCATTTTGTAATATAGCTTGATGTGGCATTGTCATGTTCATTATTTGATTGATATCACATTTTGGTTCATTAGGATCAAATTTTAAAGATGGCTTGATATTAAATTTTGTATTGAATGAGGCCAATGTAGCGGCCCCATATTTCAATAGCTTGTTTAATGCAAGGAGTTTCATTTCTCAGTTATGCTCAGGGTCACCCTTCATGTTTCTCATAAGCAAGAAATTTTAGTGCCAAAAAGTGTGGTGGAAAGGGTTTAAATGATACATCTAATGTAAGAGGGTTATGTAAGATATATTATGAATTAATCAGGCCATATTTGGATGCCTTTTAGGTATTATTTTTAATGAGATAATTTTTTTCCTCTAATGCTTTAATCATTTGTAATGAAGATTGTGAAAAAGCCCCACCTTGGTTCAAAGTATTCATTGAAGTTGACATCAAGTGGGATGAATATGTATTCCTACTTGATATATGCTCAATATTTGATGTGATTAATAGACATGAAAGTGGGACATCCTCCATATTGGTCTCTATCATATTTGATATCTAACCATTCCAGATGTCTATTGTGTTGTTAAATTATTTAAATTAATTGATTGAGTCAAAAGTGTAAATTCAAAAAAGGCAACTCGCTATCATAGGGATTTGAATTGGTGAATTTTATCTCAAAGGTATTCCATATGTAACATCCAAAATTTCACCTAAATAAAGTTTGTAAAAAAAAATAACTTTTTTGTTTTTACTACTAAAATTATATTATTCTTACTAACTTGGTAATTATTCTACTTTACCACTAAAACTTTGGTCAAACGATAAAATAATTAATTTACCCTGAGTACTATATTTCAAATAGCTGTAATGTTATTTAAATAATTTTAATCTAGCCAATTAATATTACATCGACAATAATTAATTAATTTCATTTTTAATTTAGACATTTAAATAATCAAATAATAAATTCAATAATTTAAATTTGATTAATAAAAAATATTTTAATAGACTTTAAATAAATTTTGTTCTTAATTAACTATTTTAAACCACATACTTTTATAAACCTAATTGAGAATTAATTAAATAAATTTAATAAGAAAATTTAATTAAATAACTAATCAATTCATACCATGTAAATAAATAAAAAATAAATTTAATTATTCTTATTTAATAATTTAATAAAATATTATCTTTATAAATAATATTAAATAAGACCCAAATTATTTAACTAACAACAAATATGTAACAATTTAATTCATTAAAAATAAAATAAATATAAATTCAAAAGCTTCCAAATTTTCTTTAATAAACCCTAAAAATAGAATATTTAATGTATTAATTTATTAAAAATTATACATATTTTATTTACAAATAACTATATTAAATAAATATTACCTTTAATAAATTAAGTGAAAAATCATTAAATAAACCTAAATAAAAAAATACTATCTAATTAATTAATCACATGAACATGTTAAGTAGAAAGTAATGAAATGGATTCAAAAAGAAACACATACACCAAGATGTAAAGATGGGTTACAAATCCACATAGGCACAAACATTATCTCCTCCAAAAATTATGGGAGTCCATCAAGGAACATGAGGTCACTAATATATTCATAAAATATCAAAAATATCACTCTACAAGAGGAATAATATGACATCTCTTACAACAATATGATGAATATTTACAAGTTAAAAGAATCCAATGAAGTAAGCAAGGTGTTAATAGATCAAGTTCCAAGCTCTAAGTGAAATTCTACACAAAAGTTGAATATTCCTAATTAATTCCCAAAAGCTCCAAAATATACCAAAGGAAGGTGCTTTACCACCCATCCAATAAGCATCATCGCATGGGATCCTTAACTATTGAGGTCCATGCATATCCTGCCCCAAGCCCAAGGAAAAGAGGCATGTCATCAACTCCATATGAATAGGTATAAGGGATTTCAAAGATAATAAAAGAGTGCCAATATCCACAATAAAAAATCAAGGGAATCAAAACAAGAGAATTTAAGTCATATAGAAAACACCAGGATTTCATTAGAGAAAGAGAAGAGGCTTTTAATTTCTTTATCACATATGTTCATCAATGTGCACAAGGGCTTCCATGCCAAATTCAAAACTGATTATTAAGCATCAATCTTCCTCCCTATACCTCCTAGTGTAAGGATGTTCCCAAGCCCACCACCAACATTTGCACAAAAACAAGAAAGGAAGAACATGACAATAATACAAGAGAAAAAACTTAAGAACAAAATCTTAAATCAAGAGCATCAAATCCATCCAAAACTATAATACATTTTCCATAAGGAATATTTATTCAAGGAAACAAGAGAAGGGGGAGAGATCATTCAAACATAAGAAAATACAAGTACAACCTCATAAATTCACTTAGACATCTACATAGGTATTCCTTGCAAAAAACATATAAAATACAACTCAATTGTACTAAGAACAAGTTTTCTTGTGGAGAGGAAAATATAGTTCATAAATAAAGTACTTTTGATGACCAAAAGGTGGTCAAAAGGCCTTGAAAACACCCCCTACCCAATGAGTATGGGTATGGGCATAAAATAAACTTATGAGATAATCTTTACTTGTCCAAAACTCAATGTAAAAAGTGGGTGTAAGGTGAATTCCTAGATTAGACACATGGGTTGGGTTTTTGGGTCAGTCTAACCTCTACTCAAGCTTAATTAACCTCACAACGGTTAGCATAAATTTAAGTTAATTTAATTAGGAAGGATGGTTAGGATAAAACATCCTAATGAAAGATAATAAAATTAAGAATAAAGGACATGAGAATAATTTGATTGACAATTTAAAATAAAATGATTAGTTAAAGGTGGGGTGATTTCAATGGTGTATATGGTTCATCAAGGCATGCCTGAGTCCCTTATATTTCTACCTTTGGTCCCTTGTAATCTACACACTCAATACAACATCAAATACATCCAATAAAATAATCGACATCTAAATGATATGCACACAAAAAAAAAAAATAATAACTGTTAATATAGAAATGTCACAACATTGAATCATAATATTTGGTTAGTCCAATATAATCAATTATAAGTCAAAATTAATAATCATGTTATTCAACATCAAAATCCAAATAAAATATATATCCACTCAAGGAAATTACACTAAGTAATCATGCATCTAATTGAAGTTTACTAAACTAGTTACTAAGGTACATAACAATTCTCTTATATAGTCCCCTACATATCCATTGAGATCACAAAATATACCAAAACATATAATATGAAATAATAATGCAATTAAGATAACATCAAATATCACACATCAAAGTTTATACACATCTAAGGGTCATCACAAATGTTAAATGGATGAAGATGACTAGATACATAGGTTTGACACAAGGGGTATTACACCATGGGGGTTAAAAATTAAGGAGTCAAATCCCTATTAGACAATTTCATAATTCAAATTAACAAATATAAATAAACTTATTTAATAAGAATAATTATAATAAATGATAAAAAATTGTAATTAATTTTATATGTAAAAACTATGTTTATTATATATTTTTATATATCATATTTAAATCTTTAAATATTTTTACTAAATAATTTATTTTTAATTTTATTTCTAGAGTGGTTAGTTTTTTAATCCTTATAAAATGAAACATTTTTGAATGTAACGTTATTTTACTAAATTCCTTATTCAAATTCAAGTAGTGATAAATATAAAAATTAAATCCATATTGATAGAAATATTTAAACAATGTCACAATTTGATTGTAAATATTTTGACTATTTTCTACAAGTCTAAATCTCTCTAAATCTAGATAAGGTTCTATTCTCCAACCATAAGAATAACAAGAATCCCTCTGTGATTTACCAAAATGAACCATGATAATTTTTGTATACAAGTCCACATTTAAATCAACATTAATAACTTGTCAATCATGTTAAGAGTTGTTTATATATTCCACTTGAAATAGTACAATCAAATGTTCAAAAACACATTTCATACTTCATATAATTTTGAATACTTTATGTGTCCCTGATATTGAACTAAACAACCACAAACCATTCAGATAGTGTTAATTATCTAGGTTTCATCCAAGAATTCCTAAACGTGTATATCTCTAACTATGGCTTGTAAATATGATTTGTTTCCTTTGACTAACACTTAAAATAACAAAAATTGTCAGATGGTTGTGTAGCATTTACTAATTAATTTTTTAGTAAACCTCATCCATATACATATTATAATACAATCATGAAATAATTATACATCACATAATTTAATTATCATAAAGTGACTCTATGATACATCCATCTAATTTCCATGCATCTCCATAAATGCAAATATAAGAAATTAGTATCATGTATTACACATAATTGTTATAGTCTTCAAATCACGTCCAGATATCTTCGAAGCATCTAGTACAAGTCTTTGGATCACCCTATATAAGTATTCAAAGCATTCCTAGAATTCTTCAAACTACCCTATGTATGTCTTCAAAGCACACCTAGAGTATATTTAGAGCAATTTTAGAACATATTTGGAGTATATTCAGAGCATTCAATCTTCAAATATTGCTTGCTGAATTCTCAAAATTATAGCTGAAAGAATCTTTAATATTATACTCAAAACTTTGGATATCGCTTGATGTACTCAAAATTATGATTTTCATCAAATTAGAGATAATAAAAATGTAAATAATCAACAATAAATTACAAACAAACAAAGAACAAATCACATTCATATCCTACTTAGATCAGACATTAACTATTAAATGTAACATAATATATAACTAAACACAAAACTTTATGGACAATTTATATAACTATGATGAGCTATATGAAATGATCATCATTTCTCCCCCACACTTTACCTTTTGCAAGTCCTCTCATAAAGAAGTGAGCACTTTTTGTAATATAGGTCCATAAATGAACCATTTTGGAATAGGACCATAAATCAGGTTCTCTTCATTAAATAAATTGAATTCACTCAAAGGATGAGTGAAATTGATCTTGGGCTTCTTAGTTTTTACTAGAACCAATGCCAGCTTATATTTTATTTTGGGGGCATCTACAAAAACTAGTTCCATTACTACTTCCTTCCCCTTTTATTTCTCTACTTCCTCAACTTGAGCTTCTTCTTCATCAAACTCATAAGCACTAGACAACATTCTTAGTACATCCTCAACTATTTCATCAGGGTCTAGGGCTATCATGTGAATATCCTCTACAGGTGATCCTTGTTTTTTTACTTGGGTTGAAGATGATGTGATATCATTTGGTCTTCTTTCTTATGGTCTTTTGTCAACCTGTACTTCAGGATTTTATGTTTCTATTTGTCATTGTGTTGGTGGAGGCTTAGAAGACTCCCCACTAATTAAATGGTACTACCTTGGCCCCAATTACCATCTATCATCTCATCATTTTTATCCCCTTAGAAGTCTAGACTCAAGTCTTATGTTTTATTCTTTCATCCTCCTAGTGACCTTAGAGTAATCAGATGCCTTGGCATAGACTGAGTTAAAAACTCTAATATTATGCTTGTATGGTATGTTCAGCATTTGTTTGGCCTTCAAGTGTGCCTTAACTCTTTTATATGGATCCCACTAATCTAGATGTTGCCTTAATATTGTCCCATTGTTTAAATATGGTTATACCAATGGTAATGGGGAAATTGTGAATTAATACCCTTCTTTTGGTCTTGTAAAGATTGTTTATCCCATTCTAGATATGGTAAACCACCTCTTACTCTACTATCTTGTTGGGTACATGGATAAATAGTCTAAAATGGGTGTATTGGGTCTCTTCAATCCTAATGATAGTATAATCTTGATACAACCAGATGTCTCTAATAATCTTCACATATTTACTAATTAGTGGGCTGAACCTTTCCATGGGATGACCAGTTATAGACTTACTAAATGATGGATAAACACAATAATAGATAAATTAGATGTGATCCCTATATTTGAATATGTGCATCTTTTAATAATATTATGTATCCATCTAAGTTCCATTAGGTGACCATTCCTTGAGGATTGGAAAATTTATGGTAGTAATAAGGGCATCTAGAAGGTATGACATCATATAAAATTGGTTTTTCTTCCTCTTTACAAATGCAAAGAATTTTCTACTTGAAGTAATGATAATTACCTTGCCTAAAGGAGGGGTGATCTATTTCTCAACCATGAAGTAGACAAAGGGCATCCAAATTTGGTCTACATATGTGGTGGTTACATTCCCACACAACCTATTCATCATTTACATAATCATTTGAATCTTAGGTTTGAATTAGCTAATATGGATGTTTTTTTTGAAGTCATAAAATACTTGGTTCCTATAATACAACCATGTGGAAAGGATTATTTTTAGATCATTCTCTTTAGCCCAGTTGTTGATTGAGGTTAGGTCTATTTATGGTTTGGGTAATTTATAATAATTCTCAAAATTGTAAGCCACCTTATACTAAGTATGTTAATTAATCAACATTATTTTATCTATTATATAATCCTTAAAATTGGGATCAAGGATATCAATACAATAAAGTGCTTTAATCTTGGCTACTACGTAGTGTAGACCAGACATTTATATAATAACTATGTCATAATAGCATCTTTTAGCTGACACATTCTTCTCTTCCTCTCTAGTGATGGATGGTTGTTCTTCAATGTTCCAAAAAAGCTTAGACCATTTATTGTTTCCTATGTTTAGAGCAATGGTATCAAACTTTATGTCTTTGAAAATCCTCCCTTCTACATCTGAGGTCAAGTAAAGCTCCACATCCTCCTTTAAAACACCTCTGCAAGCTACCATGGTTGTGAATTTCATCAAATTTCCCACTAGTGGACTACAATTTGACTCTAAATTTGAATTATCCTTGCACAGATAATAATCCAAATCTCCTTGGCCTAATTACAATGATCTTAAGGTCAAATCAGGGATCTCATACTTTCTAATAAATTTTAAAGGTTTATGCAGAGCTCTAATGATGGAAGTGGATCTAAATTATGAGTTTTGTGCCTTAAATTTTATTTAGATTGAGCATTTATACTTTACATTTTGTAGGTCCATAAAATCTTCCATTCTATCATGTCTTGCTTATGTGGTGTCATCATGGTATCTCCATATCATTTAGATCATTGATATTTAAAAGTGACAGTTCTCTTTTGAAAAAATCCTACCATCATATTTCCTTGCATAGATCAACATGGGCCATTGATCTTGATCCAAGGGATTAAATGCCATTGGTTGTCTTGTGATATTCCCCATGATTGTGACACTTGTCACTACCACATTTATACTAGCTTTGTAGAAAAGTCCACCTTAATCTTGTGCCATTGGATCTTCCTTACCTAGATGAATGAACTCCATTCAATATTGATCTAATGGATTATGTCCTTTTTTACACATACCATTGATCAAAATGTGTACACTCAATCATATACCATCGATCTTTGCAAATATACTCAAGTTTTAATTCTTGGCCCATGGTTTTGAAACTTGTCATTTCCATGCTTGCTTTAAGTTATTTTGACTTTTCAACTTTAATCACACCCCATATAACTACCATTAGCAAATACAAAAAAATTTAAAATCTAAGCTTACGATTTTGGGTGTTGTGTTAATGTGGATTTCACTAATATCCTAGAAACATTGTATGAGTGATTAAACCTAAAAAAAATGGCCCCTACATGTAGTATTACTAATAATTTTGGCCCCAAATTTTCATTTTCATGGCATCCATGTTTCGGACCATGAAAATGTGCAACAATAGTTAGTCATCATGTTTCTTGTAATAGGGGTCAAAACCATATCATCTATCCAATTAAAAACACCACCATAATTGGTTTACATAAATCCTTCTCCTCATATAATTTAGGATCCAGTGCATAGATCACCATAAGATATACATTAGTGTGGTCGAGTAGCAGTGTTAGTTATACCATCTCCATGTCCACTCTCATAAGCACCAATATGGAAAAATTGGCTCATATATTACACAAGGGTGTTAGTAAGTGCATTAAGTGCATGCAAATTGTCAATCTACAACATCCTTCACTATAGAGGGGATTGTCGCAGGCTAAGTGGTTATTTGATAGATATTCTCATAGCTTTATTAGGCACATGATATACACCCAACCTACCCTATTTAAATCTTTTTTATTGGCCCTAAAAACTCTTAATAATAAAATCAATAAATAATTTCATTCAAGATATTAAACTTGCATTAAATTTTCCTCAAAAAATATGAAGGAATCTCATTGTTGTTAGAAGGAAGAACATCATAACCATCTATCATTTGTCCCAAAAATTCTTTCTCATCATTTAATGGTGGCATTATTGGATTTTGAAATGTTTGAATTACATTAGAAGTGGTACATTAGGTTTTGGATTACTAAATAATGAGAATTTTTTTTTTTTTTTTAATCTCTCAAACTAATTACTATCAATTTAACATTATTGTACTATAGGAATTACATATTTCTCTATAAGATTCCTATCTATCATTTTTACATGTTACCATTTAATCAAATTCACCTACAGTAAGGTAGGGGTCTGGTGCTGGGAAATTACTAATTATTTTTTAGGGCATGCTACTGAGAATTTATAGGATTATTTTTTCCTAATTTTTAGTCCTACATTCTTTAAAACTTTATGCAATATACATTGTTCATAAAAATTATGAGTATTTTACTTTAAAAAAATTATTTGAAAATAAATAAATAAATATGATTGGATACAAAACTACATTTAGAAATAATGAATTCATATTATATGAAATAAAGAGTTTATAACATTATATTACAAAAACTACAGATGATTGTTGGTACACAAATACATGCATCTTAGTAACTATGTATTAAAAAAAAATCCAAAAAGGTCACAGTATACAAGAGTCAAAAATTCTAACCAATTTTATCTTCAAAAATTGATGAATAAATCTCTAGCTCACTTTGTGGAACTTGTAGTCAGAAACACCAAGAAACATATCTCATAGTTAGAATTCAAAATTGAAGTTGGTAAGCAATCATTCTGGTCTTACTAAACTAGAGAAATAAACCAAAGGATTTGAGAGGAGAAATAAACTCATCGGGATAGATATCCATCGGTGCTTTAGCTTAATTTGAATTTATTCAACAATAGAATTATGTATCACTAATTTAAATTACAACTTAAAAGACCTGATGGTTAATAAAATTTTGATGGTCATTTTGTAAAATAGAACAAACTCAATTCATTTGTATAATTTGTATGTATTTTAACAATTTTTAGACTTTTTATAACCAAGTTTGAAGGGATATAAAATTAATCATTCACATTACTTGAAATCAATTGATTGTCCATATGCTTTACTACCAACTGTCCCATACCAAGTGTCCTCTTTAACATCAAATTTAATACTTTTGATACGTAATTTCAAATTCATGATATGTGATTACAACTTTTAATTTAATTCTTCCCAAATAGTAATGTTTGATATATTTTCACTTCAAATTAATCTACCCCATCTATTGTGCACATGGTGAAATGTCGAAGAGTTTTAAAACCATACTTGTGATCACATTTTTGACCCCGTAATGTAAAATGAAGAAAAAAATCAACCCATTTTCATGTTACGTGTCATTATAAAATATGCTAAAGGCATAAAAATTCATTTAATTTTTTTAAAAATTTAATATTATTTCTATACTATTAACAATATATAGATATATTATAATTTATATAATCTTGATAAATGAAGTTTTTATGATTCTTGTATTGAAATATTATTTAAATTTAATTAAATTTACATTGAATTGATTTGGCCCTATCAAATTCACAATTTTTGAAAGTACATCACCAATAAATGATGATTTTTAAATCACTTCACTACATATCCAATTGATAATGACGCATGGACAATTTACTTGCATCAATAAAAATGCACCTTTTATGATGGAGAATGGATAGTCTTCATTAAGTTTCTCAAGGTCAGCTATTATAATTTACATGTTGCTTGATATTATTTGTGTACATACAATATAACACAATAAGAGGCTTTGATATTGAATTTATCTAGTAAATGCACTTTATAATTAAAATATGTAAAACCATATGGATGTTATTAAATGGTAGTTAATTAGGTTTTTTATAATTATCAAACTAAATATTAAAATATAATAGCATGCAAATAAATTATACAATGATTAACTATGATGCACTTCAACAAGTTTTAAATTAAAACATACCCCCAAATAAAATAGACATGCTGATGCAATGCCAATTTTGTTTACATGATCCATATTGATATCAATGATGAGCATTAAATTTTTAATATTTATCAACTAAGGCACCTGAAAAATTAATCATTCACATTACTTGAAATTAATCGATTGTCCATCTACTTTACTACCCCATGTCCTATGCCAAGTGTCATTTGCAACACTAAATTTAATGCTTCATGATACATGATTTAACCTTCTTGATATGTGATTACAACTTCTAATTTAATTAATATTTCCTACCAAACATAATTAATGTTCAATATATTTTCTCTTCAAAATAATCTACCTCATCTATTGCACCCATGGTG
>JARHVA010000388.1:4727500-4932500 GCA_037957365.1 Torreya grandis
GTGTCGATTACTAATAATATTAGTGATGTTAAATGGAGTGAGTGAATTTAGATGCATATATCTTGAGATGTACCATTTAATGGTCAAAATACCCTTGAAAATATTCCTAATAAATATAATTAAATCTTGTGTTTCATCAGTAATATTATTTATATAATCTTGGTAAATGAAGTTTGTATGATACTTGTATTGATATAGTTTTTTCAAGAGGAGTAAAGTTGCTTGGCTTATAGAGTTTCCTATTTAAATTTAATTTATTTTAAATATATGTGATTTGGTCATGTATTTTTTACCCTAATATTGGGCTTCAAAGTTCAAGTACTTATGTTATTATCTGAAATGTTTAACCCTAACTTTACATTGAGATATCACATAGCTTGTCATGAATGAAAATTTAATGTTTATAGATTGGTATGGTGTAGACTACTTATGCCCTCGTATAACCATAATTTAGATAACCTCATAAAATACTTTCCCAAGTATAGGTATTTGAGTTACTAGGTACGATTTTAAGTCATTTTAATTACCATTTTGGGGTTGAATCCATCTCTAGATATTAATTTGTTAATTCAATAAATGTGACTCACTCTCAAAAGTATTTAAATTGGTGAATTAAATTATCTAAAAGGTATTCTATGGGGGATAAAAATTAAGAGGTTAAATCCCTATTAGACAATTTAATCATGTAATTTAATGAACAAATATAAATAAACTTTTTAAATTAGAATAATTATAATAAACAATGACAAGTCGTAAATATGTTTATATTAAAAAACTATCTAAGTTTATTATTTATTTTTATTTATGTTTAAATCTTTAAATAGTTTTATTAAATAATATACATTATTTAAATGTTCAATATGTTTAAATATATAAATATATTTTTAAAAATAATTGTATATGTTACAAATTTTTATATAAACTTTTAAATTATTATAGAATTAAAAATTCCAACTCGCTTATAAATTAGAGTTAATTTTATCTTTGTATCTTTCCATTATTTTATCTCATTTTTTCTCTCTCCTTTTTTAAGGTAAAAAAATATTCTTTTATCAACTGTTAGGTTAACTATGGTATTAGTGGTGGAAGCGTCGACCCCATTTTTCACTAGCATTTCTACAGGTGCTTCTTGTCAGGTATTTAATATATGTAATGTATTGTTTTACTGTATCTAAAATGTCTAATTTTTTTGGCTTGACATGATCCTTTTATTCATTATTTACTACTTTAAGTTATGAAATCACTGAGATTCAGATAGAACTGGATTTTTGTTATGTAATGACCAAGATAATAAAATGGTGGAGATTAGGATTGTTTAACACTTATATTCAATACGGACCCAAATGGTGAATGTGAGGGAAAAGCATACAATTTTATTAACTGTAAGCAAAATGAAATGGTCACAATAATGAAATCACCAAGATAATGAAATGGTGGAGATTAGGATTATTTAGCGCTTACATGTATTCAATAGGGACCTAAATGGTTACTATGAGGGGAAAGAAGACATTTTTTATTAATTGTGGCATTTCTATAGGTGCTTCTTGTCAGGTATTTAATCTATGTAGTGTATTGTTTTACTGTATCTAAAATGTGTGATTTGTTTGGCTTGACATGACCCTTTTATTCATTATTTACTACTTTAAGTTATGAAATCACTGAGATTTAGATAGAAATTGATTTTTTTATGTAATGGCTGAGATAATAAAATGGTGGAGATTAAGATTGTTTAACATTTACTTATATTCAATACAGACCCAAATGGTGAATGTGAGGGAAAAGAATACATTTTTAATAACTATAAGCAAAATGAAATGGTCACAATAATGAAATCACCAAGATAATGAAATGGTGGAGATTAGGATTATTTAGCACTTACCTGTATTCAATAGGGACCTAAATGGTTAATATGAGGGGAAAGAAGAAATTTTTTATTAACTATAAATAAATAATGAATTGGTCAAAATAATAAAATGGCAGAGATTAGGATTATTTAACACTTACTTCTATTCAATAGGGATCCAAATGAAGAATGTGAAAGGAAAGTAGACATTTTTTGTTAACTGTAAGTAGATAATGAAATAGCCAAGATAGTGAAATGGTAGAGATTAGTATTTTTTAGTGCTTACTTGTATTAACTAGGGACCCAAATGGTGAATGTGAGGGAAAAATAGACATTTTTAATTAATCATAAGCAAATAATGAAATGGTCAAGATAAGGAAATGGTGAAGATTAGGATTTTTTAGTGATTACTTGTATTCAATAGGGACCCAAATGGTGAATGTGATGGGAAAGAACATTTTTTTATTAATTGTAATAAAATAATCATAATAAAAAAGTTTTATGATGAGAGAGGGTTTTAATGGTTCCACCCTATCTCTATCTCCTCACAGCATTCATATATTGGCTCTATTCAGGATACTACAACTTATTTCTATTTTATAATAAGTTGAAAAGTCAATTTTTATCCTATTTCAAGTTATTATTATTTGAGTTAAATTGTTTCTATTTTAGACTAAGTTTAAAATTCATTTTTTGGGGTGGGAAACTTTTCCCCCATGTTGTGTCATAAACTTTAATGAATGAATGATTGAATAAAACCTATCATTATTCTTTGGGGTGTCAAACCCTTCCCTAATGCTTTGATATTCTTATGTATAGAGATCCCATGCATCATTATATATTAAAAATTGATTATAAAATATCTGCACATTAAAAATAAGAGTCATTATTGTTTAAGGAGAATTTTTGAGAGCTGGGAAGTAGCAGTGGCTGAAGATTTATATGGATTCTCCTTTTCTTGGTTGTTAGCTATCATTTGTATCCAATAAATTTTTTTATTTTTTCTCAAACAAATTTTTTATAGTAAAATTTTCCTAATTTCTCTTTGTAGATATATTACACATAACATTTGTAGTCTTCAGAGCATCCAGTACATGTCTTCTGATCACCCTATATAGGTCTTCAAAACATTCCTAGAATTCTTCGAATCATCCTATGTATGTCTTCAAAGCACACCCAAAGCATCTTTAAAGCAATTATAGAGCATCTTGGGAGTGTATTCTAAGCATTCAATCTTTAGAGCTCACTTGCTGAATCCTCAAAATTATATCTGAAAGAGTTGTAAAATTGTGTGTTGCCTTCTCAAAATTACCCCATCATTGGGATGTTTTGTTGTACTCAATTTTACCCCATATTTTGGATGTGTTCCTTTACTCAAAATTACCCCATCTGTGGGATGTGTTACTATACTCAAAATTATGCTATTCATCTAAGTTAGACACAATAACAAGGTAAATAATCAATAATAAATTAAATACAAATAAAGAAAAAATTGCATTCATATCCTACTTAGATAAAACTTTAACTATTAGATGAAATATAATATATAACCAAATGTAACACTTTATGGACATTTTATATAATTATGATGAGTTATATGAAATGCTCATCATTTCTCACCCACACTTTACCTTTTTTAAGTCCTCTCATAAAGAAGTGGGATGACTAATCCTTAATGTAAATTTCCTAATTTAAACATCTAACTTATATCATAAACTTAAAAATGATGGCCCTAGTCATGGTGGTCCCTTGGAAAGAATACAATATCTCTAACAATTGTATGTACCCAGGCTTTAAATCCAACTTCTACTTGATAATTACAACACTACCATGATGATAGAGGACACAGAATGATAGGAGGCATAAACCTCATTCCAATTTAGACATCTAAACCTCTTTCCTCTATCACCAAGTGATTATATGAAAAACTACTTTGGATCTTCTTAGACTTCATTTAATATTGGTGGAGTTGAGGACTTCTCTACACTTCAACTCAACATGTAATGTCTTCAACTTGATAAGACTTGCATTGAAACCATTGGCATAATGTTGGTCTATAAAAGCTCCAAAATCAACAATATTATATCTCAATAGATTATGATCCTTATTCTTCATATGTATATGATACAATGGTTGAAAAGAAGAAATAAATTTCTTTGCTTCTAGAAACTATGGTCTCATGCATAACCTAGTGGTGCTTTGTAATTCCATAAGTCTATTATTGGCTTGTTTCCATGTTATTTATTTCCTTAGAGTGGAGATAAAGGCATGCAATTGTGTCTCTCCAATAAATAAATTTATTAGAAAACTAGATCGATATCCTAACAACAAATCTAAAGTATAGAACTCATAAATGGCATCTTGCCTTTCTTCTGTGCTCTTTATAAAAATGTCTATAAATACATGCTCATCTTCAATGATATGTGAAAAACCAAGGGAAATTAGCTTAATCCATCAATTATAAAATTTATCATGTAAGAAAAGAACATATTCTGATGAATGTTGCCTATATGCTAGTAGTGTCTCAGAAATAGCACAAATGTGTTAGATAGAAGCTTATGCTTTTTAAAATTATAGCTGAGATTATTCCAATTGATTTTGATATTCCCCCTTAAGTTTGGCATTTTCATCCTTTAATTTTTGAATTTTATTCTAGGTGATATGCCAAATAGAGATCATTTCATGTAATGGAACATGGAAAGAGGGAACAACTCTTGTTTGACCTTATATCTAAACTACAATATCTTGTGTTTCTCTTTGCATGGCCTAAATATAGGTTTGTAACACAAAATTATGAGTGGTGAGCTCTATTATTCTATTAGTATGTTGGAAAATCATTATATTTCTATCATAAATACTTTATCTCATATTATTAATCAAATTACACTTATCAACATTGGCATTTTAAAAATCATTAATTTGAGTGTCTTTGATAGAAAGAGAATCCTACAAATTACTCAATTGATAGGCTCATGAAAACATTACATTTTGGCCCTAGTCTATTCATATTTTATTCCTTGAAGAATTATTTCTTATTCATTAACTCTAGTAATATGTTTTCCCCACATTTGTTTCAAATTAGAAATCATCAAGACCTTAAAATTTGAAAGGAGAATACCTAACTCTATTTGTTGTAGTCTGATTGTTTACTTATGGAATGATAAGTCCATGACATGCTATAATTGTTTTTATTCATTGATAAAATGTGGAGAAGATGGAAATTATTCAATCAAGGGTGCCTTACCATTATCAACAATATAAATCATAGGATGCTTTGCTTCTTGAGGTACAACTTCTTCAGATAGGGTTTCCTCTTCAAATACATCTTTTTTGTATCCTCCAATATTCTTCTTATTCTTATTTTTATTCCTATAAGATAATTTAGTGAATGTATTAGAGTTTAGTTGGATAAGGATGATGGGTTTATGAAGAAAGTCCCATTTGTTGTTGTTATATCTAGTGCATTATCTTTGGAACCAATGGTGGTAGAAATGGTCATTCTATAATTTGAACTGTGGGTTCTTCAATCTAGACTGTAGAGGAAGGAGGAGAGGTAGGGCATGGTGTCTTTTTTTTAGGAACTAGAGAAAATTTTTAGAGGAAATAGGACCAATCCTTTTCATCCCTTAGTTTACTAAGAAAATAATGGAGATAAATGAGTGTATCCAGCCCATGATGGTAGTTAGACCAAGTACCTCATCTTACCTTCCAAGTAACATTAATCATATTATTATGAAGGAAACATGGAATATTGATCTTACATTCTTATCAAACAACTCATTTCCTAAAGTGAATAAGGAGTCTCATAACATCTCCAACCACTACTATAAACTAACCATCACAAGTGATATATTTAATTATCTATAAAAAACATTTTGTCAAGGTTGAGGAAGACTTTCTCTCATAATTCCCTTGGCCACTCCTTAGGGGGATTTATCTAGTTTGTTGTGTGGCTCATTTCCTTCAACAAATATATAAATCAGGTTAGAAAAATTGATTTTTTTAATGCCAACTACTCCATCCTCAGGAATCCTAGATAGAGCACTAATTACAAAGGGATTTACTAGAATGTTCTTCCCTTCGATAATAGTATGATCTTCATAAAAATTATCATATAATTCTTACACAATTTCTTCATGGAATTGCTAAAACATTTTTAAGGAATTCAACCAACCTGTTGTTTCAAAAACATATTTGGCTACTTCATCTTGAAATAATGTATCAGAGAATTTTGGTTTAATTTTTTATTTCTCCCATTCATCTTCAGAGAAAACACTATTTAATTTAAAATATGACTATACTATAAAAACATAGAGCTCAAATTCACATAGGGAATAGGGGAACCAAGAAGTTAGAGATGCGACATAATAATTGATGGTAGTGATAATGCAAAAATGCATAACAAAGTAGGTTATATGATGTGATTATGATAAGAATGATGATGACAATTATGATTATCTCTTTGGAGCATGCAAGATATAAGGGAAGGTGCTTTATCTGGTCAAGTAGTAATAACTTGTCATAAAGGTCATTATTTTTAATACTGGGAGCAAGAATCATAATTAATTATGCATCATACCAAATGTTTTGGAAATACCCTCTATTTGAAACATAGTTACATCAATCTTATTTTAAAATAACATTTGGAAACATCATCACATCAAATGTATTAGAGGAGATCTTTTGACAACACTATCACATAAAATTATGGATTGTGACATTATTAGTCTAATGGCATTGTCTTTATTCTCAATGATGGAGGTGGACTATTCCTATTCATGATTTTTCATCTTAGGAACATAGCTATTAGTATTTAGAGCATATATTCTAATCTTCAGAGCTAAGTCACTAGTCTTTAGATCTAAACCTTCAAACTTTAGAGAAAAACTATAGTTGATTCAAAATTTGTGTGTGTGTGTGTGTAAATTACCCTATATATAAATCACCTAATTTATTACAAAATCTTTATATATATATATAGTACCTTATATATAAAAATAAATAACCTTATATATATATGGTGTTTTTTGTATATGTTTATTGTGTTTTTCCAAAAATCTATCACTTGTTTTTGTGGAAAACATGCTGACCATTTTGGTCCTGCAGGCCAAAATGCTCTCTTTATTTCTCAAAAAATGTTCTGAGCAGTTAAGTTTTTTAATTACTCAAGCCTTTTCAGCTAAGGAAATCATAGGTTCAATAGGTGGGCTTTCTCAAAGGGAAGTTCAAAACACTTAAGGCATTTCCTAAGTGTTTTGAGGATGGTTCAATGTCGAGGTTCAATCAAAAGACTCAACGTCAGGGTTCAAAGAAATGGAATGAACCATTGAACCATTGAACCCCACTTCTAAAAGGTTCAAAGGTTCAACTAGTTCAAAGGTTAAATGAGTTTGAATCTTCAACAAGTTCAATGGACTCAAAATATAAATGGATTCAAAGAGTTAGAATGAACCGTTGAACCTTGAACTTTGAAAGGTTCAAAGGTTCAACGAGTTCAACGAGTTCAAAGGGTTCAAAATTCAAAGATCAAAGCTTTGAGAAAATGGTTTAAGAGGGAGATTCTAGAAAAAGGTTCAACCAAATATCTCAAATAATTGGTTCAACGATGCCTTGAGTGCACAAAAGAAAACTAAGTGAATGCAGTCCTTTACAAAACATTGAATCGTTGAATTGCCGAACCATTAAACTGAAATAGTTCAAGGTTCAAAGTTAAAAGTGGTTCAAGTTACTGATGACATCCCTATATATGGAAAATTTAGGGTGATGGAATAACTATTGATTTTCAAAAGAGTGCAACCTTGAGAACAAACTCAATGACTAGCCAAGAAAGGAGTCGAAGGAGCTAGCTGAAAGCGAGAAGATAGCCCTGAGAGCTCAGATCACCAGGAAGAGACAAAATGTAGCAAGGAAAGAGGGAATTACTATAGAAAATCTAGAAACATCCATAGAAGAGTTATTCTAGTAGGTAGAATAG
Source organism: Torreya grandis (assembly GCA_037957365.1). Lineage (NCBI taxonomy): Eukaryota > Viridiplantae > Streptophyta > Pinopsida > Cupressales > Taxaceae > Torreya > Torreya grandis. The sequence goes on from JARHVA010000388.1 coordinate 4,735,318, forward strand.
TCCACCAGGTGGACCTCAGAGAACACAAACATTCAATGGCGTAGCCTATTTTTCTTCATTAAGTAAAGGCGAATGGATAGTCGTGTAAGCATCATAAAAAATACCAAGAAACCCATGCTTAGGAGGGGACATTTGAGATGATTTAGAATGCCAAAGTTAAGGCTAATGACCTATTCTAGCATGTCCCCTTCACAAAAAATTTAATGCATTCAATGCAGCATGGGCCATTTTCATGAAAATAAGCACCCAAGTCTTTCTTTGGATGCTATATATTGCAATCTCTCATTTTATATAAGGGAGATCTCTCTATTATTAGAAGTGAAGCTCTGCCCAAATTGAAAGGCATTCTTGAGACTTTGAGCTCAGATTGTTAATCATATTTCATCAAGTGAATGAGAAAGTAAGTGACCTTTCAGACTTTATGTTGAAATAGCTTGTGTTATCTAGGAAATCATTCTTATGTCTTTTTCATAAATACGGTCTTATTCATTTAATAAAATAAGTAAAACAAGTGGAAATAAGCTAGAAGATGTCCTGAAGCTAACTGTGGGAGACTTTGTGCTATCATAATTATCTTTAGTCTGTGTTTTGTGTAAAGGATACTGGAGAGACTTTGATCTCCCCTTATCCTTCATAATCCTTCACTCTATTGTAGTTTTTGGTGGAGACTTTGTGCTACACTTCAAACCACTATGTTACTTTATCCTAATCAGTAGAAGAAACAATAAAAGACTTTGTGATTTTATGGGTTTCTTGTGGATCCAGTACTACCCAGGGAGAAACCTTGATGTTTATTGAATATCATTTCTGAAAGAAGAGAAGTGCCTTCAGTAATTACACTAGAATTCTCCTTTGTTTTGTGAACATCATCTCTAAAAAAAAGAGAGATGGATGGTATGATTTCACCCTTGAGTCTATTTTCAACTTATATTGTTATACTATAGTTTATAGGAAACCTCCCCTTGCTGAGAGGAAAGATTTGTCTCATTCTGGCTATGGTCACTACATCCATTTTGCTGTATAAATCTCCTTATGTTTTAGTTGATATAACCATTTTTCCATCAATCAGTTGATGACAAAATATTCACCCAACAATTTTTAGTGACTTCGTTAGGGATGAACGCGTAGTTTGAAGCCTCAAGCTTCAAATTGAAGTATTTCTATTTCTTTTCCATTTCCATTTCACACTCTGACAGATCCACCATACACACGAAGCCAGAGAGCTTAAGGTATTATTGACCCTATATTTGAGTTGGTGCAACTGAGTAATTTAGATCTTTTTCCTCCATCATCTCACCTTCAGTGACCCAAGAGTTTTCCTCCTATAAACATTAGGTCTCCAATACTAGGCAAAGCTTCTCTTTCCTCTACTAGCATAGCTTTGTCTATACATATCTCATAGAGATTTTTTATCCCTCCCTTCAACATTCAAATCATGGCAGCTCAAGGTCCCTAGGGTAATACTTTTGATCTTTTGAATCTAATCCTACCTTTACATGAGCTACCCCATAGTTCAAGGAAGAATTTTCCCAAGTTCTATGGTGATGGGAGAGTTCATCTTGATGAACATATTGTAGCCTTCTGCATAGCCTATGGTGTGATAGGTGTTGAATATGAAGACATAGCAGTTAGACTATTTATGGAAATGTTGTAAGGCACTACAGTAGACTAGTTTTATCATCTACAAGCACAAATAGTGACTAACTGGAATACTCTCAAGGCCAAGTTTGAAGCTATATTCAAACCTGTAGAAGATGCACATGCCCTATTAGCCTAGCTTACGCAAATGAAGAAGGAGCCTTATGAACCCATGAGAGACTTCATTTCTAAATTTGACAAGCTGAGGAATAAGATTCCTACAATTGATCAATTGACACCTAAGAATCTTAAATGTTTCTTCATCAATTCTTAGCTTCCTAAAGTGAGTTTCTTGTTGAGGTAGGTTGGCCACATAGATCTTGTAGAAACTCATATTTTGGCCACTGAAGTTGAACATAATCTTACCTTGGTTGGAAAGATAAGAAAAGATCCTAAAAGAAGTAAATCTTCTTCATCTTCTAAAATTTTTTCTACAGGCACCAGTGATCCTATGGTGCAAAAGATAGTAAATAAATTGCTAGCTCTGAAAAATAAAATGGCACAAGGGATGCCTGCTCCTCCTTCTTATTAAGATACACCAAGGAGGACATTTCCTAACTGGTCATATCAAGGCAATACTTCTAGGAATCAAGTGCAACCAAATCATCTTCCTCCCCCATAGGGGAAGCTTGTTATTAAAGTAAAACCAGATAACTCAACAGTTAGTTATCATGACACTGAACATGATTTCCTTTCCAACCTAAGTTGGACCAAGAAGATGACACTGATCTCTTTGAAGAAGGTGAAGAAGAATTAGCTAGTGACTCCAACATTGGTTTCCTAAATTACCAGGATGAAGTGAGAAGTAAAGGAGAAGTATTTGATGGATCATATTCTATATATACTAGGTCTTAGAACCAGTCAACTCAATAAGCTGATAAGGAAAAAATAGGGGAAGAATCTCAACCAACAATTTCAATTACTAAATAGGGGACTTCATTGCCTTTACAATCAAAGGATCTAATGATCAATAACAAAATAAGTACCTCAAGCAATCCTCCACCCTCTGCTTTAATTTCTCAGACCAGTCCCACACCCAATAAAACCCAGAATGATGGACTTCCTTCCTTTATTTCTAGTTCATTTCAATTATTTGATATAATTGACCATACTAGGAAAACCAAGATCCAAATGTCTGAGTTTGAATACTTACAAGCCAACCCTGAGCAGTTGGATAGGCTAGTTGAATGCATCAAGAACAAAATTATCCCTGCAGGACAAGATGTTTCAAAGGTAATTCATGATCCCCCAAAGAACACATCTACCTGAAACAATCTTGTCATTACTCCTATTGTTTTCCATAGGAAGACAAAACCTTTCTATGTTTCCCTATTGATAAATAGTCACAAGCTAAATAATTGCATAATAGATTATGGCATCTTTGACAATGTGATGCCCACCAAGGTGGCAGACTCTCTTGGGCTCACACTGACTAAAAATTTTGGGAGATGTTTCTCCATGGAAAAAAAATAAGTGCCACCTTTGAGATAGATCAAAGATGCCCAATTTATATTTTTGGCCTTCCCAAATAAGAGGATTAAAATGATAGTCCTGGTGGCTAACATTCCAACCTCCTACGAGATTCTGCTTGGGCAAAATTTTTACAAAGATGTTGGTGGAGAGTTGAGCATGGACTTGTTTGAGGTGAGGATACCTATCAAGGGTGTCATGTAAAGGCTGCTTCCTTAGAAGGAGTCAAAATCCATTGTCACCCAAACATCATCCCTTGAAGCTCAAATTCTATTTGAATCTTTAGGAATGGGTAACTACTTTATGTCTACTAAAGATGTCCTTGTTTCATCAGAAAAAATTTCTAAAGTGAAAATCCAAAAAAATTAGACAAGACATCAAAAGAATTGATAGAGCACAATTCATATGAAAAAGGATCTTCCTTCACTAATGAAAAAAATATGAAAGAAGATCAGATTCTAATGATGTCTAGATTCTAGAATTTGATGGCAGTAATTCTTCTACCAATTTTGGAGTTGGAATTGTCTTGATATCTCCTCAAGGAGATATTTTTCCCTACTCATACAAGTTGTAGTTCAACAACACTAACAACACCACCGAGTATGAATCTCTATTGCTCAGATTAAAGGCCACTCAAGTTAAAGGCGTCAAACTTCTTCACACCCAGGGAGATGTTGAACTGGTGGTTTATCAGGTAAGAAACTTGTATCAAACCAAGAATGAAAGATTGTGACATTATCACAATCTGGTGTGGGACTGCCTTAAAATTTTTTATGCTTTCAATATTTTTGCAATGCTTAGGGAATTCAACAATTGAGCAAATTCATTGGCCATCTCTACAACTTTTATGGTTCCTCACCGAGATTTTAAAGGGAACAAGTACACTATTGAGATAGTTTTTTGACCAAGTGTACTTGATAATGACAACCATTGGTAGGTGTTCAATGGTGACAACCAAATCATCACTTTTTTGGAATATATAGATAGCTTTGAGAAGCTTCATTTTGAAGGCAGTGAATATTCACCATGGGAATCAGCTCCCAAAACAAATTTAAAAAATGGTAAAGAGTTCCTTTAGCTTAAAGGGAATAAAATTTCCAAAGGATTAGTTTCTCTTGAGAAGCTATTAGATAAGCATGATAGGTTTATCAAGAAGCCACAAATGGAGTCAAAATCCTCTAAATATTTTGATCAAATAAATTTGAGTACAAAAGATAATCCTAAAATGGTCAACATTAGGAATTGTTGCACTCCTAATAAAAAACTCAAATTCATTACTTTGCTTCACAATTACATTGATATTTTGGATTTCTCTTATGATGATTTGAAATCTCTCAGGCCTAAAGAAATTTGGCATAAAATTCCTCTCAAGGTTGGGTCATTGCCTCACAAGCAGAAATAAAGGTAGTACAACCCCATGCTAGCAAGTACTATTCTTTTTAAGATCCAAAAAATACTAAATGCAATAAATATTTTCCCAATCTATCATTCCACCTAGATTGCAAACATAGTCCCTGTGAGAAAGAAGAATGAAAAAATTTGTCTCTGTGTTGATTTCAAAAATTTGAATCAATCCTCTTTAAAAGACAGCTATCCCCTCCCCATCATGGATCAACTGCTGCAGACAGTGACTGGCACAGAGATGTTATTAATGTTAGATGGTTTTTTGGGATATAATCGAGTGGAAGTTAGTGAAGTAGACCAATATAAGACCACTTTCACTACACCTTGGGGCACCTTTGCATATCATAGAATGCCTTTTGGCTTGATCAATGCTGGCACCACCTTCTAGAGAGTGATGGATCTTGCCTTCAAAAATGAAATAGGGAAGTTCATTATGGTATATCTTGATGACCTGAATATCTTTTCTAAACATCATCCTGATCATGTGCATCATCTACAACAAGTGTTGGAACGATGTGGACAAAATGACATTTCCCTCAATCCTAAGAAATTAGTTTTTGGGGTTACTAAAGGGAAACTTCTCAATCACAATGTGTCCCAAGAAGGCATAAAGATCAACCCAAAAAGAGTCAAATCCATCCAAGAGCTTGCTCTTCCTACTAGTAAGACCACAGTCCACTCTTTCTTTGGAAAGGTAAATTTTCTATCAAGGTTCATTCCTGAATTCATAAAGAAGACTTGCCACATTATCAACATGATGAAGGGTAAATCTAATTTTAGCTGGATTAAAGAAGGCAAGTCAGTATTTCAAGATATTAAGGAAGTTATTTCCCATGCCCCAATCCTGGTTTGCCCTAATTATACCAAAGACTTCATGATATATAGCTATGCTTCTAAACACACGCTTTCAGCCATTTTGGTTCAGTCAAACAAAGAAGGTGTGGATTCCCCCATATCTTTCATGAGTTGAAGTATTCAAACATGGAGAAGCTTGCTTATGATGTGGTTAAGGTGGTAAAACACTTCCATTTTTACATTCTAAAATCACACACTGTTGCTCTGGTTCCTGATACAATAGTAAAGTCCATTCTAACTCAACAAGAATTTGGAACTAAAAAAGGCAATTAGATTTCTAAAATCTAAGAGTTTGATCTTGTCATCAAACCTATGAAGCTTGTGCCTGGAAGTGGTCTCTACCAATTAATTGCTGATAACATACCAGAAGAAGCAGGGCATGAAGAAACAAAGGTTAAAGACATGCCCACAGTCCTCTTTGTCACCACTAAAAATGAGTGGTATTCTAATATTGCTCATTTTCTTACCTATGGTGAGTGTCCTACCCACCTATCTCATAAAGAAAAGAGGACTATTAAGTTGAAAGCTGCTAACTTTATCCTATGGGACAATGATTTGTATAAGAATAACCTTGATGGGATATTTCTTCATTGCATGGATAAAGTGCAATAGAGCAAAATTTTGTAGTCTTTCCACAATTTGGCTTGTGGAGGACATGTTTCTGCACCTGTGACTACCCATAAGATTTTGCGAGCCATGTACTATTGGCCTACTCTATTTTGAGATTCATACACTTGGGTGCATAGATGCGAGCTGTGTCAACAGTTTGTTGGGAAACCCAAGTTGTCTGCATTACCTCTCAAGCCTATGGTGATTGAAGAACATTTTCAACAATGGGGTATTGATTTCATTGGCACTGTAAATCCATCCTCGAGTGCTGGACATCACTATGTTCTCATAGCCATAGACTATTTTACCAAGTGGGTGGAAGCCATTCTAGTCTAGCATGCTAATTTAGAAGTGGTATGTAATTTCCTCAAAGAAAATATTATTTCTTAGTTTAGAGTCCCAACCAAGATTATAACAGATAATGCAGCCTATTTCTCTTCTCACGAGGTTACCCAATTCTGCTACTATTATGGGATTATCCTCTCCCACTCTTTTGACTATTATCTGCAAGGACATGGTCAAGCAAAATCAAGCAACAAGAACCTGGTGACCATTATCAGGAAGCTGGTAGATAAAAATCAGATAACCTAGCATAAAACATTGCTTGATGCTTTATGGGCAGATAGGATTACGCCCAAAAGGGTGATATGTATGTCATCATTTCAATTTTTGTATGGTTTGAATGCAGAGATACCAATCACCTTAGAATTACCAGCACTAAAGTTGGAAAAGGTAGTAGAAGATTCAACTTTTGAAAGTTCCATCGACAAGAGGATCATGTGCTTGATTGAACTAAATGAGCAATGAACTATGGTGGTGGATCGTATTGCTGCACATCAAAGTTTGGTAAAGAAACTCTTCAACTAGAAAGCAAGGGTTCATGATTTTTAGATTGGAGATCAAGTCTTGTTGTGGGACAAGAGGAGAAAACAAAAAGGAATGCATGGAAAATTAGATTCCTTATGGAGAGGTCCATTTACCATTCATTGATTAAATGGTGAAAATAGTTTCTTGCTAAAATATCAAGATAAGTCTAGTTATACATATGTATAGTCTTTCATTGTTTTGTGTTGTTCATTTATTTTTGACACATTTCTTTTTTGGGTGGCATGACTCCATAGCCCAATGGAATAGATGAAGGCACTTAGAGTCTGGATTCTACTCCCTTTGATTGCTTCAAATTTCAACTGATGGAAGTTCCCCAACTGGAGCTAGTTGTTGTTCCCAAAATCCATTGCTTGTTTTTGTGGACAACATGCCGACCATTTTGGTCCTGAAGGCCAAAATGCTCTCTTTCTTTCTCAAAAAATGTTCTAAGTAGTTTTTTAATTACTCAAGCCTTTTTAGCTAAATAAATCATAGGTTTAATAGGTGGGCATTCTCAAAGGGAAGTTCAAAATACTTAAGGCATTTCCTAAGTGTTTTGAGGATGGTTCAATGCTAAGGTTCAATCAAAAGACTCAACGGTGGGGTTTAAAGAATTGGAATGAACCATTGAACCATTGAACCCCACCTCTAAAAGGTTCAAAGGTTCAATGAGTTCAAAGGTTTAATGAGTTAGAAGTTTCAACAAGTTCAACAGACTCAAAAGATAAATGGATTCAAAGAGTTAGAATGAACCATTGAACTATTGAACCTTGAACTTCAAAAGGTTCAAAGGTTCAATGAGTTCAATGAGTTCAAAGGGTTCAAAATTCAAAGATCAAATATTTGAGTGAATGGTTCAAGAGAAAGATTCCAGAAAAAAGTTCAACTAAATGGTTCAACCAAATGGTTCAAAGAATTGGTTTAATGATGCCTTGAGCACACAAAATAAAACTAAGTGAATGCGGCCCTTTACAAAACATTGAATCATCAAACTGTTGAACCATTAAACCATTGAATCGAAAGAGTTCAAGGTTCAAAGTGGTTTAAGAGATTGATGACATCCCCATGGATGTCAAATTCAAGGTGATGGAATAACTATTGATTTTTAAAAGAGTGCAGACCTGAGAACAAACTCAGTGACTAGCCAAGAAAGGAGTTGAATGAGCTAGCTAAAAGTGAGAAGATAGCCCTGAGAGATCAGATCACCAGAAAGAGACAAAATGTAGTAAGGAAAGAGGGAATGACTACAAAAAATTTAGAAATATCTGTAGAAGAGTTATTCCAGTAGGTGGAACAGTCCACCAGGTGGACCTCAGAGAACACAAACAATCAATGGTGTGGCCTATTTTTCTTCATTAAGTAAATGTGAATGGACAGTTGTGTAATAATCATAAAGAAGATAGGAAACCTATGCTTAGGAGGAGACATTTGAGATTATTTAGAATGCCAAAGTTAAGGTCGATGACCTATTTCAGCATGGCCCCTTCACAAAATTTCCAATGCATTCAACGCAACATGGGCCATTTTCATGAAAACAAGTGCCCAAGTCTTTTTTTGGATGCTATATATTGTAATCTCTCATTTTGTCTAAGGAAGGTCTCTCTATTATTAGAAGCGAAGCTCTACCCAAATTGAAAGGCATTCCTAAGACTTTGAGCTCAGACTGTTAATCATATTTCATCAAGTGAATGAGAAAGTAAGTGACCTTTCAGACTTTATGTTAAAATAGCTTGTGTTATCTAAGAAATCATTCTTATGTCTTTTTCCTAAATACAGTCTTGTCCATTTAATCAAATAAGCAGAACAAGTGGAAATAAGCTAGAAGATGTCCTGAATCTGACTATAGGAGACTTTGTGCTACCATAATTATCTTTAGTCTGTGTTTTGTGTAAAGGATATTGGAGAGACTTTGAGCTCCCTTATCCTTCATAATCCTTCACTTTGTTGTATTTTTTGGTGGAGACTTTGTGCTGCACTTCAAACCACTGTGTTACTTTGTCTTAATTAGTAGAAGAAATAATGAAAGACTTTATACTTTCATGGGTATCTTGTGGATCTAGTTACTACCCAAGAATAATTCCTAATGTTTTCTGAATATCATTTTTGAAAGAAGTGCCTTTAGTAATTACACCAAAATTCTCCTCTATTTTATGAACATCATCTCTAAAAAAAGAGAGATGGATGGTATGATTTCACTCTTGAGTCTATTTTCAGCTTATATTAGCATATTATAGTTTATAGGGAACCGCCCCTTGCCGAGAGGAGAGATTTGTCTCATTTTGGCCATGGTCACTACATCCATTTTAATGTATAAATCTCCTTATGTTGTGGTTGATATAACCATTTTTTTGTCAGTCAGTTGATGACAAAATATTCACCCAACATATTGCCAATTGCATTTCCATGTCTTATTTGAAGAACCACTTGGGGGATCTATTGATGGAGGCAATGGTTGAGCTAGAGTTAGCCCTTGGAAGGCAGACATCTAGGGAGGAATTATCTCCACATGGTATAATAAGTCATTGTAGTGTTTGTCATCTATGTCTAATGAAATGGTAATGAAATTGGTATCTTATAAGACTATGATTGTCCCATATGAATATAGAAATGGGACTTGTTTTGATTTGATGGTTCCAGACATTCTTACTTTAGCCATGGCTTTCAAATTTTGATTAATGAGATAGTATATTGTCTTAATATGGGATGCATGCATGGAAGTACTTTTTGGTAAGCTTGATTAATGCAATATTGATGGTGATCCTAGTTTATGACATATTAATGGCAATCTTTTCAAACTTTTAACTATTACTTTTGGTAATTAGTTACACCAAAATTCAATTTAGCTTTAATTTGAATTTGATTTACCATCAATTTTATCTTTAAAGCTAAATATTGGCACCTTTCAACATGTGGATGCCACCTCATAGATAGCCAAGTACTCATGTGGCCTAAATATGACTAAGCTACCTAGTTGGCTATAAATATGGACATGTAGCACCTTTTGATTGGCACACATATTCTCAAAATGTAAATTTACATGATGACTCATCTATTTCTCACCATGTGGTGACCCTAAATTTTTATTGAGCTCTAAGGTGTTTATTATAATTTGTGATATCTTGAAGGGGAAATCCACTCTCATCCCTATTTGAAAGGTATCTCCTAAGAGATACCTTAAAGGGTAAATCCAATCTTGTGCATGTTTCAAAGGTATCTCCTAGGAGATACCTTGAAGGTATTACAAGGGACTTCTAAATATCACCCATTAGTACCTTTCATGTAAAGGAAAATTCCACTTGTTCCCTGAAGGAGAAATCCACTCTTATGGCTGTTTGAAATGTATCTCCAAGGATATACCTGGAAGGGGAAACCCACTCTTATGCATGATTGAAAGGTATCTCCTAGGAAATACCTTGAAGGTATTATAAGGGCATTCAAATTTTCACCTAGTAGTGCCTTCCATGTAAATGAAAATTGCACTTGTTCCTTGAATTAAAAATCCACTCTTGTCCCTATTTGAAATGTATATCCTAGGAGATATCTTGAAGGGTAAATCTAATATTTTTCATGTTTGAAAGGAATCTCCTAGGAGATACATTGAAGGTATTATAGGGGCCATCAAAATATCACTCAATAGTGCCATTTATGAAGCATCCTTATCTTTAGCAACAAAGGTGGAAAACTCTTCCAATGTCTCAAGAACACTCCATAAAACCTAGGCTCATGATTTTGGAATCACTAAAATATCCTATCGATGAAGCTTGCAACTAATTTTAATGGTCTATTGCAAAGAATTGTGTAGACAATTTATCATAATAACTTTACAAAAATCAAGCTTAAAAATGATGTCCATGGCCTCTCTATTTATAGATTTTTGAGATTGGTTAGAATCAACCATGACCATCCATCTCAAGATTGAGATATGTGTCCATGGATAATCCTAATATTTATAATTAAAATCATAAATATCCTCAAGATAAATAATCATTAAAGAGGCATGGGGGGCATTAACTAGGCATGAGTGACCCCTAATCTTGATATTTTATGTACTTATGGGTTGATGGATGCCACCCCATAGATGATGTCACTAGGTGATACATATATTCAATATCAATTTCCAATAATTAGATATTCAAAAAGATCTATCGAATTCTTACTTATGCATTTGGATTAATTAGCTTAAACAAGGTTAATTAATTTAGTGTAATTATTTGGAAATTGGCCCTCAATTAATCAAAATGGTTAGAAAGTCATATTATTGGGTCATAATTTGATTGGAGAGGAATTGAAAGGTGATGTTAGATGCATACCTAGCACAATCCCATTTAGGACATTAATAACACCAAATAAAATAGGTACATGATGTGTACTGATGAATTAGAAGAAAATAGTGATCTAGAGCACTAAGTAACAAAATCATCATTTTGACTTGAAATGATCTTATCAAAGTTAACTAGCCCATAAAATACATTGACCTATTTATGGATACTTTGACCTAAATTGGAACTTGTAAATGACAAGTTTGAACCATTTAGGGTGTTTTATGGATTTTAGCCTAAAATGTGCATTTGAGTATAATTCGAGTAAGATTGATAATTTTAACATCAATGGTGTTAGGAATTAGATGTCTACATTTTACCTTTATTTGAGAAGGTGTAGCGAGACATTTAGGTGAAGCAACATCTTTTCAAAGAAAAGAGTTGTTCAAAATAAATTAGAATAGAACCATGATGCCCCCTCAAGAGGACATACTAAGATGAGGATATACACTTGAACAAATAAACAATCAATATTATTTAAAATTAGGTAATCATTTAAATGAAGTTATGAAACCCAAAATAAAAATATCTATGTACCAACCCCATGAATTGAGGCCTAAATATAAATCAATCAATGTGTAGAACCAAACTTCACAAGGTTAATTGAAAATGCAATGTTGAAGACTAGGATTGGACCAAACAAGCTAGACAAGAGTGGATAGCATAATGGCACATAAACAAGGTTAAATATTATACATTACATGGTTTGAAACAAATAGTTTTTTATACAATGGTAAACAAGTTTTTGAAACAAATTAAGTAGCCTAATGGCATAAGCATGCTCAAATGATGTGGTCAATTGTTATGTTTCAAAAGACTCAAAGACAAAAAAGGTTTGACATGATTTGGGAAACATAACACTACCCTCATCAACTCAAATACATGATTTTGACATGCTTTAAAAAAACAATCAATCAAGTTTTAGCCTCAAAGCATACCAAAGAAATAATGACCAAAATACATTAAGTATAATCTTCCAAATCCTATCAAGGGTATGGTAAAATGGGGTTGAATAAAACTAATTATTTTTTAATCATTCTAGGGGAATCAATTACATAATGACTTTCATGTCAAATGATGAAAAATACAAGCATGGAAATTAAGTGACCATAGCATTGGCTAGTTAGAAAAAGGTCTAGTCATTTTTACAACCACTACATCCTGCTATTCATTCACTGTAGTGTGATGTCCAAATGTAGATACATCCCATGTGAAACTCTAATTATGGAGCCAATAAATTCAATGCTGAGAGGTAAAACCTAGGTTAAATCTTCCTAAAAGAACTCATGAGAGGTAATGATGTCCCCCTCACAAGCCAAGATGCAATGCAATGAAAGACATAAAAAGAAAGACTTTAGGGTTTTTTTCAATGTCACCCAAACTATGAGGAGTTTTTTAGGGAGTGATTTAGAAAAAATTCTTTCTAAGCCTTATCCAAGGCTTTTTGTAATAGGAATGGTGCTTTTTATTCCAAGTGTCCCTAAAAGGGACAAATGGAAGATCATACACGTGGCATCCCTCTTTTTGCCAAACAAAATATAACTTTAAGCAACTAATTAAATACAAAAAAAACTTGGAAAGGTGAGTTCATTTTTAAGCCCAAATTCAAAAGATGGTGTTATTTTGACCCCTTGGTCTTAATTCTAACTTTGAAAACATTCACCATAAACATCTAAATTTTTTATTAAACACCAAAACAAGGTTCCTAAACCATTTTAATCCTTTAAAAGAGATGTAAAATGCATGTCTTAACAAATTTAAAGATGGCCCTACAATAAAAAAGTTGGTATGCCCTTCAACCTTGAAGATAAAATTAGTTTGAAATAATTAACATTGAAAAATGAAGTATTGGGTTGTCACAGTGATGCAATATTACTACTTGATAGAGCAATCCTACTACTTGAAAGATAATCCTACAACTTTAAGAGTTGTGGTATTGTAACTTAACCATAGGTGGTTAAGTCACAATACCATGACTCAGATCAACAATCTTGCTAATAAAAGGATAATCTCACTACTTATTGAGTCATGGTATTATCACTTAACTGTAAGTGGTTTAGTCATAATACTATGACTCCGTTCGATGATCCCACTAGTAGTAAGACAATCTCTCTACTTAGTGAGTTGTGGTATTGTCACTAACCACTAATGGTTAGAGAATATTGTGACTCAGTTAAGCAACCCTATGAGTTTTATATCAATCTCATTACTGGGTCAGTAGCAGTATTGTCGACCCTACACAAAAACATAGTCTAAAATAGAAAAAAATTTCAAGCACAATATTGTGAGTTTGATTAATAATCCTGATACTTGTAGGACAATACCCCGACTATGTTTTGATGAAACTATGACTTACATAAAAATGTGGTTTACTTGAAATTTTCACTTTTTTAAGACTTCCACTCCAAGATTCTGTAAGTAAAAGATAATTAGGTTTCTTGAAAAAGCTTTGTGATCATTCTTGTGATGCTAGGATGGTCTCACAAGGCATGCCAAGATGTAGAGAGGATTACAAAGCAAGTTAGTGAAGAAATAATGAAAAATGCATTAAAGACATAACAAAACATATCCTATCCATTCACATGGGAATTACAAAGGATATCAAGAAATAAATGAAATAATGTACCATCATATTACCTTCCCAAATGGATTCACCATACCCATGTGGCTCAAAATCATGTTTTCCCTTGATCAAGCATCCTTATCTTTAGCAACAAAGGTGGAAAACTCCTCCAATGTCTCAAGAACACTCCATAAAACCTAGGATCATGATTTTGGAATCACTAAACTAGCCTATCAATGAAGCTTGTAACTAATTTTTATGGTCTATTGCAAAGAATTATGGAGACAATTTAGCATAATAACTTTGCACAAATCAAGATTTAAAATGATGTCCATGGCCTCTCTATTTATAGATTTTTTAGACTGGTAAGAATCAACCATGACCATCCATCTCAAGATTGAGATGTGTGGCCATGGATAATCCTAATATTTGGAATTAAACTCATAAATATCCTCAAGATAAATAAGAATTAAATAGGCACAAGAGGCATTAAACAGGCATGGGTGACCCATAATCTTGATATTTTATGCACTTATGGCTTGATGGATGACACCCTATAGATGATGTCACTAGGTGAAGTAGATATTAAATATCAATTTCCAATAATGAGATATTCAAAAAGATCTAAGTAATTATTACTTAAGCTCCTAATTTGGATTAATTATATTAAACAAGTTTAATAAATTTTAGTGTAATTATTTGGAAATTAGCCCTCAATTAATCAAAATGGTCTGAAAGTCATATTAATAGGTCTTAATTTGACTGGAGAGGAACTAGAAGGTGATGTTATATGCATACTGAGAATGATCCCATTTAGGACATTGTGAATGCCAAATAACATAAGTACATGATGTGTACCAATGAATTAAAAGAAAAGAGTGATTTAGAGTACTAAATGGTGAAATCATAATTTTGACTTGAAATGATTTGATCAAAGTTAATAGGCCCATGAAATGCATTTCCCTATTTAGGGATACTTTCACCTAAATTATCACTTATAAATGACAAGTTCAAACCATTTAGGGTGTTTTATGGATTTTAGCCTAAAATGTGCATTTGAGTGCAATTCGAGTAAGATTAACAATTTCAACACAAATAGTGTTAGGAATTAGATGTCTACAAGATACATTAAAGGTACTACAAGGGCCTTCAAAATATCACCTTATAGTTCTTTTCGTGTAAAGGAAAATTTCACTTGTTCCTTGAAGGATAAATCCACTCTTATGCCTATTTGAAAGGTATCTCCTAGGAGATATATTGAAGGGGAAATCCACTCTTGTGCATATTTTAAAGGTATATCCTAGGAGATACCTATAAGGTATTACAATTACCTTCAAAATATCACCCAATAGTGCCTTCCATGTAAAGGAAAATTACACTTTTTCCTTGAAGGATAAATCTACTCTTGTCCTTATATAAAATATGTCTCCTAAGAGATACCTTGAAGGGGAAATCCACTCTTGTGCATGTTTGAAAGGTATATCCTAGGAGATACATTTAAGTTATTATAGAGGCATTTAAAATATCACCTAGTAGTGCCTTCTTTGTAAAGTAAAATTTCACTTGTTCCTTAAAGGAGAAATCCACTCTTATCCCTATTTGAAATATATCTCCTAAGAGATACCTTAAAGGTAAAATCTAATATTATGCATGTTTAAAAGGTATATCTTATGAGATACATTGAATTTATTACAAGGGCCTTCAAAATATCACATGGTAGTGCCTTATGTGTAAATAAATATTCCACTTATTCCTTGAATGAGAAATACACTCTTTTGCATGTTTGAAAGGTATCTCCTAAGAGATACATTGAAGGGTAATATACTCTTTTTAATGTTTTAAATTAATATCCTAGGAGATACCTTTAATGTATTAGAAAGGCCTTCAAAATATCACCTAGTTGTGCCTTCCATGTAAAGGAAAATTGCACTAGTTCCTTGAAGGAGAAATTGATTCTTGTCCCTATTTGAAATGTATCTCCTAAGAGATACCTTGAAAGGTAAATAAAATATTTTGAATGTTTCAAAGTTGTCTCCTAGGAGATACCTTGAAGGTATTACAATGGCCTTCAAAATATCACCTAGTAGTGCCTTCCATGTAAATGAAAATTGCACTTGTTATTTGAATAAAAAATCTACTCTTATCTTTATTTGAAATGTATCTCCTAGGAGATACCTTAAAGGGGAAATCCAATCTTGTATATTTTTGAAAGGTATCTCCTAGGAGATACATTGAATGCATTATATGGGCCTTCAAAATCACTGAGTAGTGCCTTCTATGTAAATAAAATTCCACTTGTTTCTTGAAGGAGAAATCCACTTTTATGCCTATTTAAAAGTTATCTCCTAGGAGATACCTTGAATGGTAAATTCACTCTTGTGAATGTTTGAAAGGTATCTCCTAAGATATACATTGAAGGTATTATAGGTGGCTTCAAAATATTACCTAGTAGTTCCTTTTGTGTAAAGGAAAATTCCACTTATTCCTTGAAGGAGAAATACACTCTTGTGCCTATTTAAAAGGTATCTCCTGAGAGATACCTTGAAAGGGAAATCCACTCTTGTGCATATTTTAAAGGTATATATTGGGAGATATGTTAAAGGTATTATAAAGGACTTTAAAATATCACCCAGTAGTGCCTTCCATGTAAAGTAAAATTGCACTTGTTCCTTGAAACAAAAGATAAGAACCAATACTATAGAAGTAGATTAATGAAACAATAAACAATAATATATCTCACTCAATTTGACACAAAATAGTATATATTATTCAATATGGGTGTAAAAATACCATATAAAAGTCCCAAGTGGCACAATATACAATATTCAACCTTCATTTAAAAGAGACCTGTTAAGGTCATGAAATATAAATAAACAAATGTTGATACTTCTATTCTAGAACTAACTATTGCAATGGTATCTCTAGTCCAAAATAATTATCTAAGATCTAACCCTTTTCAAAAGGAAAGAGCCCTACTTATATATATGTATTGTCTCTTTAGATAAAGACATCTTGAACCAAACACTTGAGCCCATGATGAGGTCATTTCAAGTGACTTGGGAGCTCTAGCTTATGAGTGTAGTTTATTTTTAGAATACTAGATATGGTGTAATTTTAATACCTTATGATGCCCATGTCCCTTAGGAGAAGCATGGTGTTGACACACATCTATCTCTAGAATTACCTTTGGAATGCTATTGACCAATGGCATGACTTGAAGTTCAGATAAAAAAAACCTACCTTGGATAATAGTTGTGTCCTCACGTGTTAAGTTGGTGATACTTATAAGCAAGATGGGAATATTTTTGTAAAAAATGGGCACTATGACACCACATGGTAGTATCAAGATGAGCTGAGACCATACAAAAATAAAAAATGGAACTTGGGAAAGTGTTTATGCTTCCATGTGTATCACAAGTGCTCTTACTATTTAAATAACACTTCTCATTTTATAATTTTGAGAATTCATGGCATAAGTAGAAGGTTTTCATAATCTAGTTACCTATGGTGAAATAGGGGCAGAGCAAATTTAACTATTTCATAAATTTATATTGATTGGTGGTTGTGATCCACCATGGTCCTTATGAATCTTGAAGTATTTATGTTAATATCAGTCAGTTATGACCAAAATTCTACATTAAATACTAATCTAAATGAATGTTTATAATGAGATCTAAACTAGAGTGGTTTGATCAAAAAATAGGCAAAAATAAGGATAGCATAGAAATAAAGTGAGTGATTGATTATCTTTTTATTAAACACCATGACAAGGTTTGAATTTTAACTAAACATGCATTCAACCAATATAATGTAAAATAACAATGCTCAAATTACATCATATACCAGGCAAACATCTAAGGAAACATGAAAGAATATAAGTATGAACTAAACTTTGCCTTAAACATTTTACTGTAGCATCTAAATAGTGTTTTCACATCCTAATGCAGAGAAAATAAAATGAAACAAAGTATAAGAAAATTCAACTAATCTAAATTCAGCACAAATTAGCAACCCTGTATCAAAGATGTACATTCAAAATTCATAAAAACCATTCAAGTTCAAGATTAAAAATAAGCAATTAAAGAGAAAACATATGATAATTAACATAAAAAAATTTGAAAAAACATTTTTATAATTCTTTGCTTTTATTAATTGCTCAAAGTATATAATTTTTGGCTCAAAACTCCCTCTCTTTACAAAATGGATATACTACCAAACTAAAGCAGTATTCTAGTAAGTCATAAAATTACACTTGTAAAAAGATAAGGACAACTATCCTTATTTACAATTATAGAATACACTTTTATTTCTAAAATAGATTGACATATAGGCAAACATGCTAACAAACTATCATATGTCTTTATAAAAGAATATTTCATGTTTAAATATTACAATGTTTTATATAAGATGGAATATTAATTCACTAGTGGGCCCTAAGCTAAAGGGATTCCTTGTTATTCTTGGAGGATCTCCGTAGACTTTTGATGTTGCTCATTGACAAGTCCCAAATCCATAGCTAGCCTTAAGAAGTAGACATCTTATTGATCAACCAAGTCATCAAAGTCTCTATCATTTCTTATCATGGCCTCTTTGATGATTTTGGCCTCGGTAATCTTCTCTTTAGTAGTGAAGATCATGTCCATGACTCAATTGTTATCATTTATAGATTGGCCCTGACTCTTACTTCTCACCTCTTATTTCACTAGAGTGGCTCTGTGTTGGTACTCCTCATTAACAATGATACCCAAGGAGGTAGACTTTACTAGATTGGATAACTTGGTACTAAAGATTTAACTAATTATAAATATTAGATACTCATCATATCTTAGGAGCACATCCAATCTATTTAAATATACACTCACTATTTGAATATTATCAACAACTATCCCTATAACTATATTCAAGTGGGATAGGCTAATGGTTTTGAAACCAGGAATCCTACCCTTGGTCATTATGTTGATAAGTTACTTATGTTATCCATTGCATCTTGCCAATGGGACACCAATCCCTTGGCCAATTCACTTTGATAGCTCAATACATATTGCATTAGTTTTATTGACTTTAGGGAGTCAAACATGCCAAATAAATATGCCTCAAACATATTTATTATTGCCTTGGGAACTGATAAGATAGCTTGTGTATTTATATTTTCCTTTTCCTTTTCTAGGTTATGTATCTTTTATTTCATACCCCTAATGCTTACTCTGATTTGAGATGAATGAGCCTCAATTAGTCCTTCTATATCCTCCTCATGGATAAGATGCTCACCAAGCTTCTAGCCTCCAATGGGGGTTAGATCAATAAAGGGCTCAACTCTTTCAAAGGTGAATTCCTCACCTCCAACCATGGACTTCTTGGTTGTCACCCTCTCTAATCCTATTATCTCCATATTGAATTATATACTAGTTGATGACCTTATGAATTTACAAGGCTTAGAAGTCTCTACCTGTGTACTACTTGAAGCTCTAGGAATATCCATTTGTGTGCCACTTGATCCTTTTGTGGTAACTATTCTTGTTTCTTCTTATTCATTCATCAAATCCAATATCCATGGCTTGATTTCCTCATGGACATCAACGTGAATTGTTTATTTCAAGGCCCAATAATGGGATAAAGTGGGAATCTTTTGCATTTTCCCATTAATAAACCATTCAGGGATAATGGGTCCATGAATGGGGTATTCATCACTGAATAAGTTGACCTCACTCATGGGATGGATGAAAGTCAACTTGGGCTTCTTTCTCCTTATTTAGATCAATGATAATTTATCTTTTCTCTTCTATGTGGGTGATATTAGAAATAGGTCCAAAGTAACTTATTTATTTCTATCTTATCCAACCTCCTCTACCTAGGTTTGGGGATATTTAGTTTTCTCCTATTCATTTTCTAACCCATACACCTCAGCCAACACCCTAAGTACATCCTCTACTATTTCATCAAACTCCAATATAATCATATCTAGGAATTCTATTGGAGACTCTAGTCTATTAGGAAGGGCTGAAGATGATCCTTTTCCATCTCTCTCCTCCAACTTCTCTTTGCCTATTCTTTATGAAACCTATGCTTGATGTTATTGCAAACTAACCTATGGTTTTTTTGGAGGGGACCTTTAGGATGGTCCAAGAAACAAATGATACTATCGGGGCCCCATTTACCAAATATTACCTAGTGGCTTATCATTTCCCCTATCCAACCTAGGCTCTACATTAATGCTATGTTTATTTATCCTGGCTAATACCTCTATAAAACTAGAGGCCTTGATATATAAGAGGTCATAGTCACCTAGCTAATGTTCAGATGCCATTTTTATGGTTTTATACTTTATATTCTTGAATGTCAGCCCATTAGGGTCCCATTACCTAAAATAATCTTTCTATAGGGTGAAGAGTCCCTGTGTTTGGTAATAACATTTACATGATCCTAATTTTACAAAATAATCCTACTGATTATCAATGAAAAGGGATAGGGAAGGCCTTTCCTTTTCTCATTGCAAAATCTATCTATACTATAAAGAAGTTGGTAAGTAGCTTCTTATTCTACTAGATTTTTTAGCACATATATAGATAATCTAAAGGGCTGAGTCAAAGTCCCTTCAATCCTCATTAACATGTAGTCTAGGTAGAACCATATATCTCCTATCAACTCCACATATTTTTTAACCAAGGGGTTAACTCTTTCCATGGGAAATATTATGATGAATTTCATTAGAGATGGGTAAACATAGTCATAAATGAGCTACATGTTGTATCTATATTTGAATATGTGAAGCTTGGAATAATGATGGGAGACAGTGGGTCTCTCGTCAGGTGATCAATTTTTTATGTTTGGGATCTTTGTGGTAGCTAGAAGGACATCAAGCAGGTAGGACATCATGTAAAATTAATTTCTATTATTATTCTGATGGCCATGAATTATGATTTTAAGTGTATATTGATCATCTCTCTCAATGGGGGGTGAGTCCTTTCTCAACCATGAAATAAACATATGATACCTATATTTTGTCAATGTGAGTGGTAGAGGGGGCTCCGTATGATGTATACAATAAGTTTATTATAATCCTAATTCCATCCCTAAATTGGACAATTAGTATTTTCCATGTGGGGTCTTGGATAACTTAGTTCATAGTGAGTAGCGATGGGGATAGGATTGTGTTCAAATTATGCTCTATAGTCCATTTTTTATGGTGGGCCGGTATATTTTGGGCTTACATAGTTTATAGTAGCTTTCAAATTATAGAAGGGAAATGTATGAAATTTTATTAAATATACACTCATGGAAAATCCAATCATTTTAATTTTTATGATCCTTAAAAATAAGAGAAAAGATGTCAATGTAGTGTAGTATATTAGGCTTGTTGGAAACATAATGGATCTAGATGGAGACTAGGTCATGGTATCTCTTCAGAATGGTTACATTCTTCTATTCTTCCCTTATGAAAGCTTGTCTCTCCTCGATGGTCTAAGAGTTTAGACCAGTTCTTGTTATCATTTTTCAAAGCTATAGTATCGAGGTTTGTATCCTTGAAAATTCTTCCCTCATTGTCTGAGGTTAAATACAACTCAATTTCATCCTTCTATTGCTATTTGTGAGCTACCATGGTTGTGGAAGTTGTAATTGCTTATCAATGGTTGTAAATAGTCTCTAGGTTAATTTGCTCTTGCTTAGATTATAATTGAGCTCTTCTAGGTTTAAATATGATTAATTCAAGCTTGAATTAGGGATTTTATAGATGTTAGGGATATCTAAAGCTTTAATGGTGGTAGGAATTCACACTTAGGCTCATTCATGTTTCATATTTGATTGAGACCTAGGCTTTTATACCTTTTCCCTTTCTAGCACACCAAATCTTCAATTTTATCATTATGTGCTTGCATGGCACCCATGTGGCATCCATTTAATAACTTTTGTAACAATTTCCATAATTGATTTTGAGAGGTGTGATGCCAATTTGGGTTTGTTTAGAGCATCCCTCTTGATTTTTTATAGTATAAGAGGGAGGATGCAGAGTTTCCTCTTCCAAAGTTATAGCTACAAGATGAGGTATTAAATTTTCAGGAGCTACCCTTTTAAGGAGGAGATGATACAGGAGTGACACCTAATTACCCTGCATGCTTTTAGGGTAGGTATATAGCTATTGATTTTTGTGGGGGAGATGGTGGTAGAGACTTGATGGGTGTGGATCTAAGATAGGGGCTATCATAGTGGGATCCATAAGGGGAACAACATTGATAGTGACACATGGCCAAATATCTATGTTATTGGGGAATATTTCCATATTATAGGGGGTAGGTAGGTGGTGTGACTATAGAGAGAGATCAAGCTTGATCATAGGTTACCACTTTACAAGGGTAGATAGCCATATTATAAGGATAGGTGATTATGGTAATAGGCGAGAGAGATCAGGTGAGGGTCTCACTTGGCACAGTGACATAAGAGAGACTCTTTGTGGTGAGTAGGTGGAGTGATGGCACCATGAAGTTTTGTGACATAGGGTATGTATTTAGTAGCCATTTAAGAGTTGTGCTATTAGAAGGGCATTGTGTTATCATAATTTCCTAATAAGCCATAATTGGGAGAGTACCAGGTTAGATTAGTAGGTGGAGTAGTGATTGTAACCCCAAGTTAGTGGGGAATGGTAGTGGTAAGTCAATAATGCCTTCATCTAGAAAAAGTATAGGTATAGGTACTAGTAGTTTTGGTTTAGGTGCTCTAAGGTTATGAGTAGAGATATTATGTGATGTATTTTTGATATTTTGGCATCAACCAGCATGTTGAGATGTAAGATGTATATGTGAGTGATAGATATGTTCATTTTTTGATATGCACGCACGCACGCACGCACATGCATGCATGCATGCGCACACACACACACACACACACACACACACACACACACACACACACACACACACACACACACACACACAGATGATATTTAAGATTAGTTTATGTTGTTCATGCTTTATGAGATGAATATTTATGTAGGAAATCTATGATGTTGATGATGAGTTTGCATAATTTATTATGATTTATGATATGATACTTATAGAATGATGTTGTGATTGTGATTCATTGTTTATTTATGTGAAATTATTGATTATGACACTCTTTTATTGATGGTATTAGGTATTATTTCATTTACATATGATGTCAATGCTATGATGAGTTAATCATGTATGTTTGTTTTGATGTTATGGTTCATGGATTTTTGTTTTACTATGATTAACACATGATGTTAATTTTGCATATATTTGGGTAAAATGTTAAATAAGATGTGATGTTTGGTTAATGGTACAAGGGTATGGGTATGCATAAGAAAAGGTGACATTTATGTCCACATGTTTAGATAAGACTAGGGGGCATGGTGTTCTACTAGCGAGAACCAAATAAAATGAATCCCTAGTTAGAATGGATTAGTGAATGCAAACCTTTCAAATGCATCTAAGGAGTGTGCCTTATTGAGAAAACTAGTATCTTGACCTCTTCATGCCAAGTAAGCTCATAATCCCTTAGTTTCATTGGGATATAGGTGATAGTTAGGGATGTGAATCTATTGGTGGAGGAAAATGAAATCTTAAGTGGAATGATTGGTTTTTTGATAGGTGACTAAAGAACCCTAGGAGATAAGTCCATGTCATTAGTATGTTGTATAATAATATGTAGACTAATCAATGTGGGAAGTCTACTTATGATATACAAGCTGATTGTAGCCTGATTGGATAATAAGTAGAATGACTGATGTAGGAAGCCTACTATTAGTAGATATAAGAGTTGATTGTGGCGTATTGAGTTTGAATTTTGGCAAGATGATAGATGAATTTTATTGAAGGTGATTAATGTGGAAAGCTTCTAATGAATATTTATTTTAGTAATATTTTGAGGGAGTGGTCTAATACTTATTTTGGCATAGTTATCATTTAATGGAGCAATATACATTAAGTAACTTTTGATTTGATGTGGCAGCTATCATTTGAGGGAGTAGTCTATTATTAATTTTTTAAGTATGGATATATTTTGAACTAAAAATTAGGCATCAACAAGTTTGTTCAGGTTTGAGACAAGAGATTATTTTATAGGAATGGGGTTTTTGAGGCATAATTAACCATGAGATTCCATCTATAAAAAGGTGGAAAGTATCCATAAAAACCATGATATGGGTATAGCCAAGGTACCCATACTTAGGATGAGGTTATTACTATACCAGATGAATCACATAGTTTAGTATAATAAATCAATACCAAAAGGTAATGAGGTGGAGTAAGGTTTATGAACTAATGTGATGAGCTTAAATTAGACATGGAGGTGGGTTTGAACCTCATTTTAACAATAAAAAAGACTTAAATGTGAGGCATTGATGGGTTTATATTTTGGCTTACCCTTGAGAGAGAATAATCGATAAGCACCCAATCCATACTTATGAGTTATAATGTAAGGTCATAACTAGTTAAAATAAAATTTTCCATTCTTGTCTTTTCCTTGTTAGTGATGTGTTGGTTTTCCTTGAGGACAAGGTCTTTGATGTTGAATTCTAATATATTTAGATGTTTGTTGTATGCTCATTTGATATGATCTTCATATATGTGAAGTCGATTGAGATCTACAAGTTTATGTTCATTAAAGATTTATAAGCATGTAAGGCATTCCTTTTGATAATTATTTTAAGAAAGAATCTCTTGTAAGGATATGCAAAGAGATGGAATTCAGACTTCAAGAGGCAAAACTACCTTGACTCCAAAGACAAGAGAGAAACAAGAGATAAAAGGTGTAGCCAAAATGTTTCCTACTTTTTCTTTCTTGATTTTTTTAAAAGAGGGGAGAAACAAGAGATAAAAGGTGTAGCTCCTATAGTAGTTTAAATAGTAGTGTGATAATCCCATAAAGCAAATGGGATATGGAGATTCCAATCCTTACCTAAAGCATTGACTATTTGGGTGAGTATTTTGATAAGAGTTTTGTTAGAAGCTTCAACTTGCCCATTATCTTGTGTATGATAAGGGGAAGAAAAGTTTAGGTCAATGTTAAAGTGTCACAAAGATCTTAGACCTTTTTTTTTCTTCAATGATTTTTTATTGTTGGTGATGATCTTATGAGGGACATCGTAGTGGCAGATAATGTGAAGGTTGATGAAATCAATGATTTTTTTAGCCTTGATTGAGATTAGTGGAATGGATTCCACCCAATTGGTGAAATAATCCATAGTGGTGATGATATATTGGTGACATTGAGAGGAACAAGGATTGATCTCTTCAACAAGATCAAGACCCCATTATGAGAAGGGCCAATAATTTGTTGATACTTAGAGACCATGAGGAGGTGCATAATAGAGGTTAGTATGTTGTTGATATTTGACACATTTATTGACATAGTCACAATAATCTTGATTAAGTGTGGGCCAATAGTAGCCTAGGTGAAGAATGTGTTTTATAATAGCCAAACCACTGAAGTGTCCTCCACATATGCCATCATGTGCTTCCTTAATGGTGTGAGAGGCTTCATTTCTATGAATGTCGTAAATGAAGAGGCCATTAAAGCCTAATTTTTAAATAAATTTCCCTAGTATTAAGTAGTGATAGGTGCTTTGAATGAAATATCTATGAGCATTTCTTGAAATATTGGGAGGGAGGACACCAACAACAAGGTAATAAAATATTTGGTCATACTAAATTTCTAAATGTGACATTTCCACTTAAAAAATGGTAGGAAGATCAAGACTGAGGTAAGATGGAGTGACAAAGTGGTGTAAGGTGACAAATAGTTTATATTCAATAGTCTATGATGGAATTTGATGTTGGGGATCAACCAACAATAGATTACGATTGTGAAAGCAATAAACGTGGAATTAAATCAGATAGACAAGTAATTAGAATGATAATAGCAAGAACAAGAGATACAAGAAACCACCCTAAAAACTTGTATTAACAAACTCTTTACAAAAGGAATACAATTGAAGAAACTTCTTTCTTCCACACCTCTCCTAGATGTATAGATCTCTCAATAGATCTCTATTCCTCAAGAGCTCTCTCTCTCTCAAGAACAATCAACTCCAACAAGCCTGGATTGATTCAATTCTATACTGTTCTTCTCATACAATGAATTACAATAATTCACTACAAAAACTATCCAAGACTACAATAAGTTAGGAAGATCTAATTCTACATATAGAATTAGGAGACTTGAGCATGCACTTCCAACAAGCAGTTAAACCACTTAAACAAGGGCTCTAAAAATAGTATTGCCAATAATAGAGACGTGAGCTTGAGACTGCAACTCAAACTCATCATGCAAACACTCACTTTTGTCCACAAAAATAGCTCTCTGGACACGCAGGTAACCGACGTCGGTTCCTGTTGCTTGTCTATGACCGCCGTTGGCCGACCCTCTGCCGATGTCGGTGTCTCTGTAACTACTCCTGACCAACATCGGTCGCTCCTGACTGACGTCGGTGTCTATGTAGACCTGAATCTACTAAGTGTGCTCCTTGGTGAAGCTTTTAGCTCCACACCCTAACAATCTCTCACTTGGAGATAAACAGCTGCACCAGTACCTGTACAATAACACCTTCTAGCTCCTCCATCTTCAACTCAATCATGAAGACCAATAGAAGTTGAATGAAGATTCAACTTCTCCTTTGTAACCGGCTTGGTTAACATATCAGCAGGATTCTTATTTGTATGGATCTTCTCCAGCTTCAACTCACCATCTTCCAATACCTGCCGTATGAAGTGGTACCTTAGTTGTATGTGCTTTGTTCTTGAATGAAAGGCTGAATTCTTAGCCAAATGGATTGCACTCTGACTATCACTATACAATCTACAACTCTCATGCTCCCTACCAAGCTCATCCATGAACTGTGTCATCCATATCATCTCTTTGCTAGCTTCTGTGGCTGCAATATACTCTGCTTCTGTAGTTGACAAGGCAACAACCTTCTGCAACTTAGATATCTAGCTAACCGCCATTCCACCTACAGTGAAAACATAACCTGTAGTGCTCCTCCTGCCATCCAAATCACCTGCCATATCTGAATCTACATAGCCATGAAGAGAAGTATCTAAACCTCCATAGCACAAGTGCCTACTGCTGGTTCCTCTCAGATATCTAAGGATCCACTGAACTGCTTTCCAGTGTTCCTTACCTAAATTGGCCATATACTTACTTACCACTCCCACTGCTTGGGTAATATCTGGTCTAGTACACACCATTGCATACATCAAACTTCTTACTGTGGAAGAATATGGAACCTTACTCATGTACTCTACCTCGTCATATGAATTAGGACATTATTTTTTACTCAACTTAAAATGTCCAGCCAAAGGTGTGCTTACCGGTTTAGCATCCTGCATATTGAACCATTTCAACACCTTGTCCACATAATCTTCTTGAGACAATATCAACCTGTGATTTTTCCTATCTCTCTTAATGCTCATGCCAAGGATTTTATTTGCTACTCCCAAATCCTTCATAGAAAACGTTTGAGCTAATTTCACCTTAAGCTCAGAGATATCCTGCATGTGTGATCCTGCAACCAGCATATCATCTACATACAACAATAGAATAATATATCTACCATTATCAAATCTCTTGAAATACACGCAATGGTCAGATTGACACCTACTGTAGCCATGCTCAGTCATAAACTTGTCAAATTTTAAGTACCATTGCCTAGGAGCTTGCTTGAGGCCATACAAGCTTTTCTTCTATCTGCACACAAACCTCTCCTTAACCTTGACCTCAAATCCTTTTGGCTGTTCCATATAAATTTCCTCATCCAAGTCTCCATGAAGAAATGTTGTCTTAACATCTAGCTGCTCAAGATGCAAATCCTCAAAAGCAACCAAAGACAATACAACCCTTATAGAAGTCATTTTAACAACAGGAGAAAAAATCTCACCAAAGTCGATACCTGGCTTTTGTGCAAATCCTTTCACTACCAATCTGGCCTTATATCTCATCTATCCATTCTCACCTTCTTTCAACCTGTAGGTCCATCTGTTCTTGAGTGTTCTCTTACCAGCTGGCAATTCAACCAAATCCCATGTTTGGTTCTCTCTTAAGGACTCCAACTCCTCAACCATGCCACGCTCCCACTGACTCTTGGACTCCACCTATATTGCTTCTTCAAAACTCTCTGGTTCTCCACCATCAGTTAGCAATAAATAACATAAAGAAGGAGAATATCTAATTGGAGGCTTACTCACCCTTTCTGACCTCCTGATGGGTGTTTGAGACTCGTCCACAACACGTTGTCCACCCAAATTATCTAACAGTGACCAACCTCAGTCACCTGTAGACCTGTTACTGGCCGACGCCGATTCTGCCTGACCGACCTTGGTACCTGTCCTGCCGATGTTGGTCTTTGTACGGCCGACGCCGGTTTCTGTCCTGCCGATGCTGGTTCTTAACCTACCGACGTTGGTCTCTATGTTTTCTTGCAAGTGATTATTTCTTTTTCCCACGAGCTCATCTTGGACTTTCACCTCATCCAATTCACCATTGCTTTGCTCAGATTAATTCAAATTCCTTAGCTGATCACAATACATCACTCTTTCATTGAAAACAACGTCACAGCTCCTGATTACCTTGTTAGTCTCTAGATTCCACAATCTATAACCAAAATCATCTGATCCATAGCCAATAAACGTGCACCTCATAGACTTAGCATCAAGCTTCTTTCTATTTTCCTTATCTATATGCACAAAAGCTTCACAACCAAAAACTTTGAGATATGAGAGATCAACCTTTTTACCTGTCCATGGCTGTTCTGGAATACCACCATCCAGAGCTATAGAGGGTCCTCTGTTAATCAGGTATACTACAGTGTCAATAGCTTGTGCCCAAAACTATAAGGGCAAACCAACATGCAATCTCATACATCTTGCACGCTCCATTATTGTCCTGTTCATCCTTTCAGCAATTCCATTCTCCTGAGGTGTCTTTGGAACCATCCTTTGCCTGCAGATTCCATGCATATAACAATAATCTCTGAACTTATGACTGTAGAACTCACCACCATTGTCTGATCTCAGGCACTTCAATCTTTTACCTGTTTCATTCTCAACCATAGCTTTCAAAATCTTAAAAGTCTCAAATACATCAAATTTTCTCCTAATATAATAGATCCATACCTTCCTTGTAGCATCGTCTATGAAAGATACATAGTACTGTGATCCTCCAATGGAAGCAACCTGAGCCGGTCCCCACACGTCTGTGTGAACAAGCTACAACTTATGCCTCTTCTTAGTAGACCCAGTCTTGAGAAAACTAACCCTTTTCTATTTTCCAAATACACAGTGCTCACAAAACTCTAGATTTATGCCTTTTAAATCTGAAAGCATACCTTTGGACTTAAGAATTGACATCCCCTTCTCACTCATGTGGCCAAGCCTTGAGTGCCACAATTTAGCAT
The DNA here is from genome assembly GCA_037957365.1 of Torreya grandis. NCBI lineage: Eukaryota > Viridiplantae > Streptophyta > Pinopsida > Cupressales > Taxaceae > Torreya > Torreya grandis. Next base: position 4,764,449 of record JARHVA010000388.1, read on the forward strand.
CCACATCTGAAGTAGATAATACAGAAGGAGATTTGTTAGTAACACAATTACACAAATAGAGAGTACCTTCTCTCTTACCTCTGGCCATAACAAGTGCACCCTTGGTCACTTTCCAAGATTCTGTTGTGAGAGTTACTGTACAACCCTCATCCCCTAACTTTCCTATAGAAATCAAATTTCTCTTCAAGCTAAGAACATGCATCACGTCTCTCAACACCCATGTGTTGCTATTCTGCATCTTCAGCTGCACTTTACCTTTGCCAATTATTTTACAGGGCTCATCATCCCCTAGATACACTATTCCAAAATCTCCATGGATATAGTCACTGAAATATTCCCTGTTAGGGGTAGCATGAAAAGATGCACCAGAATATAATACCCAAGATTCTATATTATTATGCAGAGAGAAAATTAAAGCATCTTGTGCAATACCTGCAACCTTGGCTTCTTCCTTTCCTTCGTGCTGATTGTCTTCCTTAGGCTTTGACTAGAAATCTCTGCTTATGTGCCCCATCTTTCCACAATTCCAGCATTGTGGCCTTCTGCCATTTCTGGATTTAGATCTGCCTTTCCCCTTAGACTTGGATCTTGATCTACCTTTCTTGCTTTTCTCTTTTTGCCTTCCCCTGCTCTCAAAACTTAAAGCATTCTCAGATGTCTCTTCTATGCTTTTCCTGCGTATTTCCTCATTCAAGATAACACTAACAACATCCTCTACTTTCAAAATATTTGATGCAGATGCAGTATTACTTACTGCCATTACTAAGCCATGCCAGCTTTCAGGCAAAGAGCATAATATTAAAAGAGCTTTTATTTCATCATCAAACACTATATTGACTAAACTCAATTGATTCACAATTCCATTGAAATCATTCAGATGAGTGGAAATAGATCCACCTTCATTCATATGCAAATTAAATAACTGCTTCATAAAATATACCTTATTAGAAGCAGAGGGTTTTTCATACAAATTTGCTAACGTAGTCATCAACTCTACCGTGGACTTTGCTTGTGATAAGTTAGATATCACAGTGGATGCTAGACTCAGTCTTATAGACCCCAGAGCCTTTCTGTCAAGAACTTCCCATTCTTCATCCTCCATGTCTTTGGGCTTCTTTGCAACCCCACCTAATGGTAAGTAGAGATCTTTCTGATACAGATAATCCTCTATCTGCATTCTCTAGTGTTGGTAATTTTTGCCATTAAACTTTTCCATTCTCAATTTATTTTCATCTGCCATTGCTTCTCCCACTCAAATAGAAATCCCTGCAGAAACTCCTGTGAGAACCTGTAATCAATACACACTACACAGATATGAACCACCTGTTAGTGAACCTAAACTTTGATACCGATTATTGGATATCAAGCTCTGAACCTGCAACCAAGGCTCTGATACCACTTGTTGGGGATCAACCAACAATAGATTACGATTGTGAAAGCAATAAATGCGGAATTAAATTAGATAGACAAGTAATTAGAATGATAATAGCAAGAACAAGAGATACAAGAAACCACCCTGAAAACTTGTATTAACAAACTCTTTACAAAAGGAATACAATTGAAGAAACTTCTTTCTTCCACACCTCTCTTAGATGTATAGATCTCTCAATAAATCTCTATTCCTCAAGAGCTCTCTCTCTCAAAAACAATCAACTCCAACAAGCCTGGATTGATTCAATTCTGTACTATTCTTCTCATACAATGAATTACAATAATTCACTACAAAAACTATCCAAGACTACAATAAGCTAGGAAGATCTAATTCTACATATAGAATTAGGAGACTTGAGCATGCACTTCCAACAAGCAGTTAAACCACTTGAACAAGGGCTCTAAAAATAGTATTGCCAATAATAGAGATGCGATCTTGAGACTGCAACTCAAACTCATCATGCAAACACTTGCTTCTGTCCATGGAAATAGCTCTCTGGACATGCAGGGAACCGACGTCGGTTCCTGCTGCTTGTCTGTGACCACTGTCGGTTGACCCTCTGCCAACGTCTGCATCTCTGTAACTGCTCCTAATCGATGTCAGTCGCTCCTGACCGACGTCGGTGTCTGTGTAGACCTGAATCTGCTAAGTGTGCTCCTTGGTGAAGCTTTTAGCTCCACACCCTAACATTTGAGATACAAGAGAAGCCATTATGTCTACAAGTTTTTTGGTAGAGTGAGGGACTGATTGGATGGTATAATGGTCAAATGATGCTAATATTTTGTCAACAAGTTGATTATATGTTAGAAGGACATCAATTTTACATTGATAGGTTCTCATGACTTAGTTGATAATAAGTTGAGAATCTTCAAAGATGCATATGGTTTTGACTCCTAAATCTAGGGTGGTTTGAAGACCCATGACCAAGGCTTCATATTCAACTATGTTATTAGTACATTCAAAATCAAGTTTGAAAGATAGGGGAAGATGTTATCTATTAAAAGGAATGAAGATTATACCTACACCCCCACCAATTTTAACATTTGAAGATATCAAAATACATAGTCATTTTATAGGTGGAATTTTCTAAATAAAGAGTAGCTATAGACTCATCTGGAAAGGAAAAAGGGGAGTTTGATTATCAGGGATAGGGGATTTAGCTAATTGGTCTAAAACTCCCTATCCTTTGATGGACTTTTGTGGAATAAAATCAAGATCAAACTCATCCAAAAGCATGAGCCACTTAGCCATATGTTGGTTATGATATGGCTTAGAGTGCATATACTTGAGAGGGTCAATGTTAATGATGATATAAGTTTTGTGGCTAAGAAGATAGTGGTAAAGTTTAGAAGTGTTGAATACTAAGGCAAGGAAAATTTTTCTAAGATGGGTATATTGGGTTTCATAGTTAATGAGGGTATGACTGATGTAATAAACAACCTAGTCCTTATGTTTGGTAATTACGGTGAGTGAGCATGGCTCCCAAAGAATGATCAGTGGTAGATATATATAAATAAAAGGGCTGATCTTCCTTTAGGGGGATAAGGATAGGTGGAGAAAGAATATGTTCCTTGATTAAACGAAAGGCTTGTTGGCATTCCTTGGTCCATTTAAAAGAGGTATCTTTTTTCAAGATGTGGTGAAAAAGTTGACAGCGATTAGATAGTTAGGAGATAAAATGGTGGATTGATTGAAGTCTGCCTTATAGTCTATGAAGTTATTTTAGGTTAGGAGGAGGAAGCATTTCCAAAATAGCTCAAAATTTTGTGGGGTCTATTTCTATTCCACAAAGAGAAATAATGAATCCCAAAAAAATTCTTGATAAGCCCCCAAAGATGCATTTCTTTGAGTTAAGCCTAACATAATAATGGGCAAGTCTTTCAAATATGATGAGTAAAATGATGAGGTGATCTTGGTGATGTTTGCATTTATGAATAAAATCATCAACATAATCCTAAACTATTTTATGAAGGAGGCCATGAAATATGTAGATCATGGATCATTGATATGTGGCTCTTACATTCTTTAAGCCAAAAGGCATGATATGATAGAAAAAAGTTCCCCATAGGGTGATAAAAGATATATTGTGTTGATCTTGGGGGGAGATCAAGATTTGGTTGTATCCTAAAAATCCAACCATGAGGGATAAAATTTCATGGCTAGTGGTGAGATCAACAAGTTGGTCAATTTTAGTTAGAGGAAAGTCATCTTTAGGGTATGCAAGGTTGAGATAATGAAAATCCACACAAAGGTAGAGTCCCCCAATGGTTTTAGTAATAGGAACAATGTTAGATACCCATTGTGGATAGTCAATGGGTTGAATAAAATTAATAGATAGAAGGCATTGAAGTTTTTATTTAATAATAATAGGTATATGGGGATGTATATGGCATTATTTTTGCCAAACTAGATTAACTTTGGTATGGGTAACAATATTGTGAAGGGCAATGGATGGGTCAATATCAAGCATATCCTAATAAGACCAAGTAAATGCTATGTTATGGTCATGAAGGAAGGCTCTATAGTTTATTTGTTCTTTAGGAGTTAAGTATTAGCTAATCTTGATGATGTAGAGATTTTATTGAGTTCCCAAATTAACATCTATGGTTGATTCATTTAGCATTGTTTAGTTTTTAGGAGGAAGGAAAGATGAGTCACCCACACTGAGATAGGTGAGAATAGAATTGTCATCTTGGCATTGAATGGTATTAATGGTGGGTGAGTCATGTGTGATCATTTCAAGGTGGAAAAGAGGAATAGTTTTGGTTTAACCTTCCCATTGATAAGTGAGGGGACCCAAACTAATGGTGTTGATAAAAAAATCCAGGTGGGATGATGTCAGTATCTTCAAAAGGGGTTGGTGATGGTAAAAATTATCCTAATGGGAGAGATGGGATTGGTGGGGTTGGAGATTATTTGAAATATAAAAATTAGGTTAGCAAAGGAAGAAGTTCTTAAAATGGGAGGGGTAGAATTAGTGAGGTTGGAGGTTCTCTAAATGGGAGAGGTAGAATTGGTGAGGCTGAAGGTTCTCCAAACAAAAGAGGTGGAATTGGTGAGGTTGGTGGTTCTCCAAATGGGAGAGGTAGAATTGGTGAGGCTATAGGTTCTCAAAATGGGAGATGTGGGCTTGATGTTAATGATGTGGGCCCTTCAAGAGGAATATACCCCAAAATTAAGAAATCATGAGGTTTTTGAGTTTTGATAATAGTAAGTTCATGGGGTCCTTGTTCATATAGGCCAAAACTAAACCCTTTCCAAGTGCATCGATGAATGTACATTTGGGCAAAGGTTAGGTTGCTAGTATGGGAAAAGTTAGAAGTGAATGGCTAGATACAAGGCATGGTGGCAGGAGCAAGAAGTGGTTTATCAAGTTCCCCATAGATAAAATATGTTCTATTATTGGGAAGGTCAAAGGGGACAAGGGTACCAATATTGGGGTCATAAGATGGATTAATATAAAGGTTTCCAAATTCATGTGGAGAAGGGAAAGAGTCCAAAGCTAAAAGTCAATATTTCCCTAGCATAAGTCATTAGAACGTGGATTGTAAGGGGTGCTCGACTAGGATTTCTGATGAAAGAATGGCTAAACTAGTGGATGCTTCAACCATTGTTTAAAGTATAAGTGTTGGTGGGTTGGTTCGATGGGGTGGTTTGGGTAGTGGCTAGTTATGAAGAGGATAAAGATGGAATCAGAAAATCATTGGGCTGATATGACATATTACAAAAAGAAAAGGCACTTGGATCAGCTTTGATTATAATGACATGTCCCTCATGTTCAAATTTAATGCATTGATGAAGGGTAGAAGGGATGCATCCCATAGTGCAGACCCACTGGTGACCAAGTAACACATTATATTGAAATTTTCCCTCTACGACATAAAATAGTTTAGGAATGTTTTGAGGCCCCAAATAGATGTGGAGAATAACTATCCCCAAAGTAGTGTCTAAGATATTATTAAATGATCAAATAACTACCAAGCTTTTTGACATGATTTTTTTAGGTAGTTAGAGTTGATTATAGGCATGTGAGGAGATGATATTGATACTCTCTCCACCATCAATCATAACCCTTTTGACATGTGTATGATTGATGGATATTGTGATAAAAAGAGGGGGATCAGGGTAGTTTCTATGATATGGTGGGATTTTGGACACTTGAAAGGTGACCCTAGCAACATGTTGGATAGCTCCAATCAAATATTAAAGAGGCTAGGGATCATCTAGTTTAACCTCTATAGAATGTAATATTTTGATTAAATCTTGATGATGTTGAGGTGAGGCTATAATTAAGTTGTAAAGACTCATTTTGACTAGCATTTGATGAATTTTTTTTATCACTAGGTGTTGGATGAATGAATATGCATTGAAATATGAAAGGGCTCCTAAAATGGAGACTTTAGGCTTGGATGGTTGTGAGGGAAAAGTTATAGTCATTTGGGTTTGGTTGGTTGGTTAGGGAGTTAAAGAGTAAGACCATGGAATGGTGGCCTTAGCTTTGCCCTTTTCATCTTGTTGGACTAATTTACCCTTATCTTTGTTTTGGGCTCTAGATCGAGTCACCATATGAATAGTATGGATAAGGGGACCAATTACTTGCTTTAATTCCTTTGTTTCGGTCCTTGGTGGGAGTAGAGAAGTATATGATTGGTAGGTGGATTGGATAGATGGTAAAAGAGGTAAGGGTCTTAAATAAGGTTCATCCAATATATCATCCTCCTCTAAAAGGCCATGAATAATAGTTTAGAGAGATTTACAGTTCCCTATATCATGCCCAAGGGTCCTATGGTAAAGACAATTGAGATTGTCATTGAACTAGGTTGGCTTTTAGTGAGTGGGGTCAAAAGGCTTAATGGGTGGTAAGCTAATGGCAGAAGCTTGAATAATCCTTTATAATATAGTTGTATAAGACTCGGATAAGGATTTTGGAGGTGGTGAAGTTTGGGTTTTTGGTTTTTGGTAGATTGAGCTTGACTAGTGGTTTAGAAAGAATTGGTTTAGTTACAAATAGTTTAGTAATTGGGAGTTTAGATGATGAGGGTTTAGAAGATAGGAAAGTGGATGGAGAAATTTTAGAAAGGAATGATGATGAAATAGGAGATAGGCTTGTTATAGGGGGAGAAAGGGGAGATGATTTTTTGGAGGAAGAGTAGATTATGGGAATGGTGGAAAGATGTAGTCCTAAAATAGAATGTAGAGGTGAAGGAGTTGGTATGGCTCTTTCTTGAGGTTGTGGCTTGGGAAATATTGCTTTATTAATGGATTGATTTAGATTTGATTTTGGATATGTTGATGTGGTTAGGTTTATTCTTAAAGGAGGTTGTGTAAGATTTGACATGGGAAAGATCCTTAGGTTCTTGATTGGCTTGACAAAAGAAACATAGGGTGATTTGGCAATTTTAGATGGGGGTAATTGAGATGGTTCTATGATGACTTTGGGAGGGGTAGTTGGTGGAGTCATATCAAAATGCTTGAGAGTGGACTCTAGTGAAGTATAAGGTTTGGATTTATTTTGATACGAGATTCCAAGATGATGCTAAAAGGAGGATTTTCAAAGTTGGGTTGAGCAATAAATTCTAGACTTTGAACTAGTCAGGAAAAATATTTATAAACAGGTTTTATTTGTTGATCATTAGTTTCAAAGATCAAACCTTTTGGGGAAAAAGGAGTGGTTTTAGTGCAGTTATCCTTGGTGGAGGGTTCAAAAGGTAATTATTGGGTAGGTAGGGGTATTTTCTCTTGGAAAATGGTTTATAAGGGAGGTATGGATAATTCTATAATTGGTGTGGTAAGGGTAATAGTTTTAGGTGGAAAGGTTGGTTTAGCTTCCTCCTTGCTTTGGTTTTCCAAAGGAGTAATTGATTTTTTATTTGGATTGGAGAAGTAGATGAAATGGTAGATGGAGTGACCATTTACTTAGGTGTTTTCACCATAGGAGGGGTGGGTGAAATCATGGTTTCATCCCAAGAAGTAGAAGGGGTAGTTACTTTCTCTATTTGGGAATTTTAAGGAATAGGTGGTGGGTGGTTCTCCTTGATTTGGGTGATAGAGGTGATAAATTCTTCAATAGTGGGCATATTATTGATGACATTAATTACATGTGCATCATGTGAATAGGAGGATTCAGGTTGGATTTCATGGTGTTGGGTTGAAGGTGGATGATTTAGGAATGGTTTTCAGAAAATATCAAGAGATTGGTTAGAAGGCACATTTGGGTTATCAAACACAAGCTCCCCTTTGTCAATTATGTCCTGGACAATGCTTTTAAAAGTGTTCAATATATCAATATCATGTCTAATAACCTGATGATAATCATAATTATCATTCTTGTTGTACCACTCAGGAAGAGGGTAAGAAATATCAAATTGTTAAAGGGGCTTGATGGGTGAAAGTTGGATTAGATTATCTTTGAGTAGTTTTTCCAACACTAACATGTACGATTCCCCAATCAAGGTAAATGGTTTCAAAAAAACCCAATTTTTGGTATGGTTTTGGTGATTAGCAGGGCTATTGGTTTTAGGTGTTTGGTTGATAGGTGGATGAGGTATGGTTTTAAGAATGACTGAATGTGTTGATGCTTTCAATTTAGAATTTGTTGGGTTCATGATTTTGGTGGAGGATGACTTAGTGGATTTGAAACTAAAATTTTTATTTCAAATATTCAACTTCACTTCATTGATAATGAAATTTTCCAATTTATGGGACATGGTGAATTCTTCATCAAATGTACTAAATATTTGGACTTGGAGAGTTGGATCAATGTGTTTAGCAATCCCTAGGAAAATAACTCAATTTATTTGGGTTAGGGTAATGGGAAAGTGAGTTAATTAATGAGACTTCTCCATCTAGAAACAAAATCAACAATTGACTCTGTTTCTATCGCTAATTTTGCTTTTTCAGATTCAAGAGAGAGAAGAAACTAAAGAATAATGGACAAGGCATGTGAAGTACCTGGATGAAGATCGCGCACCGTAATCCAGACGCTTGTGAGCACCCCTCTTTGGCTGTGGAGGAATGACACCTGCAAAGAAGAAGAACTTGGACAAGAAAACGTTAGATGGATAGGCGGTGGGTTGCCAAGCGAAAGCTTGTTCCCGGAAGTGTAAAAACTTCCTTAAGGGAGGTCAACCCACTATTTTGATAAAAGATAAATGACTGATAAATGATAGAATGCTAATAACAAACTGAAAGAGAAAAGGAAGCAAAGGCTTACCTGGAAGACGTTGTCAAACTAGTTGCAGTCGCCGGCGTCGGTGGTCTTACCGGCGTCGGTTGTCGGGTCTGCCGATGTCGGTTAGTCTGCCGACATCGGTGGGGGTAATGACCGGCGTCGGTCGGGGAAATAGCCTCCAGACAGGTCTGGTCAGGGTCTTGGTCAAGGCTTAGTCTGTCTCTGTTTGAGGGCTCTGTGGATGAAGGTCTGAGTCTGCTCTGGGTCTGGTTTGAGGATGGTTTTAGTCAGTTAGGGGTCAAGAGGACAGAGAGGGACAGAGAGATAGAGGAAGCCAATCTGGGAGATAGGAATCTGGGTCTGGGTGACAGTCAGGTCTGAGGGTATGCTAAATCTAGTTTAAAAGCAGATGACTAGAAAGCATAAAGAAAACAAATAGAGAACATACCTGTGCCCTGTTGAAGAAGGTGGTGATCTTGTTGCTGATGATGCCGGATGTGAAGCCTGTTGCTGATGGAGAATCCTTGTTGTTCACTTGCAGAAGCTTGCTGTGTACCTGAGGGAGAGAGTCAGATTGATTGGCAGAGAGGTCAAGTGGAAGGACGGATGCAAGGGTCTGATACGAAGGTTCAAGAGTCGGGATGCCAGAGAGAGAGACGCTGAGAGCGAAGAGGAGGAGATAACAGTGAAGAAGCCGTTATGAAAGATGCTGACGCCGGTAATATCGTCGACGTCGGTCGATGGTTTACCAACGTCGGCGGATAAAAGGCCGGAGAAAGGCTAAAAATAGCCTTTCATCCATTTCCCAACCGCCAGGTCAAATGAATGCAAGGATGAAATGGTCGATGGGGGTTAAATGGGTGAGTGAAGAGATTGGAATGGGAGTCTTAGGCATTAAATGGCCATGTGGGAAATAAAAGGGATCCAAGGAAGGTATCCTAGGATGGCGAGGTGGCAAGGAGAAAGAAAATGGTCTTATTTAATTAAAAATAGATGATTATTTTCAATTAATAAGACCTAGGTAGGTTAGGAATAGTCGAAGTGGCAAGGGACCAAGGGGAGAGAGGAAGACCAAGGGTTAGACACTTTTTAGGTGTCTACATTTGCCCCTTTTTGTCTTGTTGGTTGTTCTAGATGAACTGCAAGATAAAAACAGGAGGTGGTTGCCCCAGGTGAGGGATGATGTGGATTGCCCCGAAGTATAGATGAGGTATTCCCCCTCAAAGCGGGAGTCGAGGGAAGGAACCTGACGTCGGGTGCTGATTTGACAAAAGGTGGATGAGAAAGATAAAAAGTGAGTGAAAACGCTGCAAAAGTTGTGATTGCGCGTATACCACGTCACGAGATGGTCGGGTCAAAGTGTCGCAGGTCAAGGGTCGAGGAGTGCCAAAATTGAAATAACTGGGCCCCAGCATTTAGTCGTGTGCTGATCGGGTCACTCAATCTAAGCTGAAGCTCCAAATGGTCATCATGTTCCAGGTATCCCAGGCTCAGGAAGTGCTCCCAGAGACATGAAAAAGCCACAAGTAGTAGGAATCAACTGGCTCGCGATCCTATACTTGCGAAGGGTCAAAAATAGTCTGTGGACAATTCTGCTAACCAACCGTGAGGTAGCACACACGCAAAAACAACCAAGGCAACATTGTCTTGGAAGTGGTCGAAGGTCGAAGGATGGTCATTGGTCAAGGGGATGGATGGACGAAAGGATGTGGCCGAGCTAACCTCAGAAAATGTCATGTGATCTGAGTGCTGCCTACATAGCCCTTGTGTGAAGGGCCTCAAGCCAATGTAGTTCTCCCTAAAAGGGAGGAAGGGTCAAAGAGATTGATTGGTCTTGGTCGAAGAAAATGATTGGTCTTGGTCAAAGAAAATGATTGGTCTTGGTCAAAGAAAATGATTGGTCTTGGTCAAAGAGAATGATTGGTCTTGGTCAAAGAGAATGATTGGTCTTGGTCAAAGAGAATGATTGGTCTTGGTCAAAGTTGATGATTGGTCTTGGTCGAAAAAAATGATTGGTCTTGGTCAAAGAGAATGATTGGTCTTGGTCGAAGAAAATGATTGGTCTTGGTCAAAGAAAATGATTGGTCTTGGTTAAAGAAAATGATTGGTCTTGGTCAAAGTTGTCGATAGACTGGTCGTGGTCAAGGTCAAGGTCGCAGAAGAGAAGGTTTGTCCATCAAAGAGACGCACAAACGGGGGTGGTCGAGCTAACCTCAGAGGATGTGTTATCTGAGTGCTGCCTACATAGCCCTGGTCATAGGGCCTCAGACCAATGTAGTTCGGACTAAAGGTCTGATTGATCAATGATTGGATGTGGTCAAGTGTCAAAATGATGAGGGCGAGATGATGCTATAGATGTCACATGGGCCGAGGGGCTTTCATCCCTAGCAAGTTTTCGTAGTCGTGATGGATGCATGCTAAAAATGAATGGAAGTTGATTTATGCTTCAACAAGTATTGGTTTATGCTTAACATAAATTGGGTCTGGTCGGTAGTTCCCATGTGTATTGGTGTCCATGGAAACTATGTGAAATGGACTAGGATGATGTCAGCTGAAAATGATGAAAATGGCTTGGTTAAGGATGAGTCGACAATTGATGTGGTTAAATGTGACCAAAGCGAAGAGAAAAGATAAAAGGCAAATTGCTCTTTCATTGACAAGGACCAGAAAGGAAGCATAGATAGGGGTTATTAGAATAAAAGCCCCGTTCATGCATTACGTCGTTGACCGGTGTTGTGTTAGAACGGTAATCAAATCACTTTGACATTAAAGTGAGCTCGAAGTCCCTTGAGCAGGTGATAGGAGGAGGATAGGGTAACCCAGTTTAAGAGCAGGAATAACCTTGCCCCTTTTTATAGGAGACCCTGAGACAACTACAAGCCAAGTCCATGACCCATTTTTTTTTTTTTGGTGCAGGCTGATCGATGCAGGAAGCCTACATAGAGATGTCTTTTGATGTAGTGGTCATGTTGTGAAGCTGATCAATGCGGGAAGATTCTAAGAAAGGTTGCTGTTTGATAGCAAGATTTAGTCATAGCCATCCTTCGAGGGAGTGGTCTATATTTCTGCTTTATAATGTTTGAATAGCTGTCCTTCGAGGGAGCAGTCTGTCTTTTTGATTTGATTTTGTGACCATGGATATGTTTTGACATCTTGATATATATATATATATATATATATATATATATATATATATATATATATATATATATATATATATATATATATATATATATATATATATATATATATATATATATATATATATATATATTTTGATTAGAGTCATGGACAAGGCTGTAGAAGTTCAAGGACTCCCCTTTTATTAGGACAAAGCATCCATGCATCATAAAAGGGTTGTAGAGGACTTGTTAAAGGGAAATAGGGTTGAAAGGGATGAGGATCAAGAGGACGAAGATTGCTCAGGGGACGAGCTCAAGTTACGTGTCAAGTAGATGAGTACTCGACTAACAGAAGAATGGTCAAAGATGCAACGCAGAAAAGGGGGGGCTCAAGGTCTGATAAGTCCCTGGTCCATGCTAGTGTGTGATAATAAAAGGTCCGAGCCAATTAGGAGCAAACTTGCCTCATTTATTTCGCTCCATATTGGTCACGTGCTGATTGATGAGTGGATGTGAAGTTGACTGATATGGTTGTTGATTGGTCGAGACTTGGTTGAATATTTTAGATAAAAAGGATTGGTTGAATGATATTTGATTGTTGATTGGTTGAGAGTTGGTTGAAGTGTGGTAAAATGTTTGGTCAAAGTTTGTCGAAGGTTTGGTCAAAGGTTTGGTTGATGTCATGGTCGAGGGTTGGTTGAGACTTGGTCGAGGTTTGGTTGAATGTTTGATCGAAGTTAGGATAAGGTTGGATTCCCCCAGTCGCTTAGGGAGAATGTTGGATAGATTAGTCAAGGTTGACTGAGGCTTGGTGATTAATGGACTGTGTTAATGTCAAATAATGAGGTCAAAGTCGTGGAGATCCTGATTTAGGCGATGAGGTTGGAGAGGCATGGGTCGGGGTTGATGTTTTGTCGAAGAGGTGGTTAAGAGGGTCCTTTGTGAGAAGGAAAGCATTTCTCTGTTGTTGACGAATGACAGCTTTGAGAGCACAACAATGCTCAGTGTCATGTCCCGGAGTGTGATGATAGTTGCAAAATTTAGAGTTGTCGAACCAAGATGGCCTTGATCTGAGAGTTGATGAATGGGGCGGTGTTGAAGGTTTGTTGATGACGTGGTTGAGAAGAGAGGTGTCATTCGCCAGACATTGGCGAATGGCAACCTTGAGGGCACAACAATTCTCCGTGTCGTGTCCAGGCGTGCGATGATACGCACAAATGCAAGTGTGGTCGAACCAAGGTGGTTTTGGTCCGAGCGATTGATATGGTCTGAGAGGCGGGAGGTCGAGGCGAGAGGACTGCAACAATTGCCGTAAAAGCAAGGTATAAGAACCTGCTAATGGGTCTAGATGTCTTATTGCAGTAGGGGTTGATGACTTTGGTTTAAGAGGCATAAGAGGTGTTGGTCGATGGTTCGAGGGAGATATATGTTTGATGGGTTGAGGGGGCAATGGAGTCGACGTGCCTCTGTGAAGGATGGGAGTAGGCAGTACTCCTATTAAAGTGGACGGATGCGGGCCCAAGATTGAAGGCAATGATGAAGGTGGGGGAGAAATTCTTTGATGTGGTCTAATGGCTTTCGTTAGTTTGGGTCGAGGGCCACTATTGTGTGAGGCAAGGTTAGATGTGGGCTTGGGTTTGGATGTGGACAAAGGTGAGTGAGATGTAACAATCTCAGGCAAAGGGCAAGAGGAAACCGTGACTGGGTCTTCCTTGATTGAAATGGGTAAAGAGACTGGTTCTTCTCTGGGTGGAGAAGAAATAGGAGAGTGTGGCTCCTCCAGATGGCAGGAGGCAGGGATGATTGTGCCTTCTGCTTGTGCTTGAGGAGTAGGCAAGGTATGGTCATTGGATGAAGGTGAGGCTAATGGTGTAGGTGTGGTCAAGGCGTCCTCCAATATAGGAGAAATAGATGGAGGACTAATAAGAGAAGAGGGTTCTTCATCTTGTGATAGACGAATAAGAGAAGACTCTTCTGCCTGTGAAAGAGATTGGTCAGAGACAAGAGGTAAGATAGTGTTAATCGTGTGAATGTCATGGTCATGAGAATCTTGGGTTATGGTTTGGATGTTGTTTTGAGTAGGTGGATGATTTGGAAAAGGGTGTTTGAAGATGTCGATATGTTGATTGGGTGGGGCGTTCGGGTTATCTAAAATAAGATCCCCCTTGTCGATCATGTCTTGGACGATGTTTTTGAAAGTTTGGCAGTTGTCAATGTCATGGCCTTGGATGCAGTGAAAGTGGCAGAAGTCGGCCTCTCTATACCATGTAGGGAGGGCTTTAGAGGGGTCAAATTGAGGTGGTCGGATTGGAGGGAGATTGAGGACCCCCTGCTTGAGAAGTTTTTCCAAAACGGAAGCGTATGGCTCTCCAAGTGGAGTGTAAGAACGCTGGATATACCGTTGTTGGAATTGTTTGGTGATGTTGGAAGATGTCGAAGGTTGAGAGTAATTCGTTGTTGTTGAGGATGGTGATCTAATGACCACAGTGTTGGCCACTCCTTTGGACTTGGAGTTGGCAGAAGAAGAAGGTCTGGAAGAAGAATGGTCAGTAGATTTTGCGTTGGTATTACGCAATTTGACCTTATCTTCTTCAAGGGCACAGAGTTTGAGCTTTCGAGCCATGATGAAAGCTTCATCAAAAGTGCGGAATGTCTGAATCCGCAAGGTAGAAGAGACGTGGTTGGCACATGCTCGAGAAAAGAGCTCGATGAGCTCGGGTTGAGGCAAGGAGAAGGAGAGCTGGTTAATCAAGCCTCTCCAATGAGCGACAAAATCGACTACATATTCGTCGTCAAATTGTCTGATGGAGTAGAGGTCTGTGATAGAGACTTGTTTAGTAATGTTAATAGAGAAATGGTCGAGAAATAGTTGGGCGAGTTGGATGAATGAAAAGATAGAGTGTCTGGCAAGAGAACTATACCAGTCAAGGGCAGGACCAGAAAGCGACATAGGAAACGTGCGTAATAATAATGCATCATCATGGGCAATAAGGTAACAGGCATGTCTGATTGCCCGTAGATGTTGCTGTGGGTCTTCCTTACTCTGAAAGTGAGTGAATTTAGGAAGCTCCCAATGGTTAGGGTATGGTCGAATAGGGACGGAAGGATGGATGGGCTCATTGCAAATTTGCTCATATGACAAAGTATTGCTTGAACCGGAAATGGAGGCTTCGAGACTGGACATTTTATCCATCAGCATCTTAATGATGTCTACTGACGGATTGGCAGGTTGGGTGCCCCCTAGGTTGTAAGGCGCTTGGAAGAGGCTAGAGGAGGCGTGCGACATAGTCGGTTGTACAATGTACGGATGACTAATCGCAGGGGCAGAAGTGGAGGCTAAAGGTGGCTGCGTTATGAAGGTTGAAGGTATAAGTTGACTGGGCACCGCCAAAGGTGGTTGAATGGCAGCACTGGTAGCAAGATAGGTTGGCACTCCTACATTTGTGGGCGTAAGAGTATGAGGGGTCGAGACAATCAAGTTTTGATATGATGTAGAACTTGGTTGAATTGCAGGTGGTTGAGGGGGTAATGGAACCCCGATGGAGGTCGGTCTAAAAATAGACGAGGAGGCCAAACTTTGCGTATTGGCCATGGTTGGGTTAACAGTTGAGGCGAAAGGCTGAGTCATAAAGGGTTGGGTGGCGAATGGTGTGGATGTCATCGCCATGTCACCCGAAAGGTCTCGCGTTGGGTTTCTCGCGAGATAGTTATGGAGAGCTGCGGTATTGAGGTCTAAGAATCTCTCAAAATCTTGGTCCCCTTCAGGAATGATGAGAGTCGGGGTCAGAGTTGGGGTCGGTCCTGTAGGAGTTATTTCAGTGTCTGAGCGAAACTCCATGATAGTACTGGTTAGGGACAAGAGAGTGGTTAAGACGAGGGTCAGGTTGCAAAAACTGTGTTTTTGTAGTTCCAGAAACTTAGAATGGAGTTTTTGACAGAGAAGGGACAGGTTTTGGGTTGCTAGTTTTGAAAAAAAAGGATAGTGACAGAGACCGACGTTGGTTGAAAAACTGATGTCGGTAAGGAATATAGCCGACGTCGGTCAGATAACCGATGCCGGTAAGAGAGGAAAACTGACGTCGGTGGAAGAACCGATGCCGGTGATAGGGGAAAGCCGACGTCGGTGGCAGAACTGATGCCGGTGACTGTGTTTTCCAGAGAACCAAAAGATTTGAAGATTCTTGGAAAAACAATGAAGAAAGCATCCTCACTCACTCAAATAAATAGATGAGAAGAGGAAAACAGAGAGAGACAGACAAGCCTAAGTGATAAATCCTAAGAATTAACTTTAGAATCTTGTGGCTTATGCCTTAGATGAATGTTTGGGGAGACTGGCTATCAAGAAGGTCCTAGAAGAAGTCTAAAGATGGTTTCAGGTGTTATTTTAGGTGCTCAAAAATCTGTGTTAGGGTCTGGTACGTGGCCTGGTGCTAAGGAGCAAGCTCCCCTCACTTCACGATTCCAGTGGTTAGCTGGTCTTGCTTAGCCAAGATATACCTCACCTAGAGTTTATCCTCCGCCAGAGAACGGAGTGGGCTTCCCCCTTGGTGATGAAATCCAAGTAGGGTCACCGGGACGGGTAAGGTATCTGCTGGGGGATGAAATCCCAGTCGGGCCTTGTCTCAAGTAAGTTTTATGTTCGTTTTAGTGCATGTGGTTTGGTAGTGTAACATCAAGTGTCTACGGTTCATTCAATATGCGTCTAAGTTACTAGATGTGGACTACGAAGATGCAAGCACAAGCAGAAATGAATGCAAAGTGTTTTAATGCCCAAGTCGAAATGTGATGTTTGTTATGAAGACAAGTTTGAGAAAGGATTGAGAGTATGATGTTTAGACTAGTCTAGAAATGCAAAGAAGAAAGATTCATTTTAGTCCTGCTTATAGTGTCATTGAGAAGAAAAGGAGGAGAAAAGGTAAGAACCTAATGCTCCTAAATGAATGAAGAAGAAAAAGGAACCCAGGAGGAACCTAGGGTCCCACCGGGCGTGCCAGAATGTTTCTATCGCTAATTTTGCTTTTTCAGATTCAAGAGAGAGAAGAAACTAAAGAATAATGGACAAGGCATGTGAAGTACCTGGATGAAGATTGCGCACCGTAATCCAGACGCTTGTGATCACCCCTCTTTGGCTGTGGAGGAATGACACCTGCAAAGAAGAAGAACTTGGACAAGAAAACGTTAGATGGATAGGCGGTGGGTTGCCAAGCGAAAGCTTGTTCCTGAAAGTGTAAAAACTTCCTTAAGAGAGGTCAACCCACTATTTTGATAAAAGATAAATGACTGATAAATGATAGAATGCTAATAACAAACTGAAAGAGAAAAGGAAGCAAAGGCTTATTTGGAAGACGCTGTCAAACTAGTTGCAGTCGCCGGCGTCGGTGGTCTTACCGGCGTCGGTTGTTGGGTCTGCCGATGTCGGTTAGTCTGCCGACGTCGGTGGGGGTAATGACCGGCGTCGGTCGGGGAAATAGCCTCCAGACGGGTCTGGTCAGGGTCTTGGTCAAGGCTTAGTCTGTCTCTGTTTGAGGGCTCTGTGGACGAAGGTCTGAGTCTGCTCTGGGTCTGGTTTGAGGATGGTTTTAGTCAGTTAGGGGTCAAGAGGACAGAGAGGGACAGAGAGATAGAGGAAGCCAATCTGGGAGATAGGAATCCGGGTCTGGGTGATAGTCAGGTCTGAGGGTGTGCTAAATCTAGTTTAAAAGCAGATGACTAGAAAGCATAAAGAAAACAAACAGAGAACATACCTGTGCCCTGTTGAAGAAGGTGGTGATCTTGTTGCTGATGATGCCAGATGTGAAGCCTGTTGCTGATGGAGAATCCCTGTTGTTCACTTGTAGAAGCTTGCTGTGTACCTGAGGGAGAGAGTCAGATTGATTGGCAGAGAGGTCAAGTGGAAGGACGGATGCAAGGGTCTGATACGAAGGTTCAAGAGTCGGGATGCCAGAGAGAGAGATGCCGAGAGCGAAGAGGAGGAGATAACAGTGAAGAAGTCGTTATGAAAGATGCCGACGTCGGCAATATCACCGATGTCGGTTGACGGTTTACCGACATCGGCGGATAAAAGGCCGGAGAAAGGCTAAAAATAGCCTTTCATCTATTTCCCAACCGCCAGGTCAAATGAATGCAAGGATGAAACGGTCGACGGGGGTTAAATGGGCGAGTGAAGAGATTGGAATGGGAGTCTTAGGCATTAAATGGCCATGTGGGGAATAAAAGGGATCCAAGGAAGGTATCCTAGGATGGCGAGGTGGCAAGGAGAAGGAAAATGGTCTTATTTAATTAAAAATAGATGATTATTTTCAATTAATAAGACCGAGGTAGGTTAGGAATAGTCGAAGTGGCAAGGGACCAAGGGGAGAGAGGAAGACCAAGGGTTAGACACTTTTTAGGTGTCTACAGACTCATCTTGAAACTATTTGATGGAGTATAGGTTTATAATAGAAACCTTTTTAGATATGTTTATAGCAAAGTGTTCCAAAAATATTTGTGCCAATTGAGAGAAAGAAAAGATAGAATGAGTGGGAAGAGCACTATACTAGTCAAGGGTGGCCCCAAACAATGACATGGGAAAGGTTGAGAGGAGAAAAGCATCATCATAAGAGATCAAGTAGCACACATGACTGAATGCTCTTAGGTGTTATTTAGGGTCCTCTTTACCTTTAAATTTAGAAAATTTGGGAAATTACCATTGAGAAGGATAAGCATGAATGGGTATGAAGGGGTAGATAGGATAATTAAAAATTTGGTCATAAGACAAGATTGGTTGAAGAAAATACGGATGACTTTAAACTAGTCATTTTATCCATGAGAATTTTGATTAGGTTAGGTTGGGGTTGAGAAACTACATAATTTAGAGGTATATTTTATTGGGGTTGGCTTGCAACAATGTATGAATAGGCATCAAATGGTACCGATGAAGTGACATACTAATAGGTGGTACCAAGAGGTTGAAATGGAAACACATAAGAACTACTTGGTATAAAATTTTGGGTGGTGGTTGGTATGTACCCTTGTGGATTAGGGACATATTGGTAAGTTTTCATAGACAATAATTGAGGAAAAGATGTGGTCGATATGCTTGAGGTAGGAAGAAGATGGGAAGGTTGAGGTTGGGTGGTTACCCTAGTGCTAATTAGAAGAAGGTTTTGAGGTATGAAGAGTACTAGGATTTGAAGTGGAAATGTGGTTGAAGGATTCATTTCAATTGAAGGGAAGATAGAAGCCAAAATAGAAGATAATGCCACAGTAGATGGGGCATAGGTAACTAATGGTAATCTTGAACCCCCATGGGGTGTGACTAGTGGTGTTTGGTTGGGAGGTGGAAGGTTGGTTTGAGTTTGGGTGGATGGGATGTTGGAAGATCCCTGAGTCAATGGTTGGGTTGAAGTGGTTCCTACCATAAGGTGGGATGGCATGCCAAGAGAAGGACTAGAAGAAGGAACCAAAGCAGGGGGTACAATGAGGTAAAGGCTTGAGGTAATGTTGTAAGGAAACTAAATTATTGTCAAAAAAGGTGGTGAAGTCTATATCTCCTTTAGATATAATTGGGATTCTAGAAGGAGATGGTGGTGGAGGATAATGGTGAGGTGAACCATGGGGAGATTTATTATCATACAAGGTATAATCCATAGATGAAGATGAAGTTAGTGGTTAGTTTTGATTTTTCACTTGTCTGGTCAAAACCATATGAAGAATTTGGAAGTGGATAATGAAACTTTCACCTTAAATAATGAACAATCAAATAAAATCCTAAATATAAAAAACACACACACACACTAAAAGTGCAATTAATCCTAAGATTTATTTTAAATCACTTTTGGTTTATGCCTTAAAGAGTATGAAAGGGAAAATTGGCTTATGGTTTGGGTACTAGAAAATAAATCTAAAGATGTTTTCAAGTTAAGTTTTAGTGCTCAAAGAATCTAAATCTGAGCTGATATGCTTAGCCAATAGATAACATTTATTTAGAGTTTATACTCTGCCAGAGAATGGGGTGGGTCCTCCCCTTGGTGGTGAAATCCAAGTGGGATCTTCGAGTAGGGTAAGGTGATCCAAAGGGTGATTAAATCCGAATGGGCCTTGTCTTAGGAATGTTTTGATGTGTTCTTTGGTGCAGTGATTTGGTAGTGTAACATATGTGCTCTATGATTTATTCATAATGTGGTTAATTAATCTAGGTGAGCTAAGCATTAAATAGGAAAACAATGAATGCACTTAATTTTAACCCAAAGCAAACTTTTGGTGTCCTTTCATGAAAACAAGGAACAATACAATGAATGTAGAATGAAAATTCACCTATCCCTAGAATGAAGTTTGCACTTCTTTTTTTTGGTTTGGTTTTTATTTTAGAGAAGAAAGTAAAAGAAACTTTGTACTTTTTGAAATTTAATTTTTTTCTAAAATGCAAGAATATGAAATTTACTAATGCAAATATATGAAGTAAATAGAATTATGAACCCTTAAGGGGTCCCACCAGGGGTGTCAAAATGTTTCCTACTTTTTATCTCTTGATTTTTTTTAAAGAGGGGGGAAACAAGAGATAAAAGGTGTGTACCTGGTAAATGTTGTGCTTGGTGAGAACTCCTTTAGCTAGGGAAGAATGACCTACAAATCACATTAACTTATGAAAAATGGATTAATAAAAGGATAAATGGGCTACCTGGTGAGAAACTAGCCCCAATAAAGGAATATGCTTCCTTAAATGCATGTCAACCCATGTTTGACACTCAAATTTATAAGTAAACTAGAAATTACAAAAGATATATATGGAAATGATGTCAATAAACTATATCAAAGATATCTAGTCTATAATAGGATTAATGTGATCAAAGTAATTATTCCCAAACAAATTTGCTATGTCAATATTCTTTTGAATTATAACTATTTGTTCATCTACATCTTCTTGATTAGGTGTGAAAACCATATCACAAAGAGCTAGTTCAAATGTAATGTCACTTTGATCGGTGAATAAGGGTTGTGGTATAATAAGGAAATCAAAGATATTATTAATTTCATGCACTAATCTAGGTAAGGTCATCTACATATAAAAAGATAAACTATGGTTAGGTCCAAAGAGGTTAGAAGAGGAGTTACATGTAGGTCAAAAGTCTTAAGGAGGTCTAACAGGGTGTAAATGGAGTCAAAATGACAAACTATTATTTTAAGGTGACAGTGACCATCGACAGTTAGGGTGACCATCGGTGGTTATCCTGACTAGTGGCAATTGGGTGATTGGTGGTGGTTCTTATAACTATCAATGGTTATAGTAACTATCTACAATTACCTATCAAATATTTTGGCTAGGAGGTAAATTGAAAGGAATAGCTAAGGATATAGGGTATTAGGTGAATACTGAGAGTGAAGAAACAACATAAATAGTAGATTAGATGAAAGAAAATTGAAATGAATAAAAAACACTAAAATAAATCAAAATACCTTTATTATGTTGAAGAGTTGATAGTTGAGTGATGGTAATATTTGGGCAACACAATGGTATTTTTCCTTCAAAAGTCTCACAGACATAATTACAGGATACTGGATGACTACACAAAGAATAAGAGAGCTTGGCTGCAAAATTTTTTAGGGTCCATATCTCCTCCAATAACCCTTTACTTATAGCGCAAAAACTTCCAAATGAGGAGAGAGAGTTTTACCAAATTAAAGGGTAGAAAGTTTCTAACTTGGTCTTAGATAAAGATGATGAACCAAATGGAAAGAAAGCTATGAGTTGTGCATGGTAAAGTT
Source organism: Torreya grandis (assembly GCA_037957365.1). Classification (NCBI taxonomy): domain Eukaryota; kingdom Viridiplantae; phylum Streptophyta; class Pinopsida; order Cupressales; family Taxaceae; genus Torreya; species Torreya grandis. The sequence goes on from JARHVA010000388.1 coordinate 4,785,918, forward strand.
TCTATTTCTACTAGTGTAAACTTGTATATGGCTGGAAGTTTCTAAAGGTTTAGGGTAGATACCTAACCATTGATGGTTAGGCTAACCATTGATGGTTAGGCTGACCATTGATGGTTAGGCTGACCATCGTCAATCAAAACATTAAGGAAAAAGGGGTGGAAAACGTGGGTTTTTACTTAGATGTTTTAAACTTTGAAAAGGAGGGTTAAGGGGTGTAGGTAGGCATTAGAGGGGTTTTTGAGTCAAGAAGTGATTAAGTAGGTAGCTAGGGTCATGAACCAAAATAGGGTTAGTGTGATATCAAAAATACATCCAAGGGACAATTTTGAGTGTCTACACTAAGGCAAAATGGAAGCACTCTTACTCAAGGTCAAACTTTATAAGAATAAATTATATTCTTATAAGGGATGTAGAATTCATTTACAATAAATGTAAAGGCATGAATTAATTTCCAAAATGAGCCTTAAAATGGGGTATTTATGGAAAATACCACTCACCTAAAATTCATAGGATTTTGATAAGTGTCATGATCATATGAAGTGAGATAATAGTGAAAAAGTAAACTTAACTAGAGAGAGTGTGAATGGAATCAAACAGTGAAACCAAATAGGGAAATAACCTTGTTCACACCTAACAGTGGAACTAAATATGGAAATAACACTGTTCATACCAAAATTATTCATGGTAAAAATTATATAAATAGTTTTTGGTGCTTACTCAATCTATTTATCATAATATTAAGGCTCAATGTTTATTGTGTTTGGTGTCTATTGGGATTTGGTGTTTATTTCATACAATGTTTATTCAATTTTATCTAAAATTTGTCTCATACAATGCTTATTTTATCTAATCAACATTTTGAACTTTAATTTATTTAGATTAAACATTAATGCTCTATTATAATAATGTTTTTGATCAATGCCAAATAATATATTTCTTATAAGGATGTAATGTGGTTGGTCATGTTTAATATTGTGTTTACTTCATAGCATGAAATTAAACAATTATACCTTCATGGTAGGGATTATAATTTCCTTATGTATGTGAGGTATTATAAGTTAAAGGCATCTTCTAAATCCAAGGGAGAATGAAAAAGTATTTAGCCTATGATATTTCCATGAATAAAAAAAATGTAAAGTACTAATCGATTCTATGCATGGTTCCTGTTGCACATGTAGTTTTAAAATATATAGTCATTATTATTGAGAGAGTATCTAATATTTTTAAATTAATTCCTAGAAAAGTGCATAAGCATTGTTTAGAAATATTTTTGATCCACCTAGACATTGTAGAGTAAAAAAATCTACATTTTTTGAGTTCAGTTATGCACTCCAAGTTTTGTCCCTGCGTGCTTCAGTTCGAGACAGTGAAGTTTTTTGACTCAAAGCGCGGGCTAAAATTTCTTTTTGCTTAAATTTTGTCTAAGTATTAGAATTAAGTAGAAACTACTAGGTGTTAGTAGCTGAGACATATTTTATAATTTTTGTAAGTTACTCAGAATGTGCCATGTGTCTTGTAGTAATTTAGCAGAGTGCGACAAGTGTCAGCATCTGCATTTCAAATTTATTTTGAGTTTCAAAGGTTTCAATATGCTTTTCTAATAAGCAATGAAAGACACCACATATCCCTAGATGAAGAAAGTGGAAGCTGCCACGTGTCAACATCTAAAATATCTTCACTTTGTTTCATTGATAAGAAGACTGTGGTGGGTCCCAGGCTTTGTTTTTGAGGCAAGTGGAAGCCACCAAGTGTCGATGTCCGTGTAAATATGAAATGAGGCCTGATTGTTTCTATAGTATAAATAGAGTGATGTGGAGACCAACATGTGTCACCTTCCACAGGATTCTCAAAAGGTAGCTAAAAGCAGCGGAGATCGCCACATGTCCCTTGTTAAAGATGCACGAAAAGCACCACCTATACCTATTCCCTTCTTGAAGTTACTTGGGCAAGAAGTGTTGTGGGTCCCATTCTCTGTAAATTGTTAAAGTTTGAAGAATCAGATTGTGACAGATGTCAAAGATGGATCACTCCAATGTGAAGACATAGTAAAGAGTATAAGTTACACAGAAAGTGTCGTGTGTCTTCTGTAAGTGCCTCGAAAGCTGCCAAGTGTCATTTTCTAGTGCCTTTTGAATAATGAGAAATTTGTCAAGTAGAGTAAGGGAATTTGCCAAGTGTTCTCTTCTGTTTGACAGAAGGAAGCATCCTATGTATCTATTTTAGCCACTGAACTCACAGGAAGATGAAACATTTTAGATCCAAGAAATATGTTGTGTTAGACATTTCCAGTTCAGTTAGGCCATTTGATTGGGAACGTGCAAGCAATCTATAGCTAGTTTGATGCTATAAATAGGGGTGCATCATCAGAAGATAGAGAGAATTTTTTGTAAGATATTATTGCCAAGAGTTTTAGACTTTTTTAGCTATGATCAGGGATATCATTTGCCTTTGTTCTATTTTCTTGAGTTAGAAAGTTCATGTAACTATGCATGTTTTTGTGCCTTTTATGTGACTAGAGAATTAATAAGAAGATTGAGTTATGTGCCTTTGTTGATATTTTTTATGTCACTACAAAAGTAGTCTAAGTTGTGAGCCTTTATTTCTATTGTTTTCCATCTTTTACACTGATCATGCCTTGTTCACTCTTTAATGTAATTGGATCTTACATATAGCTTCACTATGCTCAGAATTAAGGGTCGAATTAAATTTAGGCACATCACCATAGTTAGATTTTTATTTCATTGCACTTGTGTTTCTATTTAATTCCTATCTCTTTTCCCAGTATACACTTGATATAAAGAAGAGCTAGCTTCTTTAAAATCTGGAGGTTGTTTCAAGTTGTAAGTCCCACATTCCTGAAACTTGCCATTGTTGGTGTTAGAAACAATGTAATTTTAATCATCAATAGTTTTTGGCATGCCTAGTGGGACACCATCTTGAAGTTTATTTCAAGACCATATGAACTAGAGAGCTATAAGGAGTTAGAGCTGTGGACTAGTAACCAGATCTCAATCTACTGTAAATCCAGATATTCTTTTACCACCATTGGTAACTAGTCCAAGAAGAAGGGTCAATAAATTTATACCAATACCAATAGCAAATATGGAAGCACCTATACCCCCAAGAAATTATGCAAGTTAGAACACTAGTAGTCCTTTGATTCTCCCAATACCACTAGCCACTTGGGATCCTATCCCAGTAAATGCCTTGAAAGCTTTGCCCAAATTCAGTGGGCAAGATTTCAAAACACCTAAAGAACATCTGCAGGATGTGTCAGATGTTTGTGCCATACATGTTGTCACATAGCAGAATGTGGCTATAAGATTATTAGCAGCTTCTTTTAAATGGAAGGCTCTAGAATGGTACCGATCCTTGACTCCAAATATAATATCTACATGGCATCAGCTTGGAGATCTTTTCTTTGAAAGATTTAAATAAAAGGGTGATAAATCTTCTTTGTTGCAATAATTGATTACTATCCAAAGAGCACCACAAGAAGCAATGACTGACTTCAATTCAATATTTCAAAAGACTTGGGAAAGGTTTCCTGCTACAGCAAGACCATTACCAGGTATGGCTATATTATTTTATCTTAAAGCTTTAAATTTAGATATATCAGTCATGATTTAGTCACTTGGAGGTTAGACTCTGCCAGAGGCTTATGACTATGCAGTCAGAGCTAAAAATAATTTAATAGATGCTAGAAAGTTACCCCCAAGGCCTCTTATGCCCATGTTTCTATAAATTACCTTACCGTTGCCTCAAGAATCCTCTAATTCCATAGCCCCACCTGTGTCTATGTATAAATATCCTCAACCACCTGCTAAAGAACTTGTCCCTGCCCAGTCATTTGAGATGGATGATATCAAGAACATCGTAAGGACATTTTCTAATGAGTTAATTAACATAAAGAGACAATAGAATCCTTACCCTAGACCCCAATATCAAGGCTACCAAGGAAATATATTTTCATCGTAGCCAAACCAATATCAGGGTCCTCAAAGGCAAAATAACCCTTAGCTAGCAAATCAATTAGTTGCAGTCCCTACACCCTCACAAACTATTCCCCCTAATTCAAATAGGGAGATTGTTCAAGGGCAAAATAATTATGCCGATGGCACCAATTCTTGGTGTTTCCCTTGTAATAATGCTCATACACATAGATATTCTCCCATGGGTAATCTAAAACAAAAGGTAGTAGAGCAAAGAATAATGGATGGACAATTTGCAAGTACTAGTGACAATCAAGCCTACCAATCTTCTGGTATGTAAAATTCAGTCCTAATGGCTTAGATGCAAGGGATGTCTTTACAACAACAAGAAGAAATAGCCCTAGAACATGCTTTGTTCTCATGGTTTGAAGATGAAGAATTAGTATTCTTGAATGAAGCTTCTACTTCCAAGAAACTAGTGGTGCAATCAGACTACTATACTAGATCAAAGAGAAGAATGATGGAATAGTCTGAAGTTGCAAACAATGAAGTTATGGAGAATACTCCATTTTAAATTCATTGAAACATAGCTATTAGACAAGAAGTGCCTCAGCCAGTGTAGAATCAAGTAGTTCCTAGACAAGTTCAAGAAAAAGTAAGGTATCCTTATTTTCCAAGAACCCAGACTCTGGGACCGATGAATGTGGTAGGTCAATTAAAGAGAACTCCAGCACAAGTATCAATATGGGACATATTAGCTATCCCTAAACAAAATACACTATTAAAAGAAGATCTACAAGGCCAATCAGTACCCAATCATATTGGGATCAAAGAAGGACCTGCTAAAAAAGAAAAGCTCAAAGACACAGTTCATCTACAGACAATAGCCCTAATGAACAATGCACTAGAGGTAAGCAAATCCAAACTAGACCCCTTCTATTTGACTTTGATAGTTGGCAAAAAATCGTTGCATAATGCAATGATAGATTTAGGGGCTAGTACTACAATAATGCCTAGGCAAATAGCAAATGCTTTAAAGATAAAGTATGAGCCACTCACTAAAGGAGTTATGCAATTGGATGGCAAATCAGTGCAAACAATTGGGAGAATTACAGAGCTCCCATTTCAATTGTATACTTGCCCCAACATAATTATCAATCAAGATGTAGTAGTCATAGATATACCCCCTATATTTGGTTTATGTTTATCCAGAGACTTTATAGCTAAAATAGGAGGATATATGTCACTTGATTGATCTCATCTTATCCTAAAAACTAAATATGGTTCAAAGATGAAGATATTATCTGAGACACTATATAAGGATCACATCACCAATGAATCAATCTCAAAATTAGAGGCATCTCATGCTATGTTGAATAAGGAAGAAAGGGTTTTTGTTGAGGAATTAGGTGACTGGACTGAACATGATCAAGAAGAGGAAAATAATCATTTGTTTGTTATGATGCAAAATGATCCATATGGAAATTATGACTCTATTGATCTAGGCACTTATGTCATATTTGATGAAGATCATGAAATCCCAAATGTTTTGAGGGAATAAATGCCAAAAGATACCCCTTCTATCAATCCTCAGGTCTCTCAACATGAATTCTAGATTTTGAGTTGGAAGTCACAAGCTTATGCCTTAATCTCTGATGAGGAAGAGATAATTTCTGACTTTCTTCTCACTTTGCAAGATGATATGGAAGAGCATGAATACTTCCTTGATCATGATTTGAATGACTTATTTGAAGTCATTGGGGTAGGTTATATTATTCTTCAAAGAGGTTGTGAGCTAGTTGCAGATGACCAAGACAACATAGAGACTCAAATAAATATGCAAAATTACTGCAAGATTTTAGACTTATCCTTTCAAGAGGTTGGTGAATTTGAAGATGATATTTTTAGAATCCCTGAAGTTGATCATGTAATGGAACCTGAGTTTAAGGTAGAAGGAGATAAGCAAATAAATGATGTATATCAAAGGGCTTATGGTAATGAGCAAATAGCCATTGATTTCTTGATGAGACATGCTAGTACGAAGAACTAGCATTCAACAAACTTTCAAGAACAAAAAGAGTATGTATATATTGGAATCATGTTTGACTCTAATTCACTCGAATATAGGCCAATCAAACTAGCATGCAAGAAGATCAAAACACTAGAGTTTCATCACATTCAGCCACTTGTCTGGTAACATAAGTCGTTTCACCATGAAGGAAACTTCAAAAATTATTCTTTTGATCCAGGAGAGGGGCAAAGATATCTGGTTAATGTATTATAGTAGATAGTTTCCCTTTCCTTGTTGCTTTGTTTTCCCATTTTTCTTTCCCACTTTTTCTTTTAAATAAGTGTTCTTTAAACATGTAGCTGCAACTTAGAGCCTTTTTCTAAATTTTCAAAACTCTCAACACATTAAATATCTCCCAAATCTTTAAATCCCCCAAGGTACCTTGCATAGCCACTTTCACGACGTGTCTAACTCGCTGTCCCATGAATATTTAATAAGATTTGCTAATGGTCACCCAATTTTAATGTCATTTTGAGACTTGATGCATCAATAAATACCTCATAACAAGAGTTAAAGCTTATAGTGTCTCAAACATTCTTGTGTCTGTGAGAAAATTCATGCTACTTGCATTTTCAGTTCATAGCAAATCTGTTTAAGTGAAAGTGCCCTTTTTCTATTGCAAAAGCTTCATACATGTTACCACAGTTCACTATTTTCAAGAATAGATATAGATATGGAAGGAGCATAGTCTTCACAACAAGGGTCTGGGATTTATGAATCCATTGACAAGTTTCTTACAATCAAATCATATGCTTCAGCCCCTGCACAACCATTAAAGACCTACCCATGGACTAGAGTCCCTAAAGTTGGTCATGCAAATGACTCAGCAAAGGTAAAATATTTTGCAGATGGAATCATGGACATAATTCTTCAAAGAACTAGTAGCGAAACTCTCAGAGAAGGGGCACATCAATAGTGTATTCAGAGGGCCAAAGTTGAACAATATGAGACATTTTTAATGAGGATATGGACTTCCCAACTGTCACAATTCATTGTCCCAGGTGTGCATCCATGCCCTGACTTGGTTGAAATATGCACTGAATTGTTTCATGCACCCTCAAATACCATACAACATGGTCCATTCATAGTGCAGATTACACTAAAGGCTATCAGAGAAATGTTGGCCCTGTATCATGATAAGACAACCACATTTCCCACCATTGCCAAAATGCAAAAAATGTGGGCAAACATCAATACTCAATTGAGGTTTCTAAGATCAGAATTACAATTAGGTGATGGTGATACCACTATGTCGACACTCCCTCTAGTAAGAGCACAATTTACACAAGCTAGTCAAGATGCACTTTCCATGATGGCTTTCATTTTCAAAATGAAAGATGATATGACCTTCTATGAGGAACAAATGGCTATCCTCTTCAAATTGAAAAATGTTGACAAGACTCAGGAGTATCGACTTGATTTCTCTGAGCAGATTGCATATTCAATGGTGGAACAACTTTCCCAGTTCAAATCAAAAGGGATTTTTAGGTATTCTTCTTCTCAGTTTCACCTTATGTTGTATCAAAACTTTGGCATATTTTCCCAACACATGCATCTAAATATGTATGACCCAAGCTTCGGTCTACATAGGACCATTCCTGTGTCTGCATGGACACATATCTTGTCTAAAACCAGTGACCAATACGAATTTTGGGAACTTTTTGTTACCCCTAATTTTTGTCATCTAAGCCCAGAGCCAATTGTAAATAGATTGACCCCAAGTGTCTTAGGCCTTATGACCAATTGCACTATCTCGTGTGATTAATTTTTTGAGGCCATCATACTATTATTCAAGTCCATGGTTTTAGTGGAGAACCAGTGCTACTACCTAATATTTTGAACCTTAGTTTAGCATTCTTAGAGGTCGCCAGACAAGTGTCTATGATGGATAATGAATATGGCACTAGGAAGAAAAAGCAGAAAATGTATGATGTTCCAGGGGTGACAAATAACATGACCCTAGAGGTTAGAGATGCTGAGATCATGTTGCTGAGAAAGCTAGCCTTCCTGGGTTTCTCTCTAATTGAAGATAAATGGGTATATGACACAAATGGTTTCATAACTTCATGGGTCAGGAATAATAAGGTTGCTACCAGAATTGCGCATGAGGGCCGTCCCTTTTGGAAAAATAGAAGGAATCCTAGGGAAGATATTCCTGATTTTTATGTAGAATTGACAGATTTGCCCCTTCCAGAGAATAGATCGTGGGAAACTTTTTATGTTAAGAAAAGGGATTTTGATCCTAAAATTAGAATGATTTCTAGATTAAGAAGAGCACTAAAGAATAAAGACTGGGATGCTGAGAAAATAGAAGCCTATTGGAAATATAGGCAAGAAATTTGTCAGACAACTCACTCTTTTGGAAATATGGATTCAAATGAAAAATGGGAGGAACTCTAGGATGAATGTCATCTGTCTCCTGTTTCTAGCCCTGATACAAACAATTTGTAGATATAGGGTGGAGAGCCAGAAGCCAGAGTAGGATCCAGCCAAATATCACAGACCCTAGGGCAAACCTCAACTTCAGTCGTTGTAACTATTTGGCCCCAATCTCTTAGCATCATTGAAAAATAAGAGTGTGGTGTCTTCACCACCAAAAACTTCTCCATTAGCATCAAACCTTGGGGTTCCCAATTTTACATAGGCACCACTAGTAGTAGTGGTAAATGTTGAAGAAAAAGAAGCATATCCAGAAGAAGAAACATTAAGGAAACATAAGAGGCTAAGGTTTCAACTTGATTCAGAGGAGAGGGAAGAACCCTTACAACATCAACCACAATGTACTTCAGTGGCTTCTTAGGTAAGTATTATTTCTCCTTCTTCTCAATCTCTCTCTTCCCATTTAGGGATGATGATTCCATCTGGCCTAATGACATCCCTTGCCACCTCTGCTGCACCCATTTCTCATTTTGCCCTGTCTATCCCTACTCAGGCCATATCATTGCCTCATTTCCCCCCCTCTATCCCCAAGAAAGTACCTCCTCAAATTTCCCCTAGCCAACATGTAGCTATTCTATATGGCTTGTCAGAAGGTCATCCTTTTGTAGGTGGGCACATTGCCTCTCCTTCTACCTTCCAAACTCAAGCAGATGCTGCTAGGAAGGCAAGGGAAGCCTGAAGGGAGAAAAAGAGGATCAAAGAAAATAAATCCCTGGCTACATCACATCTGAGGTCACAATTTGACCCAATCTAGCAGCAACTAATAGTGACCCATTTGTCACTGAATATAGTCAAGCCAAATGAGCAAATGCAACTTGAAGATTACATGATGAATGCAGTGGCTATAGACATGTCCCTGTTCAGACCACAAGATAGGGTTGAATTGCTAAATGAATCCACTTCTATAGTAGCTAAGGATTATTTGAAAATATCAAAGAAGCTACAAAAGATGGAGGTTGACCTAGCCCAAGAGAAGGAAAATTGTAGAAGTTTGACTACAGAGATCAATACTAAGAATAAAAAAATAGAGAGTCTAAATAAATAGTTGCAAGATATTGTTTCTCTTTAGACTCACCAGGCTATACAGGCCCAAAATAATTCTTTAAAAGAAGGGCTAATGCAGGTAAAAGATGCAGTGACAACTTTAAGGTGAGAAAAGGTAGCATTTTAGGAAAAATGTGAGGAAATCCTGTTACAGGTTACTCAACTTCAATAAAAGCTGCTGAATGAATAGAATAATACTGCTGCCATATAGGCCCAACTTCAATTAGAGCGACAAAAGACCAAATAATTGACACTTGAGTTGGTTAATAAGCCAAAGGATACAGGGGTGTTGAATCTAGTTAAGAAGCTTTATGAATCAATATGGAAAAGAATATCTGAGGAGATTATTCAGCTCAAAACTTCTCTAACCTTTCTGCTAAATGCGAAAAAATTGTGTGAAAAGGTAGAGACTTCAGTTGAAGACATTCTATCTACTATTCCTGGGAGAGTGTTGGATTCTCAAAAACTGCTACAAAAGTTATATGATGCAAATAATGGAACATTGTCAGTAGCAGGGATTAGTGACAGAATGGTCACTGCGAAAAGAGTGAATGAGGTTCTCAATTGCAACTCCATAGCCATCAATTGTAGAGAACTTATAGATGTGATGAAAGAAGGAATTAATGACATGAAAAAACACATTAAAGATCTGGTACAATTAGGTCTTCCTTCCCCTTTTCCTGATGATAACACTGTGTTGATGATTGATGAAATTAAACCTTTGTTGTTAGCTAGGCAGAATGATCAGACAGTTTTTTAGGGTTTAAGAGATGATTCATCAGTGCTTGAAGTAGAAGTTGTTTTGATTCCAATTTCCTAGCTTGAATTTAAATTGAAGGCTACAATTCATATTTTGAAAAAAATTTCACACAAGGATATCATTAACCTTGATTTAGCCTTTCACGAATTGCAAAATAAGTAGGGATTATCTGATGATGAGTGGTCTACTTATCAGACAACCTTACTGAAGTTATGATTTTTTTGTCACATTTGATCATGCGGGATTTGTAGATTCTTTTTGAGTAGGCTCAAAATTCATCGGGGTCACCAAGAACTGTAGAGTAAAAAACTCTACATTTTTTGAGTTCAGTTATGCACTCCAAGTTTTGTCCCTGTGCGCTTCGGTTCGAGATAGTGAAGTTTTTTTACTCAAAGCACGAGCTCAAATTTATTTTCTCTTAAATTTTGTCTAAGTATCAAAATTAAGCAAAAATTGCCAAGTGTCAGTAGCTGAGACATATTTTATAATTTCTATAAGTTGCTCAGAATGTGCCATGTGTCTTATAGTAATTCAGCAGAGTGCAATAAGTGTCAGCATCCACGTTTCATGTTAGCATCTGGGTTTCAAATTTCTTTTGATTTTTAAAGGTTTCAATATGATTTTATAAAAAGCAACGAAAGACACCACGTATCCCTGGCTGAAGAAAGCAAAAGCTACCACGTGTCAACATCTGAAATATCTTCACTTTGTTTCATTGATAAGAAGACTGTGGTGGGTCCCAGGTTTTGTTTTTGAGGCAAGCAGAAGCTGCCAAGTGTCACCATCTATGTAAATATGAAATGAGGCCTGATTGTTTTTATAGTATAAATAGAGCGATGTGGAGACCAACACGTGTCACCTTCCATAAGATTCTCAAAAAGGTAGCTAAAAATAGCAGAGATCGTCACATGTCCCTTGTTAAATATGCATGAAAAGTGCCACCGGTGCATGTTACCATCTTGAATTTTCTTGGGCGAGAAGTGTTGTGGGTCCCATTCTCTATAAATTGTTAAAGTTTGAAGAAGTAGATTGTGACAAATGTCAAAGATGGAGCACCCCAATGCAAAGACATAGTAAAGAGTATAAGTTACATGGAAAGTGTCATGTCTTCGGTAAGTGCCTCAAAAGAAGCTGCCAAGTGTCATTTTTTGGTGCCTTATAAATAATGAGAAAGTTGTCAAGTAGAGTAAGGGAATCAGCCAAGTGTCCTCTTTCGTTTGACAGAAGGAAGCATCTTGTGTATCTATTTTAGACAATGAACTTGTAGGAAGATGAAACATTTTAGAGCTAAGAAATATCCTGTGTTAGACACTTCCAGTTCAATTAGAGTTTAGTTAGGCCATTTGATTGGGAACGTGCAGGCAATCTAGAGCTAGTTTGAAGCTATAAATAGGGGTGCATCATCAGAACATAGAGAGAATTTTCTGTGAGAGATTATTGTCAAGAGTTTTAGACTTTTTTAGCTGTGATCAAGAATATCATTTGCCTTTGTTCTATTTTCTTGAGTTAGAAAGTTTATGTAACTGTGCATGTTTTTGTGCCTTTTATGTGACTAGAGAATTAATAAGAATACTGAGTTATGTGCCTTTGTTGATATTTTTTGTGTCACTGCAAAATTAGTCTAAGTTGTGAGCCTCTATTTCTATTATTTTCCATCTTTTACATTGATCATGCCTTGTTCGCTCTTTAATGTAATCAGATCTTACATATAGCTTCACTGTGCTCAGAATTAAGGGTCAAACTAAATTCAAGTGCATCGCCATAGTTAGATTTTTATTTCATTGCATTTGTGTTTCTATTTGATTCCTATCTCTTTTCCCAGTATACACTCGATATAAAGAAGAGCCAGCTTCTTTAAAATTTGGAGGTTATTTTAGGTTACAAGTCCCACATTCCTGAAACTTCCCATTGTTGGTGTTAGAAATAGCATAATTTTAATCATCAACAGACATAAAGCTAGGTTGTGTAGTATATTTAAATATGAGTCCTATAGAGTGCATCATGTGTGAAAAATTTATTACTTATATGATTTCATACCACTAAGATATGTTTTTCATAAATGTGCATAGGATCTGGTTTCACCTATAGATGAAGGAAGATGATTCTATGGTCATGAACCTATAGTTGTGAAGTTAGAACAATGATATATCACAAATATCACTACCAAATGAATATATAATATCATTTAGAATGCATCATATTTGAATACAAATATGTTAAATTTTTTAACTCAAGTATGGAATTGTCTATACTTTAATTATAGAAGGAAACTATAGGTTTTTATTCCTTCATCAATTAAAATTCCCCAACAAGTTTAAGTATTTTTGTTTCACCTTTCAAAACTATGGTTTGGTCTTTGTCTTTTATGACTAATAAAAAAATAAAATGCATGATAATCCCAAACTGCATACAAAGTCATCATGATATTTTAAAATTTTCACAAGTACCCAATTTTTTTAATTCGATTGAAAACCCATTCTTACAACATTGTCAATTCTAGACAAGTCTAATTTTGATAATTTAGCTAATGGTACTTCTCCTAAAACATTTTTAGTTATTTTCACCCTAATATGAATGATAATATCAAAAATAATAATGGAGCAATGATTTTAAATAGAAAAATATGGTTACAAAAATTAATCTTTCCAATTTTTTGAAGAGATTTATTTCACTACTACAAACCTAGATGAGATCACCTTTATTTGTATCATGTCTACCTGAAGTCACATGGGATCAAGACAAAGGCTATTATTAATTTAATTTAATGATTCAATAAAAATAAATATTACTTCATGGAACACTATAATATGAGTAATTTCACATCATGAATGCCTCCAAGAGGATTTATGGGTTTTCTCTTAGATGTATTACATAAGTTTAATTCCTATTGAGATTAAACTAGTTACAATTTTGAATGTGTGCAAGTTTGGATAATATATAACATGTTAAATATATTCATGGCCAATATTGATATTTAAGCATGAATTGAATGCCTTTATTTGGAATGATCTTGTTACTATGTATGTGAAGTGTAGGAATGTTGCAATGTATTTGATTAAATTGGAAAAAATAACAAGGTTTCAAGGAATGTTTTTACTATAGGATGTGTTTAGAATGAGCATGGTGAATATGATTTACAAATATTTTTCAAAATGTAAGAGATGTGCACTAATCCAACCCATTTTACTTTTTCGTAGTGTTATGAATGTGTGTGCTAGTTTAAATTCTTTTGAGCAAGGGAAATGTGTACATGTACATTTAATAAAAGGTGGATTTGAAAAAAAATGTTTATTTGGGAATTAGTATTGTTAATATGGCTAGGAAGTGTTCGAAAAAATTCCTAAATGAAATGTCACATCAATAAATACATGAAATAAATTTGTGAATGTAAGATATGAAATTCAAGGAGTTTATCAGTATATGAACTACAAAAGTACATTACTATTCAAATAATGCTTAATATTATTGGCTAGGGTATTAGATTAAAAAATAAGGGCCATGATGTTTCCTTCAAGAGGATGAGGGTTGGGAACTAAGACATCCTATGAGGATAAATTCATAACATAGGTCTCCTCTTGTTCCCAAGTTATTGAATATTTAACAAAAAATATAGGATCAAGAGGATGATAGACATGGTATAATAATAATTTTCATCTAAATAAAGAGGTAAATTATGAAAGTTAGATTCTTTAGTTTCTGTGTTTGACCCATGAAAATACATAATGAATATAATGTTTAACTTTTAGGTAAGATGATACAAGGAACTGCATGACACTTTGTAATACATAAGACAAACATGTATATGTTAAACATATGATGACTATGAAAAGGAAATAATAAAATATAATAGATATGAAGAAAGTGAAAGAAAAAATTAAGGATAAAGGGTGATCTAGGCAACAATGTGAATGATTTTTAGGATCTTAGATATACTAGCCCATTCATTGATTAGTTTTAGCCTAATGTTTCAAATCACTAACTACATAGGTAGAACCATGCATGTAGCCCACTAACCTAGTTGTGAGGGTAAGTTGAGAGTAAGTTGCCTAAGTGATACATGCATCTTGTGTGCCCCACAAATCAAAGGGATAAAAAAGTTTCATATTGTTGACCATTTTTTGCCTAACCGACCAAAAATCGGTCCCCTTCTTCCCTTGTTATTTAGAGCCAGTCATTTTCAAGTTGCACAAGTTCATCAGCCTTGGTTCAATTCAATTGGTTCAACACTTCAACTTTGGTTCAACGCTTTGGTTCAATCACTTTGGTTTAATGGATGGTTCAATGAGGAGATTCAACAAATAGTTTAGAGGGGCTTGGCGTGCAGCATTAAACCATTTTTGGTTCAACAAATTGGTTTAATGGCTTAGTTCAATGCCATCAGTTCATCGGCAAGTTCATCAGCTTGTTTCAAGGTGCTCAGCGTGTAGCGTTGAACCATTGAACTTGTTCAACGAGTGGTTCAAGTGAATGGTTCAATCGACTCAGCGTGTAGTGTTGAACCATTGAACCAATTAAATTGTTGAACCATTTTTAGTTCAATGAGTTGGTTCAATAGCTTGGTTTAAGGGTGTGTCCCAAAGCCACAGGGAAGTGTTGGGTTTATATTCCCTTGTGGAGGGAAAGGAGAATTTCAAAGGCATGCAAATGTCAAATTTTACACCAAGAAAGCTAGAGTGTGGAAGGCACCAAGTGGCAACCGTGAAAGACTTTGACATGCTTTTTTAGGAGCAACGAAACATGCCATGTGTCTCCTGTAGGGCTCGACAGAAGCTGACAAGTGTCAACATCTGTGGGTTTCTCCTATTGGCTTCAAAGAAGACTATGGTGGGTCTAAATGAGTTGCTAAGAGCTCTGTAGAGCATGCGAAGTGTTAGCATCCATGAGCACCAAAAAAGGGCCTAAAAGTTTTTCTAAGGTAGCTAAAGGCTCTACAAAAGTGGCCACATGTTTTCTTCTATAAAAATCTCAAAAATATACTTCTAAAGCCTCTAGATTAAGTGAAAAGAGTAGGTGGAAGTGGCCATGTGTCAACTTCTTCCTGACTCTCAAAGGACCCTCTAAGGTAAGCAGATGCTACCACGTCTCATTATCAGCTCAACATAAGTCACCACATGTCAACGTCCATGTTTCAAAGTGTTTTCTATGTGCCCAAGTAGCGGACTATGACACGTGTCAAAAGTGGATGCACTCTCAGTAGAATGAGCCAAAGGAGTAGTAGAAGGAGCTAGAGGAGGCAAAGTAGCCAAACACAGAAATAGACAAAGTGATCTAAGTAGAATGAGAAAGTGTTGACTCAAGGAGTTATTCCAGTGGTTGACACAGTACCTACCATGCGATCATCAAGAGGCATAAATAGTGAATGGTGTAACCCATTTTTCTTCATTATGCATTGATGAGTAGGCAAACAGTGTGGCTCATAATTTTGAATCCTTATAAGAGCTGACACAGTATTATCTTTAGGCAGTTTCCTGATCCCAATGCCTAAAAAGCACATGGGCCACTTGTAAAAAGGGTGCCAAAATGACCTCTTTCTTCCTCTATAAATTGTAAGCTTCTCATTCGAGAAGGGATCTGCTCTTAGCCTTAAGGAAAAACTCTGCCCAAAAATCTCTCAGGCTTGTAAGGCAGAGCTCTGCCAGAATTTTACCTTGAATCAAAACATAACATTTTTACCTCCATTCTAAGTTTTGCATCTTTAGTATGTGTCTATGCCTTGATTCCATGTTAAGTCATTTTCTTAATGTTTTTACAGAATGATTTTAGCATGTTTGGTGCATTTTTTAGTTTCCTTTTACAGGTCTATCAGAAGTGTCCCTAGAGGAGTATAGGTGAAGTGGATAGGCTGTTGTAGTGTGTCTTAGAACACCTCTAGTAGTTATTTCCTCCTTGTGTCTCCACAGATCCCTGACCCACTGATGTAGAAGTTTTTCTCATGTTAGATGAAGTGTATGGGAGCTATTTCTAGGTGGAAAGTGTATGTTCAGGTAGATTACATCAACCTTTTCTGGTGTATCACCTTTTTCCCTTTTTAGGTTAGGTTCTATTTTCAGCATCTCTCTCTCCCTTTTCATCCCCCCTTTTTACATTTTATTTGTTAGTAGTAGGAAAAACCAGGGCCTAAATGATATATCAGAGGGAGTTAGCCCTTATCTAGAGACTCTTCCATCCAACTTCATCAGTCCCATAGGTGAGAGGGGGTTTCCATTATTGTGTGTGGAAAGGCAGGAGTTCGGCCTCCTGCCCTAGGTGCAAATCCACTGTGTCAATAGTTTCTAGCATGCCTAGTGGGACCAACTAGGATAATTTGTGTCCAAAGAGTTGAATTTTTGGTGTGTTCTTCAATTGACCAGCCTTTGGAGGATTTTTCATCAACACCAATGGTGACTCTAAGTTGAATCAGCTAGTTAAGCAGCCTGGTGCCAGTAAGAAATCACTTTTGTATGTATAATTCCTTTACACAAAATCATGGACATTATATTCCTTCATATTACCATGATCAAGCTCAAAAAATTCATGTAATCCCCTTAAGTAGCTTTCCTAGTCTTCTTCAACTCCCTCAGGTCATTGATCCTAATGGCAACCTCCTGACCTAGGGGAAAATAGTGGAATCATGGGGCAGGAAAGAGGAGAAGAAAGGTTTTGATCAAAACCTTAAAAAAGATAAAGCTACTCCTACCCATGATTCCTATGATCACCAAGAAAGGCTCTTCTAAGAAAACATAGCTAGGAGAATTGTACAGTTGGAATCCAGAGAGAGATTCCTCAACTAATGTGTGATGGATGGTTCAAACCAAACAACAGATTCCATGTCTGAACACACCCCATTTACACACCTCTAAGAGAGTTATCAAGCCACACCTGATATTGATGAAGTTCTATCCAGATGGAAGGAGGAGAATCATTCGATTCTATCTCAAGGACTACCTCCTCTTCCACATGGTTTTTTCACTTCACCCCTTCTCAAGGAGGAACTTGTTCTGCAGGAGGCGAGTGAGGAGCAAAAGATCCAATCTACATTTTACCAAGAGGATATCATGAGTGACAATAAAGAGGAAATCATCATTGATGCTCCTTGTGAATGCCTCATCAGCAATGGAGATGATGTAGGTCATGCATATAAGCAGATGTTCCAGCAGTACGAAGAGGAGCATAAGCATGGTGAGCTCTCTCCCCCTTGTTCGATGAACTTCCTTGTTTCTTCGATGAGGAGGATGACTATGCCAAGGAGCCTGAGTTGGAGGATGTTAAGCACGGAATATACTGAGAGGGGGGTGAATCAGTATATATATATATCTTATAAAACTTTCCCTTAATCAAACATTCAAGATATGCAATAAAACTCAAATAATAAACATCACACAAAAAAGAGAGAGACACTAGATATAACGTGGAAACCCAATGTGGGAAAAACCATAGAGAACAATCTCAAGTATATTAGTGAGAACAAACCCATAGGAGCACAATACCCCTTTGCCAAGTACTAACCTCGGCTACAATTTGTGAGCACCAACCCACAGGCGCTTCAAACCCCTTTGCCAAGCACCAACCCAGCTATCATTTGTGAGCACCAACCCACATGAGCATCATCCACTTTGTGTAAACCACACACCTATCTCTCAATGTTGCTAAATCAACAAATGATAGTTTAATACATCTCTTTTCTCTCTCTCACCTTTGATCTTCTAAGCTAGATAATACAATATCAAATTAACCTCTCACTCTCATATTACAAATGGCTTCTCAAGACTTTATTTATAGCTTTCCAAATAACCTTTGGCCTTCCCCCTTTATGACCCTTCAATCCTCATGGAAAATTGCACCAATCTTGGATGACCTTTCATATTCAAGCCTTTGAAAAGTCATGTGGTGACCCTTCATGACCAAAAACGTCTTTCCCACTTTTGTCCTTATCTTTGGTGACTTTTTGTATTCCTTAAAGTGTCCCTTCATGAGAAATTCGCCCTTACTCTTTTGTCTTCACTTGGTGACTCTCGGTATTCCCAAAAATGACTCTTCATGGTAAAATACATCCCATCCTTCTTTTGTCTTTACCCTATGGCTCTTCGACTTCTCCATGGGCCTTTCTTTTGTCTCATATGCAACCAAAAATATATTAATATTAAATAAATATTAACTCATATTAGCCAAGATTTTTTTATTACAAATAATATTAAATACAATGGGGCCTTTATCACCAATAATTCAAAACCTTTGACATCAATGACAATATTTCCAACAATCTCCCCCTTTGTCATTGATGGCAACCTCAATCCTAAAATTGCCACATCCTGTCACCTGCACATACTCTCATCTGAAAGCATACAATAACTCCCCCTTACTGTAGCAACCTGTACCTATTCCTTGTACCTATTTTCTACACCTATATCTATACCTATTATTCTCCCCCTTTGACATCAATGGCAAAGGGCATACCTAGAGCTAACACTTAGCTCCCCCTCAACTGATGTTGAACCTCAATGGCAGGAAGTAAGGGAAGTTACTCCCAACTTCTCTCACAGATACTCAAATGTGTCTTTTGGTAGTGCCTTTGTGAAAATATCTGCAATCTGCTCTGTAGTACTAATATTTTCCAACTTAACCTCTTGATCTGCAATCTGCTCTCTCAAAAAGTGATATCTAATCAGAATATGTTTTGTTCTTGAATGCATTACTGGATTTTTTGAAATATTTATAGCACTTGTGTTATCACAAAAAATGGAAATAGGTTCATCATACTTTACCTTGATATCTTCCAAATTTTGTTTCATCCAAAGCACTTGAGTACAACACAATACTGCTGCAATATATTCTGCTTCAACTATAGAAAGTGATACTAAGTTCTGCTTCTTACTTAGCCATGATACTAAGCTATCACCAAGGAGGAAATCTCCTCCACTTGTACTCTTTCTATCATCTAAGCAACCTACCCAATCTGAATCTGTATAAGCAACTAAAGTGAAATCTTTATCTGTGGGATACCATAATCCATAATCCAATGTCCCTTTGATATATCTAAATATTCTTTTCACCAACTGAACATGACTATCTCTTAGAGATGACTGATATCTTGCAACCATACCTACTGCATGCATGATGTCTGGTCTCAATGCTGTCAAATATAAAAGACTACCAATCATAGATCTATACAAAGATTGATCTATAACAAGTGAATCTTCATCCTTGCTTACCTTATTTTCTATACACATAGGTGTGCCAACTGGTACACAATTCTCAAAGCCAAATTTCTTCAACATTTCCTTGGCATATTTACTTTGAGATATAAAAATTCCTTTATTTGATTGAAATATTTGTAATCCTAAGAAAAATGATAATTCTCCAAGCATATACATCTCAAATTCTTTTTGCATTCTATCAAAAAAAAATTTTCTCATCTTTTCAATATTTCATCCAAAAATGATATCATCAACATAAACCACAACAATAAATCGATGCTCACCTTCTGTTTTGATGTAAAGATTACTATCAGCAAATCCTCTCTTGAATCCTTGATCTTGTAGGTACTTATCAAGTCTTGCATACCAAGCTTTAGGAGCTTGGTTTAATTCATACATATGCTTTCTTCAATCTGCATACATGATTACTAATATTCGAGAGAATAAACCCCTCAGGCTACTCAATGTAGACCTCTTCTTCAAGATTCCCATTTAGGAAGGCAGATTTGACATCCATCTGAAATACTTTGAAATTTTTAAATACTGTATATGCAAGAAACATTCTAATAGCCTCTAACCTTGCTACTGGTGCAAAAGTTTCTTCAAAATTTATTCCCTCAATCTGAGCATATCCTTTACATACTAATCTTGTTGTATTTCTGGTTACTTCTCCATTTTCATTCAACTTATTTCTATAAACCCATTTTGTTCCTATCACATTGTGATATTTTGGTCTAGGCACTATTTCCCAAGTATCATTCTTTTTTATTTGATCTAATTATTCATCCATAGCCTTAACCCAATGCTCATCATGTCTGGCTTCTGAAAAAAAATTTAGGCTGAATTTTAGATAACAAAGAGAAATTAACTTGTTTAGATTCACTTACCATCATTCTTCTTATGTGAATTCCTTCTTTTATGTCCCCAATGATGTCACTTTCATTATGATTTTTCTGAACATATTTGGATGGAGTCTTAGTGCCCTTTTTCTCCTTTTCCTCATCTTCATTTGATTCTTCAAAGCCTTCCTCTTCAATGATTTTAGGAATGTCTACTGGATCACTGATCTTTTGTGTTTCATCTTCTTCTATCCTGACACTTGCAATTTCAACAATTTTCTTAGTTCTTTTGGTATAACATTTATAAGCTTTACTTTTGCAAGAATAACCAAGAAATATACCTTCATCTGCTCTAGATTCAAACTTACCAAGTTTTTCATTGGTTCTCTTTATGAAGCATTTGCTACCAAAAACTCTAAAATAATCAACTATTGTTGGTTTGTCTTTCCATAGCTCATAAAGAGTCTTGTCACTATTGACTCTTAATAAAGCTCTATTTTGAATATGCACTATTGTTCCAACTACCTCTCTCCAATATTTATTTGCTATCTTGGATTCATTTATCATTGTCCTCGCCATCTCTTGAACTGCTCTATTTTTCCATTCAACTACTCCATTTTGTTGTGGAGTTCTGGTTGCTGAATACTGTCTCTTTATTCCATGATCTTCACAAAACTCAATAAATTGATCTAACATGAATTCTCCTCCTTGATCTGATATTAGACACTTAATCTTTAGATTAGTTTCATTCTCAACTAATTCTTTGAATGCTTTGAATTGTCTAAAAGCTTCTAATTTTTTCTTTAAAAACATTATCCAAGTCATACGTGAAAAATCATCAATAAGCAACATGAAATGTTTATCACCTTGAGTACTTTGAGTCCTCATAGGTCCACATAGATCAGTGTGAACAAGCTCTAGCATCTGAGTGGTCAAGTACTCTTTTGTTTTGAACTGCCTTCTAGCCTGCTTCCCATGCTGACAAGGTCCACAAAGCGTGTTAGATGGCTTTGTGATCTTTGGAAGATTCTTGACTGCTTGCTTTTTGAAAATTTTGACAAGATTGTCAAAATTTATGTGCCCCATTCTCCTGTGCCATAGCCAAATTTTTTCAATCTGACTCAAACAACATTTTTTACCTTTGATGTCTGATAGCATATATAAGTTATTACCTGTCCTCTGAGCATCTGCAATTAATACATCTAAATATTTTCTTCTAATTTCACAACCTTCTACATAAAACTTTAGTGTGTGCCCCTAATCACACATTTGACTTACACTCAAAAGATTATGCTTAAGACCTTCAGTTTTAGTTCTACCATTATCTAAACTTAGTGTACCTTTTCTGGCAATTCTAGCAGTAGTATTGTCCCCAAATTTCACTGTGCCACCATTGATCTTCTTTAGGATTATGAACTTTCTCTTGTCTCCTGTCATGTGCCTCGAACATCCGCTATCAATAAACCATGGATTTTCTTCATTTCTTGCATGCAGAGCTGTCTGGACCAACATAAAACCCTTAGATTGTTTCTTCTACCATGTCTAAACCTTTTTCTTGATGAATGGAGCCCTGAAACTCTAGTCCTTGAATAACTCGAATACACTTCTACAATACCAAGTTATGTGTCTGAAGTTGTTACACTTGTAACAAATTATGGTCTCTTCATCAAAGCTTGATAGATGAGCAAAAGAGTTATAGCTTCTGCTTGACTCTACATGACATTCCTTTTCCTTATTTTTGAGATTGTTAGCTCTTTTTCTACATTCTAATTTCTTATGACCATATCCATTACAATAAAAATAGTAACCATAAAAATAGGACCTGTTTGTGATCTCTGACCTAATTGCCTTTTATAGCTTTGTTCCTTCCAGCCTTCTTTGTCCTCTGTATTATCCATTCCTTCCCTTCTTGTTTCTTTATTTGTAAGAGCTTTAACATAGATCTTCTTCTTTTCAAAACCGATACCTGTCTTATCTGATATTGCCTTTTGACTTTATAATATCTTATTCAACATATTAGTGCTATTCTCAAATTTTGAATCATTGAATATTTTATTATTGACTACTTTCTCAATCTCTTCTTTTAAAGAGGCAATTTTAGTAACATACCTTTCACATTCTTTCCTTGATATTTCCAACTATGCCATCAGATCTTCAATTATCTCCTTTGACTCCTTGTCATTTTTCTCAATTTGATGCTTTAATCTTCAATTTTTATTTTCAACAATTTTCAACTCTTCTAAGGCACACATGAGTTCTCCTTCCGTATTCACTTCAGTTTCATCCTCTTCTTCTTCTTGATCAACTATTCTTTTGCTTGCAGAGGCACCTTTATGTATGGCCATCTTGTGCTTTCCTGATTTACCTTCAAGCTGTAAAACTTTTCAAAAAGAAACCTGCTCTAATACCAATTGTTAAGCATGGAATATACTGAGAGGGGGGTGAATCAGTATATATATCTTATAAAACTTTCCCTTATCAAACATTCAAGATATGCAATAAAACTCAAATAATAAACATCACACAAGAAAGAGAGAGACACCAGATATAACGTGGAAACCCAATGTGGGAAAAACCACAGAGAATAATCTCAAGTATATTAGTGAGAAAAAACCCATAAGATCACCATACCCCTTTGACAAGTACCAACCTCAGCTACAATTCATGAGCACCAACCCACAGGAGCTTCAAACCCCTTTGCCGAGCACCAACCTAGCTATCATTCGTGAGCACCAACCCACATGAGCATCATCCACTTTGTGTAAACCACACACCTATCTCGCAATGTTGCTAAATCAACAAATGATAGTTCAATACAACATCTCTTTCCTCTCTCACCTTTGCTCTTCTAAGCTAGATAATACAATATCAAATTAACCTCTCACTCTCATATTACAAATGGCTTCTCAAGCCTTTATTTATAGCTTTCCAAATGACCTTTGGCCTTCCCCCTTTATGACCCTTCAATCCTCATGGAAAATGACACCAATCTTGGATGACCCTTCATATTCAAGCCTTTGAAAAGTCATGTGGTGACCCTTCATGACCAAAAACGTCTTTCCCACTTTTGTCCTTATCTTTGGTGACTTTTCGTATTCCTTAAAGTGTCCCTTCATGAGAAATTCGCCCTTACTCTTTTGTCTTCACTTGGTGACTCTTGGTATTCCCCAAAATGACTCTTCATGGGAAAATGCATCCCATCCTTCTTTTGTCTTTACCCTGTGGCTCTTCAACTTCTCCATGGGCCCTTCTTTTGTCTCATATGCAACCAAAAATATATTTGTTAATATTAAATAAATATTAACTCATATTAGCCAAGATATATTTATTACAAACAATATTAAATACAATGGAGCCTTTATCACCAATAATACAAAACCTTTGACATCAATGACAATATTTCCAATAGAGGAAGATCAGGAGGATATCTTTGAACATCTAGAGATCCTGATCTTTGAGGAGGAAAAGGAGAGGCTGGTCTTCCTTGAGGAAAGCCTTGAAGAAGAAAGTTTTGAGTAGAGAGGTGATGTTCTGTGGGATGAAAAATCATTTTGTGATTCCATTTTAGACATCACAACATTCACCCTTCTTCAGGAAGGCCAAGAGGAAGCAAAGGATGAGTTTGGCAGAGTCTTCAATGAAGCAAAAGGAAACAAGTCAACCCATGATGCACTGCAAGGGGATTATGCACATCAAAGGGCTAACGGTGATAAGCCAGCATCCACTAATTTCTTGGTGAAGAGCACCAGCATGAAGGACCAGCATTCAACAAGATTTTAGGAACAAATAGAGTACGTATATGTTGGAATCATGTTCAAATCTAATCCACTCATATACTAGCGAATCCAAGTGGCAAGTAAGAAGAGCAGGTCACCAAATCTCCTTTTCATTCAGCTACTTGCCTGGCACCATAAGTCTTCTTGCAAAAAAGGGGACTTAAGAAGTTTTCCCTTTGATCCAGGAGGGAAGCAAATATTCTTGGTTAGCTGTATATAGTAGGTTTTTTTCAGTTTCTTTTCTTGCTTTCCCTAAGTGCAATTTGCACAAGTAGTGTTTTTAGCCTTGTGTGTTTCCCTTTGTGTGTGGGGTGAAGGCTTCATGTTTGATTATTGGATATTTGGGGTTGTTGCTAACTTTGTTCAAGCTACATTCTGACTCCATGCCTAATGGACTACAAGGCAACTAGTCTTTAAGCATAGCAGGCATGCTTGCCCAGGGAGTCACCAATTTGTTGACCATTTTTTGCCCAACAGGCCAAAAATTGGTCCCCTTCTTCCCTTGATATTTAGAGCTAGTCATTTTTAGGTTGCACAAGTTCATCAGCCTTGGTTCAATTCAGTTGGTTCAACACTTCAAGGTTGGTTCAATGCTTTGGTTTAATTGCTTTGGTTCAATGGACGGTTCAACGAGGAGATTTAACGAACAGTTCAGAGGGGCTCAACGCACAGCATTGAACCATTTTTGGTTTAAAAAATTGGTTTAATGGATTAGTTCAATGCCATAAATTCATCGACAAGTTCATCAGCTTGTTTCAAGGGGCTCAACATGTAGTGTTGAACCATTGAACCAGCTGAACAAGGTTCAAGAAAATGGTTCAATCAGCTCAGCACGTAGTGTTCAACCGTTGAACCAATTGAACTATTAAACCATTTTTGGTTCAATAGCTTGGTTTTAGGGTGTGTCCCAATGCTGGAGGGCAATGTTGGGTTTAGATGCCCTTATAGAGGGTAGGGAGCATTTCAAAGGTGCGCAAACATCAAATTTTATACTAAGAAAGCCAGAGCGTGGAAGGCACCAAATGGCAACTGTAGAAGACTTTGACATGCTTTTTTAGGAGTAGTGGAACATGCCACGTGTCCCTTACAAGGCTTGACAAAAGCCAAAAAGTGTCAACATCCATGGGTTTCTCCTATTGGCTTCAAAGAAGATTGTGGTGGGTCCGAATGAGTTGCTAAGAGCTATGTGGAGCATGCCGAGTGTCAATGTCTGTGAGCACCAGAAAAGGGCTTGAAAGTTTTTATAAGGTAGCTAAAGGCTTTGTAGAAGCAACCACATGTCACCTTCCATAGAAATATCAAAAATATACTTCCAAAGCCTCTAGATTAAGCAAATAGAGTAGGTGGAAGAGGCCACGTGTCAACTTATGCCTGACTCTCAAAGGACCCTCTAAGGTAAGTGGATGCTACCTCATCCCATTATCAGCTCGGTGGAAGCTACCACATGTCAACATCCATATTTCAAAGTGTTTTCTAAGTGCCCAAGAATCAGACTATGACACATGTCAAAAGTGGATGCGCTCTTAGTAGAAAGAGCCAAAGGAGTAGCAGAAGGAGCCAGAGGAGGCAAAGTAGCCAAACGTAGAAATAGACAAAGCGATCTAAGTGGCACGTGAAAGTGTCAACTCAAAGAATTATTCCAGTGCTTGACACATTACCTACCATGCGATCATCAAGAGGCATAAATAGTGAATGCCACGACCCATTTTTCTTCATTATGCATTGATGAGTAGGAAAACAGTGTGGCTCATAATTCCAAATCCTAACAAGAGCCAACATAGCATTATCTTTAGGCGGCTTCCTCATCCCAATGCTTGAAAAGCACATGGGCCACTTGTGAAAAGGGTGCCAAAATGGCCTCTTTCTTCCTCTATAAATTGTAAGATTCTCATTTGAGAAGGGATCCACTCTTAGCCTTAAGGCAAAACTTTGCCCCAAAAATCTCTTGGGCTTGTAAGGTAGAACTCTGCCAAAATTTTACCTTGAATCAAATCATAGCATTTTTTACTTCCATTCTAAGTTTTGCATCTTTAGTATGTGTTTGTGCCTTGATTCTATGTTAAGTAATTTTCTTAATGCTTTTGTAGAATGATTTCAGCATGTCTGGGGCATTTTTTGAGTTTCTTTTTATAGGTCTGTCAGAAGTGTCCCTAGAGGAATATAGGTGAAGTGGATAGGTTGCTACAGTATGTCTCAGAATGACTCTAGTAGTTATTTCCTCCCTGTATCTCCATGGACCCCTAACCCATTGATGCAGAAGGTTTTCTCATGCCAAATGAAGTGTATGGGAGCTAGTTCTCGGTGGAAAGTGTATGTTTGGGTGGAGTATATCAACCTTTTTTGGTGTATCACCTTCTAATTTTTTTAGGCTTAGGTTCTATTTGCAGTATCTCTCTCTCCCTTTTCATCCCCCCCTTTTTTCATTTAATTTGTTAGTAGTAGGAGAAACTAGGGCCTAAAGGATACATCAGAGGGAGCTAGCCCTCATCTAGAGACTCTCCCCTCTAGCTTCACCAGTCCCATAGGTGAGAGGGGAGTTTCCATTGTTACGTGTGGAAAGGCAGGAGCTCAGCCTCCTACCTTGGGTGCAATCCATTGCGTCAACACATATTATTGTAAACAAGGATATCTAAATAATTTCCAATTTATTTTAAGGTACGAGGAAAATAAATTATTTGTTTAGTGTTGCACTATGAATATGAGCATTTGAATAAAACCCATCATGCCACAATGGTTTTAATAAAACATTGAATAGACCTTCATGACCCACTAAATAATTTTAATTTTTTTGGAACATTATTCCTAAAATAAGTTAACATAAATTAAACTAAAGGTGAAATATTTTTGGATAGGAAATCAATAAAAGTCAACCTGAAGTCAAAAGAAAGAAACTTTGTGTTGGTATCTATATGAGGTGTCAAGACAATATTTTTTAGTGTCTCATTACTAAAAATTTTTAAAAAAAATCATTATTTTATGGATAGTTTATAAGGGTGAGGATTGTATTATTTCAATGTTAGATATTTACATAATTAAATTGAAACCCTAATCCAAAAATTAACAAATAACAAGTAGTATTCTAACTATATCAAGTTAATCAGAGTGGATGCCAAGATCTATATATTAAATGAGTGTATGGGTTTGTGATGGGAATAAGACAAGGTAGTACTCGACACAATAGCTAAAATAAAAAAATAAATCACATACATGAGAATATTGAACAAAACAAAATAAGATCCAAATCTAAATATTCTATTACCAAAGATCACAAATGTGAGATGTACATATAGGGGAGTGCATGTGTAA
Organism: Torreya grandis; assembly: GCA_037957365.1. Lineage (NCBI taxonomy): Eukaryota > Viridiplantae > Streptophyta > Pinopsida > Cupressales > Taxaceae > Torreya > Torreya grandis. Next base: position 4,813,258 of record JARHVA010000388.1, read on the forward strand.
ATCCTCCCTAGAAAGTTTCATGAACAGTTTTCAAAGAGGCAAGAATAGAATAATAACTCCCATAACTAGAATAAGCAGTCAAAGGAGTTACTTCCTATTATTTTGGTCAAACTATAGCTTTAAGTAAACATAAGCAAGCTTGTCCATGAAAGTGGGAAAACTCATAATGAGGGGGAAATACCATAATAAATAAATATGGAGAAATAATAAACCCCTACTCTAACACCCTACCCCCATAATCATATCTTAGGTGGGTAAAATAAATGGGTCCCATCAATAAGTCATATTGACTTACCCATGTAAAAATCATTCTCTCATAAAGTAGAGAATAAGAAAACCCATGGGAAAAACTCTCTTAAAATAGAAACATAAAGAAGAGGCTAGAATCCCCCTAGAAGATGATGTTTTAGTATCCTAAACCTCAATAAGATCCTATAAGTGAAGGTAATTTATATTTGTGAAAGGTTTGATGAAGATGTCTATTGTCTTCTCTGGAATCTATAAATATCTCAGATAAATGATTTTCCCATGAATGATCTCTTGGATGAAGTACATGTGAATCTATGTGTTTGGTTGACTGATGCTGGATCAGATTTTTGTAAATCTAAATAGTACTCTAATTGTCATAGTAGATGATTTTAGGTCATCTAAACTAGATATTAAACTATGTGAAAATACTCTTAATCCAAATAATTTCATTGGTAGCATTTAAAACCCCTATATATTCTACCTCAGTATATGATAAATTAATAACATTTTATTTCTTACTTGACCAACTAATAAGTATTGAATTAATAGAGAAACCATAGCCTGAAGTGGACTTGTGATTCTAAATATTACTAACCTAGTTTGATTCAGTATATCCAATCAAATAGATGTTAATTTCCACTCTATAATGAATCCCAATTCTATGTGTTGCCTAAATGTAGTATAAAATCCTCTTAGTTATTTTCTAGTTTAACTTGTGGGTTTCCTGCATGAATCTAGAGACTAGGCCCACTACATATGATATATCAAGTTTGGTATGTGTCAAGTAGATAAGGCTACTAATAATTTGTCAATACAAGTTATCATCAATAGATGGTGAAGTAAAATAAACCTCAATCTTGACTCCATAGTCTGAGTTAGCTTAAAATCAACCATGTGCAGTAGAACAAGTAAGTCGAGAGCATATTTGTGTTGTGTAAGAGTAATATATGAGTCATATTAACAGATATGGATCCAAAAGGAATTAATATAATAATCTTAAATATATCATGGAAAATATATCATGAAGATCATATTTAATCATTTCAATAGATGAGGAAGATCTTTCAATGATCAAAACATCATCAACATAAATAAATAGAATCAAAATCGAATCATCTTGTTGTAAGAGAGAGATGTTCATATTTGAATGGCATTAAATTAATCCTAAAAAAATAAGGAATCCATCTTGTCATACCAAGTGTGAGGGGCCTATTTGAGTACATAAATGGATTTTTAAATTTTACACACAAAGGAAGAGTCCTTGGCAAATAATGGTGGCAATGCCATGTAAATATCCTCCTCAAGTTCACTGTGAAGAAAAAATAATTCACATCCATCTGATGAACATTTAAATGATTGGTTTCATCAATATCAAGTGTGAGTCTAACATATTTCATTTTGGTGACTAGTGCAAAGGTTTTGATGTAGTCAATGCCAGTCACCTATGAGAAACCTTTTATGACCAACTATTCTTTGAACTTATCCACATACCCATCTACTACATATGGGGTTTGATATATCCATTTGTATCAAACCATTTTTATTCTCTTAGTAAAAAGTGTCAAATTCCAAGTATGGTCCTTAATTAAGGAGTTATACTCCTCATGCATGGAAAAATCCCACTCATGAAAACTTAATGCCTCCTAGAAGATATGTGAATCTAAGGTAGAGGAATAGAAAGGATGTGGACCAATTTAAAACTATGAACATGTTTTCATGTCATCTAAAGGATCCCAAATTGATGATCCTACACTTTGGAGTGTCTAACTCACCTAAAGAAATGCCATCCTCTGAAGTGTGTCCAGATGTGGATAGAGATGAGTTTGCATCATCATCATCATCATTATTATTATTATTATTATTATTATTATTATTATTATTATTATTATTATTATTATTATTGTTATTATTATTATTATTATCATCATCAAAACTATAATAAGTGTTATAAAAATCTAGAATGTGCTCAAGTTGATCTAAAATTAATCCAAGTGAGTCTAATGAAGTGGGAGAAGTGTCAAGTGTTGAGTCTATGGGACTCTCCTAAAAGTGAACACTTATCGATGAATAATGTATGTGTGGTTATATTAAGAAGGAGTAACCCCTTGACACCATCTGGATAACCTACAAAGATGTAAGGATTAATCTAAGGTTTCATATCCTTGTATTTATTATTAGATATATAGGACATAGATAGAAATCTAAAGACTCTAAAATGCTAAATTTGGGTTTCCTATTATACCAAACTTCAAAGGGATTTATGAATTTTAAAGCTCTGTGGGTAACCCTATTCTGAATGTAATAAGCATAATTTATTACTTCAGCCCAATATTATGGTATAAGTGACTTAGAGTGAATCATATAGTTTTCCATATCTTTCAAGGACCCATTCTTACATTTTTTAACTCCATTTTATAGGACTATATAAAACTATACATTATAAATCAATCCCCTGTACTATGCACAACTGATCAAATATGTTATTAACATACTCACCCCCATTCTTAATTCTAAGAACCTTGATGCATTTATCCTATTATTTCTCTACAATAACTTTGAAGTCTTGAAACTTGTCGATAACTTTATATTTATACTTAAGAAAGTGGACCTATATGCACCTTGATAAATCATCAGTAAATGTGAGAACATACATATCTCTTATGAAATATAGACTTGGAAAATTCCTAAATACATCATTATGTACTAATTCCAATGCTTGTGAAACCTCCAAGCTTTTCCTTTGTCAATTTTCTCTTTGATATGATTCCTAGGGGTGCAACCCTCACAAAAACCCTTAGATAAATGGACTCAAGGTAAGCCCATGACCATGTCAAATTTTTTGAGTTGTTTTAAAGAATGATAGTTGAGGTAGCCAAAGCACTCATACCATAATTTACTAATTCTATCTGAATGAGTTAGAAATATAGTCAGAGAAGAATTAAGAGCAAAATGTGAGAAGATATATAACCTATCATGTTGATCTACCCTTCCCATTGCTACTATAGAATCATTATGCAACTCCCTAATGATAACTAAATTTGGTAAAAACTCCACCCTCATAACATTAAAAATATGAGTGATTTGGTACACCTATAAAAGATTAATTGAAATATATGGAACACTTATAACATTAATGAATGTTCCACATTCTATTTAAACAAACCCTCTACTTGAAACTAATACAAATGTGTTCTCACCTAAAGTTATTGAAGACATGTTACAAAGTTATAAGGAATAAAAATCAACCTGTGAATAACCCATGTGGTGGGAAATACCTGAGTCAATAACCCATGAAGATGTTAGATTTGTGATTTATATAAGAGCCTCAACATTTTTTCTATTTTCATTTTTATTTTTCCTTATAATAATATTGAGCTGATGAATTATTCTTGATAGACTTAGGAACACCTATGTTGTTATTTTATAGAAAATGATTCTTGTGGTCAATCTATTTATTCATTCCCTCATGTTCATCATTCCTATTTTTCTTGAAATAAGCACACTTAACCTTTTATTTATTATGTTTATCATTTGAAGAGGAGGTTTTAGTGGTTTTTTGGTAGAAGTTGATTCTTTCTTCTCTCAATCCTTTTTATCTTTTTACTTCTCTTTATTTAAATCCTTTATTTTTCCATTCACTATAATTATGGATTGAGTTTTTGATGACTTAAATGTGCCCATATGTATTAAATTATCTTGCTCCTGAGTCAAGTCAAAAATAAAGGCATATAAAGAGGGAATTTTCCATGTAGTGCATATAGCACTTTTAGTGGCATGGAAAGTAGAGACAAATACAGACTAATCAGAACTTAGCTTGGAGAGTATAGAAATAATAAGTTGTTCTTATTTCTTCTCTATTTTACATTCTTTTAACTACACTCTCAAATACTTGAAATTTGTGAAGAAATCCTTCAAGGTGTCAAATTTTCTAAGACTTAAGTTGATAAGTGTAAACACTCAATATTGGCCATTTTCATGCCTAAACTAGGATTCAAATCAAATTATAGTAAACAATATAATTTAAAACTTAGAAATTACCTAAATTTACCACATTTATCTATATAAATTATTTAATTTCTCAAAAACATGGTGACACTTACTTATTTGGGGTATTTCCCTATATGCATCAATAACTTATTTCAATTTCCACCCTAGTCAAATTATGACCTAGTAATTTGACATTCTTAGTTTTTTAAACTATTAATTCAAACTATTAAAGAAAATACTAAAGTGAAAATCGCTAACCAAGATTAATTAAAAATAAAATATCAATTAACTTGTCTAAGTGAAAATTCTAATTTGAATTAGTGAACTTCATTTGTAAAAAAAATAAATTTTAGCCAAATATGAAATCAAGTTCAAAAGAGCTAACAAAGTGATTTATTAATTTTGAATATTCTAGAAAGGTGAGTCATAACCTCATAAATATCTAAAGTGAGTTTTCATGGCTCATAAATATCTGAAAATGAGTTGCCAAGCCTTCATGAGTTCTTTCACCTAACCTAGGGTTAATATGACTCAACCTAGGTTATTTTAGACTCAACCAAATTTAGAACTAAACTTAACCTCCCTAGGGTTAGAGTTAGTTTTGAGACCTATAAATACAAGCTCCCTCACTCTACCTAAAAATTATTTTGTGTGTAAGGTTATTATATAAGAATGCCTTTAAGAATCAATAAAAAATAGTGTTATAATGCCAATTTGAAACCAATCTTCACACTAAGCTAAGCCAAAGTAAATCAAAGCCATAAGTGACCATTGGAGAAGTGATACCAACATGGAAAAGCATTGTTATAAGTCTCTAATTTCATAGATCACACACAAACAACTACTACGCCAATAATTAGACATCAATTTTGATAAGAGGGGTAAAATTATTGTGTGTTTTAATATTTATTTTATGATCTTGTTCATTATATTATGCTCCCCCTAGTTGTTAGGCAATAATGTTTAGTTTCATTGTATTTTTATTATCTATATTAACAAGGAACTAATCAACATTTGTGTGCTCTTTAGACTCCTAAGATACATAATGACACACCCAGTGGGATCACACATCTCGTATGGCCAAGAAGAATGATGTGCAACTTTTAATTTTTTAAAAAATAGTGTTTGATTCTTCAAGTTTAGAGTTTTGTTCTTAAAATTTATGTCATTTTTTTAATCTATAATTGGTGAATTTTCCTTGTTTTCACCATTTCATCCTTTGTTTGTGATCTTTATTTAGGCAAAAATAATGGCTTTGACCTATGTAATAGTGACTTCAAAAGGAAAATGATTTTAATTACTTTACTTAATTTTAGCCTATAATTAATGATGTCACTAAGTATAATTAGTGTCTTATCCATTTTTAATAGTGACTTCACCATAATGATGTCACTAAGTATAATTAGTGTCTTATCCATTTTTAATAGTGACTTCACCAAAAACTAGTCTATGTTTCTCTATGTTCAAAAGGAAAATAGCAACTTCACTAGAAAATTTAATTTGTTTCAAAAATGATGACTTCGCTTTGTGTTTTTGAAAAACCTGAGAGATAAAAATGGAATGTTGTTTGTTGATTTTATTTTTGGCCTAAATATAACAGCGTAAATTTTTAATAGGAACCAAGGTGGAGAAAGAGAGGACTAAACACTTTTAATTCTCATGTACACTTTTATTTTAATGCCTAAAATTAACTTAACCAAACCTATTTTTAGCATAATAATTTTACAAGAGAAAATAAGGCCAAGGGGTCAAAACTTCATTCATATTTGATTTGGTAATTTTAATAAGAACATTCACTTTAGTTTTAGATCTCTTAAGATATTTTCTCTTTTTTATTTTCCTTTGTTTATTAACTAGCTTAAAATTTCTTAGATTAAGTTTTTTGTTTGGGAGAAACCAAGAACTTTAAATGTATGCTCTCCCTTCATCCCCTATAGGGAACATAGATGACTAAAATCACTTTGTTTATTACCCTATATTTTAGCCTAGGATGGAATTTGTTTTGTGTATGTTATACCCAAGCTTCAAGTGATTTGGGTGACCCATCAATTACCTCTAAAGTCTTTCCAATTTTTATTTATTTATTTTATTACATTTGGCATGTAGGTAGGAGTGTATTTCCTCCTAAAAAGTTTTTTATGGGTGTGTTGACTTGGGGTTTTATCTCCTAGGATCATACCAACCCTAATCTATGGTGGGGTATATAAATTGAGCATATGATACTAAAATTTCTTGGTGTTGAGTGGTTATCCTTCTAATCCTAAAAAAAACTATGTCAATTAACACTAAACATAGGCCTTCATTAAGATGTACACAAATGAATTCATTATGTAAAGGACTAGACCTTTGTATAGTATGTTATTGAGTTTAAACCCAATTGACATGATACATAATTGTTATATCCATACTTTGGACCATTTAGTGTGTTTCAAAACTTATATATTATAATCAACCCCACTTATCATGGAATATCTTGCCAAATGTCGAGTGATCCTCAATCTAAGTTCATTCCACGTACCAATTCTCGAGAGATAGATGGGGATTAAAAAATCTCCCTACACCTATTATTTAATTTTTGGATTAACACTAAATTCTTTTTTAGCATTGATATATTGGTGGAGACTTTGACAAAAGCTACGCACACCTTCTTAATTTTAGGGATAATAAGATCCATTAGTTTTATTTATATTTTCTTTTATTTACATATGTGTTTGAGACTAATATTATTTGTTTATTTGTCAATTCAAAATAATTACAAAACCACCACACATTTTCACAATACCTTGACCTAAGAGGTGTTACTATAGCCATTTAATTTCACACATTTTCCTTGGATTTTATCCCAAAACCATTTCTTATACTACTTGTTTAATAGGGAATTATTATGTTGTCTATTTTATTTAAAACATTTTCCTTGGAGTTTATTCCAAAACCATTTGTGTGCAACTTGTTTAATGGGGAGTTGTTGCTCTATTGATTTCATTTTAAAAATTTCATTAGATCATTTTCTGAAACCATTTGCTATACCACTTGTTTAATGGGTTGTTGTTATTCTACCGATGTCATTTCAAATATTTGCCTTAGATTTTATTCTAAAAACCTTTGTTTATAACTATTGTTTAAAGGAACATTATTACACTACCCATTTTATTCTAAAACACTTGCCTTGTTTGAAACCAAGTCAAAACTATTTGTATGCCTTTGTTCCAATGGTGTCATTATGTTGCTTGTTTGATCCTAGCCCTTTGTTTATTCAAAAATCTGAATCTTTTAAAAATCTCATTCAAAATATATCTTTTGAAGTTTAAATCTAAAATAATTGGTTTATGCTTGATTCTTTTCTATAACTTAGGCTTGAGTGGTTTACCTTTTTATCCCTAGATTGTACAACTTGGATGGATTTTTAGTTTGATTTTTAAAGACCTTTACCTAGAGATTAAGTGTGCCATTTATTTCAAATCAGGATTTTTAGACTTGAGAGTTTGTTTTCAAATACATATCCCATGTTTTTTTTGTGTCAATACCTATTTTACATGCCTTGATCAAAATTGTTTCCAACTACCTATCCCAAGTTTGATTGTGTCAAGATCTATTTTACATTCCTTGATTGAGTTTATTATTAAGTGCCTAGCCCATGTTTGTTTTCAAGACTAATTTCAATTTACCTAGACTAATGTCAAGTTTATTTCCATGTCTAAATTTACAACATTCAAATCTAGACCTTTTTCCAAACATCGAGTATTTAAACCAACTTGACCCATCATGCCAAATCAAAGTTTAATTTTGAACCCACATTCCAATATAATTAGGGTTATTTTTTACCCCTTTTAAACCATGCCAATCAATCTAAATCCAACCTAGACCGATTTCAAGTCCCTTTTTATTTCAAAATAGGACCTGTTCCTAAACCAATGCTATTTTCAAACCTATACCTAGACCATGTCCATTTTGAAACCATGATAAAGTTTAACACTTTTTTTATATAGACCAAGACTACTCTCTTTGGGTTAATATTTGAACCTAGCCAGTCGATTATCATGTACTAAGATTTACTTTATTTGGGAAAATTAAATCACCAAGTTATACATTTGAATGAAAATAGTACCTGATCCCCTACCTATGCAATAATACTCTTTTACACTAAGCAACCAAGATCTAAAATGCTTAAGGATTACCATTTAGGACCTCCTCCTTTGGACTATGTGAGCAACCAATCTCCACAATACCCAAAGATTACCATTCTAGGCCCTATGCCTTTGGCCTATGCAAGTAAACAAGATCTATACTACCCAAGGATTACCAGTCTAAGCCCATCTCCTTTAGCCTTATTTACAACCAAGATCCCTAATTCCCATAGATAAGGATTCTAGTCCCTCATCCTTTAGCCTACATTAACAACCAAGATTTTTAGTGCTCAAGGATTTCGATTCTAGGCACTCTTACTTTGGAATTTGTTAAAAACCAATCTTTATATTTCCTAGATATTACTATGCCAGACATGTAGCCAGTCTTTACTGAGCCCATCTTAGATGAGCCTATTTACAAAAATCTCATTATTACATCACATGTCATTCTTCATCCATTTTCAAATTTATCCCACTTTAGAAAACCAAATATGGTCTTTGATATAAAATAAATATAATCATTACCTCTCCAAGAGATATCATTTAAAGACCAAAATGTGTCTAAACTTGAGATTTTACAACTAAGTGTAAAATGAGGCCAAGACAACCAACCAATATGTGATGTTTTTTTTTAAACACCTATTTTTTTATGAGTTAACCTATGTTTAATCCCCCATTAACCCTTTCCTTTTGGTTGAGGAGTCTCACTTTGAAAATATAGTCTTTGTTGAGTCACCCCCTAATGATTATAATTACCTTAGGGAAAATCATTATTCTAACCATTTCCCTATTTATAAGGAGCCTCATTTTGATAATCTAATCTCTATGGAGTTCCATGTTGACCATTTTCCTTTTATTGAGAAGCGTCACTTTGGCAAGCTAGTCTTTATGGATTCATTATTATCTGAGCCTATTTATGAATATCCCATTGTTCAACCATAGGCCATTGCTCATCCAATACCAAAAATTCAACATAACATATTCGTCACCACACTAGATGAATAATCAACATCAAATGTAGAATCAACATCATCCTCAACATGATATTCAAATTCCCTTGAGTTAGACTCAACTTTAGAATTTAAATACATTAGCAGCTGTTACAGAATTGGTTACACATGCCTTATAAATAAATTTGGAAATATTTGTGATCTTTCCACAATTTTTGAGGATGATTAATTTATCATCAACATAAGTTATCCTAGTATATTCTATGAGGATTGTGTTTCCTCTTACCATTCTATTACCATTACACATGCCCTTAACACCAACTAACCTATCCATTATATTGAAATTCCACCTCCCATAATTGTTGATTGGGACCAACAAAATCACACTTTTTGAATTATATCCATGGCAAGCTATTAGCTACAAATTATTAGGGGTGCCAAGACCACATTCATGTAAAATAAGAACAATCTCCTAGTGAAACCTTTTTGGAGGTGCTAAGGCACAATAAAAGTCCAAACTCAGTATCTTGTAGTGAAACCTTGTTTGAGGCACTAAAATACAATCAAAGTCAAAAATCATTATTCTTTAGTGAGATATTATTGGAGGTGCTATGGGAAAATCAAGACAAATTTATTGATGAAAACCTCTTTAAGGCATAAATAGATTAGCACAATAGTTATTCAATGCTTGTTGAAGACATTATTAAAGATAACATCAATACAACTTCTAATCTACAACATAGTTACATGGCAACAACTCTCAAGCCAAACAATAAAAAAATATAGTGGTCATATTGAGAGCATATTCAAAATCATTTATCCCCATCATAGCCAAAGTTATGTTGAATATAGAATTAGAAACATTGTGTGTGCCTAAAAATATTGATATTCATTTATTTCCTAGCCATTATATATTCCATTATGATCTATTTATTTGTTCAAGACATATTAAATTACTAAATCAGACATTTTAGCCAATATTTATCCTAATTTACCATCCCTAGTTGTACTTTCCTTTAGATAATTAATGAAGATCACAACAACATTATTGGAGTCCAAATTAGTAACATTTTCTTAATAGAGTAACTATTTATAAGGGGTGTGGGATAATAATTTAAATAATTGAGTATTCTAGTTATATCATATTTTGATCATGAGGTGCATCTCCACATTAGTATAAATAAAAAAATCATTTATTATGCCTTGACCTTTGACTTTCCGTTTACCTTACCTTGTCATTTACCTTACCTTGTTATTTACCATTACCTTCCCATTTACCTTTCCTTGCCCTTTCCCTTCCCTTACCATTGTTTCATACCTTACCATTTACCTTACCTTACTATCTTATCATGCCTTTCTATATTTTGAACTACATTGACTTGAGGTCCATTCAGACTATGTAGGTAATGCTCAATTTACATTGAGGTTAGTTTGTTCACCTCATTTCTATGCTCTTGATGTTTTATGAGTTAGACCATTCTATATCTTATAATCCTCCATTGAGTTAAGATACCAAAAATCCAAAACCATTGGAAATATTTATAAAATTTTACCACTATAAGTAGAACTACAATGACTTGAGGTCCCTAGAGACTATGTATATAGTGTTCAATTTACATTGAGGCCACTTCAGTAATCTCACTGCCAATGCTCTCACCATTTTGTGAACATTTTAAATCCATATACTCTCATTGTTTAACCAATTAGGTTGTGTTGTATCTTGTAAATCTAAATTAAGTTGAGATACCAAAAACACCAAAAATATTATAATCATTTCTCAACTTTCACTATTGTAAGTAAAACTACAGTGACCTAAGGTCCTACAAGATTATGTAAGCAGTGTTCAATTTCCATTGAGGTTAGTTCAAGCACCTCTTTATCATTATTTAACTATTTTGTGAGAATTTTTAATCCATACTATATCATAATTTATGAGTTATGACCATGTTGTATCTCATAATTCTCCTTTGATTTGAAATACTAAAAACACAAAAAACAATGGAAACATTTCTAATGCTTTTACCACTATAGTTGGAACTATAGTGGCTTGAGGTCTATTTAGACTATGTAGGAAATGCTCAATGATTTTTGAGGATAACTCAGCCAACCTTACCAATTCTCTCACCATTTTATGAGTAATTTATATTTCAATTCTCTCACTATTTTGAAATTGATGTCTATTTAAATGTGTTCACCATTTTATGAGCAACTTCAGCCAACACTCTCACTATTTTTTGATATCATTCTCATTTCAAGCCATTAATTTAGTAAGCACTATGAATTACCAAGTTTATTATTGGATACTCATGTCTTGGTTTTTTTAGTGTGGTTTTATCCTAAATTATACTATGGTTCTTGAGAAATTTTTTTGTGTTGGTACTTCATGACTATGAACATAATCCCCCTCTTTTCCTATGTACTTGCCATTTTTCAAGACCATTCCCATTTTCCTCTACAAGTCAATCATGTTTTTCTTATAATCATTTTATTTTATCCTTTATCCTGAGAGAACTACATTTATTCTAAAAGCCATGTTAAATCTTCTGTCCATGGAACTATGTAGGCAATGTCCACTTGCCTAGTGTATCTAGACTCAACTTGATTACCCATTCCTTTTCTTCTATTAATCTTTTTCTTTTTTGTGTTATTGCCTCATATAGCCTAGGGGCACTTTTTACCATTTTTTTTATTATTTCTCCCTATAGTCTAGGAGTAACAATTTCTCATCATAGCCTTTGATATTGTTTCCTATGGCCTAGGGGCATTATTGTACTATTTGTTCTTGTGTTGTTTTATCTATGTCATTTCTACCTATCCTAGAGGTCACCCTATCACCAAGAGTAACACCTCTATTACACATTCACAAAGAATGTGTGTGTGTGTGTGTGTGTGTGTCTATATATATATATATGTGTGTGTGTGTGTGTGTGTGTGTGTGTGTGTGTGTGTGTGTGTGTGTGTGTGTGTGTGTGTGTGTGTGTGTGTGTGTGTGTGTGTGTGTGTGTGTGTGTGTGTGTGTGTGTACACACACACACACACACACACATTTATATAATTACTAACATTGTGACTAACCATTATTTATATATAGCCATTTATTTAGATTTGTTTGTTTGTTTACTTTTATGTGTTTAGAATAATCCATTTATTGAACTTTTTTTGCTTTTGTTTATTTTGTCTATTTATATATGCATTTGTTTGTTTATTTTCTTATGTTTTGTGTTTTATTTGTTTGTTTTGTTCTATTTGTTTGTTTTGTTCTTGTTTGTTTCATTCTTATTTATTTACTTATTTGATTTTATTTATCTTTTTACCTTTTTGAGCCTTTCTTGGTTGGTACAGGGATATTACATTTTTTTACACTTGAGTCTTGATTATCCATATCATATACTTAGGTTGTGAATTTTTAATTTAGTCCTACACTTGGATTATTTGTTATATTTACACTTAGTATTTGATTTTTCATATATTATTATTAGTTTATTTATATTTGCATTTAAACAAAGTTGTTCATGCTTAGGGTATACATCATTATTATAGTTACTCATAAATATGATCATAATATCATAAGCTATAGTAAAAATTAGGCACATAGAGACTATTAGATCAATGTAATGGTAGTAATTCTCTTAGATAACCAAATGACATATTTTGAACATCACTCAAATTTAGAGTAATTAAATAACAAATCAATTGTAATAATTACTAGTTAGGATGTACATCTTCAAACTAGAAACCAAAATGCATTCCTATCTTATGTACTAGATAAGTGTCAATTTGTTATTATGGGTTCATTACATGAGATTAATTGGTCCCATTATGATAAATCATTAGTTATCCATTGCTCCTTTATTAAATCAACTTATTGACCATTTTGGTTGCATCAATGCTAATAAGGATGGGAATCTTCACATTGGTATGTACAACCAAATCATTCAAATTGATCAATTCTTATTATTCTATTATATCTCTCATTTTATTTTATTCCAAATATTTGGTGAAATTTATTATCCTGAGGTCTATTTATACTATGTAGGTAGTGCTTAGATACATGATGTATATCAGGTCAACTCAACCACCATTATTATTTTAATCATTTCTTTCATCATTTTGTGCATCCTCATGTGCCTAGTTGTTTGTGTCTTCTTCAGTCTTTAAAAAGTCATTAAATCATTGCACCTATGTTTGTGCCCACTCATCTTTAATTTTTGTGATAGGCCATATCCTTGAGTTATTCTTTCCAATCCATCTTATTGGAGTACAATCAGTTTATCATGATCAAATCTATCCTACTAGGGAAAAAATCATTATTTATTCTAGGTCATCAAAATGATTATAATAACCTTTGGTTAAATAATTATTTTGACCATTCACCCTACTTGGGCACATACTTGTTCCATTTATTATACCCATCTTTGGAAAAATTAGTATTTTTAATAAACATGTACAAGTATTAGCTCAATTGGATTAATCTCATCCATGGGTTAGTTTTTTATTCTTACTGCTTCTTTTTGAGGGGTATCATAAGCTTCCAAAACTTTTTTTGTAACCTCATTTCTTTATCATCATATTTTTTCTTCTTAACTACTTATTCATTCTTTAAAAATACATTATTATGTTTGCATCTCATAACACTTTCTAAAATTGGGGAAAATTGTAGACACTCAATTTTGGCCACTTTCATGTCTAACATAGGATTAAAATAAATTTATAGTAAATGACACAATTTAAATCTTATAAATCACCTAAATTGGCCAAATTCATCTAAGGGATTTAATTTTTTAGAAACATGGTGAGGCTTACTCATTTAGGGTTTTATCTTGTGTGCACTAATAACCTAGTTTAGTTTCAACCCTAGTCAAATTACAAGTTAATAATTTGAAATTCTTAACCTACTGAGATATTAATTTAAAAAATTTAAAACAATTACCAAAATCCAAAAATCACTAAGATTAATTGAAAGCAAATTTTAATTAACTTGCCTGAGTAAAAATTCTAAGTTAAATTAGTGAATTAATTTATCAAAAAAAAATTTATCCAAATATGAATTCAAGGTCAAAAGAGATAATAAAGTGATTTATTAATTCCTAATATTTTAAAATTTGAGTCACAACCTCACAAATATCTAAAATGAGTTGCCATGGCTCATAGATATCTAAAAATAAGTTGTCAAGACTTCGTGAGTGCTTTAACCCAACCCAGGGTTAGTAAAACTCAATTTAGGTTATTTTAGGCTCAACTAAATTTAGAAAAAACCTAACCTATATAGGGTTAGAGTTATTTTTTATACCTATAAATAAAAGTGATCTCACTCTACCTAGATAAGCTTTTTTTTACAATGTATATTTGTAAGAATACCTTCAAGAAGCCATTAAATGTAGTGTTATAATGTCAATCTGATACCAAGATTTACACCAAGGAAAGGAAAATTAAATAAAAGACATAAGTGACCATTGGATAAGTGATACCAAAATGTAAAATCATTGATAAAAATTCTCTAATGTCAAAGACCAAACATTAAGATCTACTATGCCAACATGTGAAAATCAAATTCAACAAGGGAGGCAAAATTATTGTGTGTTTTTATCTCTATTTTATGATCTTGTTCATTATGTTTTTCTCCCCCTAGTTATTAGGGAAGAGTGTGTAGTTTCATTATATTTTTATGCAAGGATTTTTATTATCTTCACTAATAAGGAACTAACCAACATTTGTGTGCTCTTTAGACTTCTAAAATGCATGATAAAGAGCATTGGGAATTGCATTATGTATCTTGGGAGTAAAAAGAGCACATAAATGTTGATTAGTTCCTTGTTAGTAAAGATAATAAAAATCCATGAATAAAAATACAATGAAACTAAACACTCTTTCCTAAGAACTAGTGGATCATAACATAATGAACAAGATCACAAAATAGAGATGAAAACACATGAGAATTTTACATTTGTTATAAAAATTGATATCCACTTATTGGCATAGTAGATGTTCATACTCGATCTATGACATTATAGATTTATATAATGCTTCTCCATATTAGTATCACTTCTCTAATAAACACTTGTAGCTTTGATTTATTTTATTTTAGATTGGTGTGACCCTTGGTATCAAATTGGTATTATAATACTACTTTTGATGGCTTCTTTAAGGAATTCTTGTAGAATAACCTTATGTTTTAACTTTTTAGGAATTAACACATGTAATTAATATATTTTTAAAGGGATGAGTATGTTAATAATCTTGAATGAAAATTGGAAATGATTGATTTAATTAAACTTTCCTAAAATAACTAGTGAGAAGAGAAAGGTTACCTATCTAAAAATAAACTGACTTTTATGTGGATCAGGGAATTAGAATAGGCATGAGAGATAGGTAGACACCTTTCATCTGATGACTATTTATTAAAATATGGTCTTGGACAATAATGTCCAGATCTTGATAGTAGATCTATGTGGTGATAATGTCAAATTATGGAACTAGTGTCCCATTCTAGAATTAATGTCCCACTTGTAAGGATTGTCTAAAAATTTTAATTTATGAGACCTTCTATAGGTCCTATAAGTATTTTTGTGTCATTAGATGGATCACTTGTGTCACTATTTTAGCTTAATATCCACTAAAACCCTAATGAATACCTACACACATAAAACAATAACCATATCAAATGCAAAAGTGAAAGAAAAAATTGGGTTGTAGGATGTTACAATTGCTCGGATTAGAACCCCTATTATCCTAGCCACAACATACATTAACCCTAATGTTAGGAGTCTCAAATAATATGTATATATGCATTAAGGAGTGTGCACCATTATCTTGCATAATATGCTTGATTGAATTTTACTTAGGCCCTTATTTGATCAAGCATGCAATGTCTAGACATGATGACTGAGTAGTATGTAGAGTATGGAGTTGTACTATTGATTGATTTTATGTAATTATGTAATAAAATAGTAAGTTTTATATGTAAAATTCTTTGTGAGTCTCTTTATATAAAATTAAATTTGATTTGAATATAAGAACTTGTTCACTAGATGACAAGTCATAAAAGAGGGATAAAAAAATATAATATAAGGCTCATAAACAGGTTAGGAATCAAACACAAGAGAAAAGGCATGTTGAACACTAGAGACATAATTAGAAACTAGTTCTATGTGATACTACTATCCTAAAAGTGGCACTAATGTCTGAAGGCTTAAATCAAAGGTAAAACCAAGTAAGATAGGTTAGGGGACCCTATGATTGGGAAAAGGCAACTTGTGACTATTGGGAGTGCTATAAAATAAGACATAAGAAAAATAAGATAGAATAAAGATCAAAAGACTCAAAATGACCATGCAAAGAAGGACTATAATCATCATTAAGACCTTCATGTGAAAGAGTAACAAAAGACATACTACTTTTGGTTACTTTATCAAATTAGGGTGTTTACATATACCCCCTTTTATTATAGTAATAAAATAAAATGAAAAGTAAGAGAATAAAAAAAATTGAATAATGCATACCTATACTTACATGTGTGAATTTGATCTAGATTTGGCCCACTTATTAGCTAGATAAGAGAGAAACTAGAGTGCAATATGTGAAGAAGAAACCCATGTTGTGGATTCCCCCTATACTGGATCTAAATGGTGCATTGAATTGTGATGAACCAAAAACCTTATTTTTGACCCATCCTAATATTTGTAATAAATATGATTATGTAAAATGAATGTGTGGAGAAATAAGGCTTATTTTCTCCCTCTTTGATATTTGGATTGAATCTGAAGATGTAAACTAGGTCAAGTGGAATGATATGGATAAACTATTGTAGATGATCTTGTGACACAAACTATTGAAATATTATTGATGATATTGCTAATGATATTGAGTGTAACTTGATAATATAAAAATGGGGATCAATTATGTGTGTTCTACATCATGCCCCCTAATCCTGATATTTGAGTAATGTAGTTATGTTTATGAATATCGAAATAAACTGGTATATATAAGTCAAAATTATATATATGTGTAATTGTATCTATGTAGACTATATACCTATTTGAACCTATGAATATAAATATCTATATATTTTAATGCCTATGTAAACTTGTGTGTTTGTATATATGATTATTTGTGTAGACTTGTGTACCTATGTAAATCTATGAATATAAATATCTATATATTTGAATACATGTATAAACCTTTGTGTCTATATATTTGAATATTTGTGTAGGCCTATGTATCTATGTGAATCTATGAATCTCATATACCATTTATGTAGACCTATGTATCTAATTTTAGTTGTACTTTCATTTGTCTTTTGTTTATTAAGCTCAATTGTAAGATCTAGGCTTTTAAGTGTTAGTGTTAGTGTGTTTTTATTTGAATTTTGTATACTTGAACTAAGACAATACTAACCTCCCTTATTGGATTTATATGATCACAAATGGCATGCCCAATGAGACTCAAAGCATCCCATGTAGCAAGGAGACCAAAGTGAAACTCATAATTTTTCAAATGAATACTTGACCATCTTAACAATTTGAGTTTTATCTTTATTTTTGTCGTATTCTTTTTGGTCACAAACAATTTACATAATGATCGATATTAGTTTCCCATAATTGACATTAGTTATGTCCTAACTAGTATCGATTAGTGTACAGGGTAGAACACAAAGAGAAACTTAGTTTTTGAGCTTTCTTGAAGTTTGTAGTTATTTTTCTTAATTTTATTAACTTGTATACTCTATGTATAATCATCACTTTATTATAGGTTTTTTGGAGTATTTATAATCATTTTTGGGTAAAAAATGTTTTCAACTCATTTTTTTTTGCCTTCAAGTTTGTAGGTAACCAACATTAATTCTCTGTGAAACTAATCAACATCGATTGCGTTCTAACCAGCATCGATCACTGTTGACTGATGTCGATCTCTATGTAACAAAAATATAGAAACCCAAGAGCTTGTTTCCCAAATCTTATTTTCTCTTCATAATTGTGTTTCAAAGTAGAAGGAAAACCTCTAAAATTTACAAGACCAAATCAATAAAATGACATAAATTTTTAATTACTATGTCTTGAACATTTCATTTTGGTGCCTAAAAGGAATGGTTAAGTCTTGAACATTTCATTTTGGTACTTAAAAACATAGGTGTTTATGCTTAGCTTGTTTTGTGAAAGTTTTTTCAAGTTTGAAACTTAATCCAAGGGTCCAAAAAATTTACAAACACTTTATTTGGTGCATAAAATTAACACTTACTTAAATTTCAAATTTCTTTGAAGTGTGTTGTTTTATGCTAGATCATTTATACTTGTTTGTTTTTTGTGCAAAATGAAGAGTGCATGTATGCTCTCCCCCCATCTCCTTTAGGGAAATCGAGTGAGCAAAAGTGCTTCTTCATTTTAATTTGTTCTTTATCCAAGATTTGAAAATAATATTATTGAGGCTCTCCCAAAAATGCATATGGTTTGGGTAATCTAAACATGACCTTTAAAGTCTTTTCACTTGGTCTTTTATTTTATGTAATTTGGCTTATGAGCAAGAGTTCACATCCTCTTCATGGGTTCTTTAGGGATGATTTGACCTAAGAATTCATCTCTCTACATCATACCAACCCCACTCCATGATGAGGTATACAAATCAGGGAATATATACTATGATTGCTAGGGGTTGAGCAGCTAGCCTCTCCAATTATAATGAAAACCTAAATCAGGTCTAGATAACCAGGGGATTCCACTAAAAAGTACATAGATGGAATTGTTATGCAAAGGAATAGACCCTTACATAGTAAGTTAGCTAGTATGAACTCAATTGACGTGAGGCATCTCTAGTGTTAACCACACTTGGGATCATTTAGATGTTCAAAAAATTAGTTTTAGAATAACCCCACTAGCTTCAAACATACTGTTGATGTAGGGAAAGTAACCCAAACTTTCATATCACCATATAATCTCTTCAGAGAAGGGATGTAAAAACCCTACTACTTCATGCAATTTTATTTTTAGATTAACACTTAAAATATTCTCAAGAGCACATATATAGACATAATTCAATGATATGATGCAACCTTGTCAATCATAGGACCTAGGATGTTACATTTAGATGTTTATGCCATTTTATCCTTTATTTCTTGGTTTTTGAGTCTAAATATATTTGTTTGTCTTCTCATGTTAAAATGAGTTTTGTGTCCACATCACTCCATTGTTTGAGGAGACATTATGCTATCTATTTGACACCATGATTTTACCTTAATAATTTGTTAAAAATGTTATGTGTGTGACTTGATTGAAATGGGTAATGTTATGCTACCCAAATCATTTCAAGTTTTGTGCTTTAGAGTCTTGAAACCAACCATTGATCATACCTTTATAGTGTAATAATGTCGTTATGCTTCTTGAATCATTTCATAGATATGTGTCCAAGTTTCCATTTTTGAAACCAATCCATGTGAGCCTTTTTGGATCTGTGTTTAGTGTCGTTATATCATTCACCTTTGTCTAGCTTGTTTGATTGAAGTAACCTAGTTTTTCCTAAGTTGAGTTTTTAATTAATCTTGACAAGTTCAAATCCAAAATTTGATTGATTTTTGTTTATGCCTTGTGTAATTTGCTCTTCGACCATGATATTTATATTTTGGGTCATGTAAATTAGTTTAATTTTTTACCCAAATTATAAAACTAAGTTTGTGCCTTTATTTGGAAGAAAAGAGTCTATCTCCATGTGCCTTTTGTTTCATGCCTTATACCAATTTGGTTAAGTTCATGTCTAAAGTTGAGTGTCTAGTCTATGCTAATGTGTTTCAAATTTATTATATTAAACCATACCCCTTTGTTTGAGCCTATATTTTGATGCCACATTTATCCAAAAGACCTATTAACCTTTATTTTCCTAGATTAAGACCTATTTGGAACATTTTGAACCTAGAGTTTGGCATTCTATTTTCAGATCATCCACTTGATAGTTTTATGTGAGAAATTTAACATTAAACATTTTAAATTAGACTATTTTATACTAATTTTTAACATAGATCATTTTGGAGATACTGCTCCACATTTTGACCAAGTTAGACTATGTTTGGATCATTTGTCCTTTGGACATGGTTTTTCAAATTTTATATAACTCTAGGACTTTTGTATAATGTTAATAATTGATGTGGATATGTCTTGATAAAATTATGTTAGAGTCATGTACAATCCAATTTATTATATAATGACCACATAAATTGACTTTTTTTGAGACCCCTATGGTGAAGAAGTGGTTTATAAGATGGATCCATATCCTCCTTACAATCCTCAATCTGGGGAACAAAGCCAAGTGTTAGATTTGGTGATACCTTATTTTTTTAAGTTGATGTATGATGTTTTCCATCTCATTGATCATGGAATATGATCCCCCACCCATACCATTTACCCTCCTTTGGCTTGTGTGAGCAACCAAACTCTACAACACCCTACCATTTCTATACCAAGACCTTATCCTTTAGCTTGTACAAGAAACCAAACTTCATAACACCCTACCATTACTATTTTAGGACCTCATCTTTTAGCTCATGATAGAAACTAATCTTTTCAATGCCCTACCATTTCTATTCCAAGAACTCATCATTTAGCTCATGATCACAACTAAACTTCACAACACCCTACCATTTCTATTTTAAGACCTCATCCTTTGGCTCATGATAGTAACCAAGCTTCTCAAAGCCCTATCATTACCATTCCAAGACCTTATCCTTTGGATTTTATGATAAACCAAGCTTCACAACACCCTACACCATTCTTAGCCCTTCCAAGTATGGTAGCTCATTATCCCAACTAGGTTATCTAATCAAAACTCAATGGGTTATAATTACTAACCTAGGCCATAAACCAACATTTTTTAATCCTATCATTATACAACCACCAACCATTATTTATTTTTTACCAACCATTCCCCATTTTAGAAAACCCCTACCAATCATACAGTCCCAATCGAGCTAATCGATACCTCTATAACTGAACCAATCATTTGAAGCCTAAGATATGTTCAAAACTAGTATTTTACAACTACTTATGAACCAAGGCCAAGAGAACTAACCAATTCAAGATGTTTTTATTGAACCAACCATTTGTGATAAGTTAAAATATGATAAATCACCTTTTAATCCTATACCTATTATTAAGAGTCTCACTCTAACAAGCTAATATTTTTTGAATCACTTCTTAATGATTATAGATTACTTTGGGTAAATCATTACCTCAACCATATGCTTATTTTTCAAGAGCTTCCCCTTAACAAGATAGTCTCTGTGGAGTTATCTCTTGACATTTTTCCTATCATGGAGGAGTCTCACTTTAACCAACCAGTCTCTATGAAGCCCATTATGCCATCATAGGTTTTTACTTGTCCCATACC
Source organism: Torreya grandis (assembly GCA_037957365.1). Classification (NCBI taxonomy): domain Eukaryota; kingdom Viridiplantae; phylum Streptophyta; class Pinopsida; order Cupressales; family Taxaceae; genus Torreya; species Torreya grandis. Next base: position 4,834,934 of record JARHVA010000388.1, read on the forward strand.
AAAAATTCAACAAAACATCATTTTAGCAACATCCACACCAGATGAAGAATCAAAATTGGATTCAATTTCTATTCTTGAATCAACATCATATTTAACATCATAAGTAAAATCGACATCAGTCTCAACATCAAATTTAGAGTCCCTTGAGTCAAAATTAGATTCAAAATTAGAACATCTTCATGGTTATTATAATATTGGCTACACATGCCTTATAGATCAATTTGAATACATTTGTGATCTTTCCACAATTTTTTAGGATGATTAATTTATCTTTGACATAAGTTATTCTAGTATCTTCTACAAGGATTTTGTTGTCTCTTTCCATTCCATTACTATTCCACATGCCATTAACATCAACCAACCTAGCCATTATATTGACCTTCCACCTCCTGCAAGTGTCAATTTGGACTGATAGAATCACACCTTATTGAACTACATCCATGGTAACATATAAATTGTCTAATATCAAGAAGGCTAATACTAAATTCATGTAGAAGAAGAATAGACCTTTTCAGAGTTTCTAGAAGATAATCAAATTCAAAATTCAACATTCCCTAGTGAAACCTTCTTGGAGGTGTTATAAGATAATCAAAACAACTTCATTAGTGAAAACCTCTTTGAGGCACCAATAACTGATGATAATAGTTATTCACTACTTGATGAAGACATTATTCAAGAAAACATCAATATATCTTCCAATCGATAACATAATTAGATGGTAGCTACTCTTAGGCCCAAATAATATAAAAATATGGCAGTCTTATCGAGAATAAATTCATAATCCTTCGACCCCACGACATCCAAAATTATGTCAAATTTAGAATCCACAACATTGTGTGTGCCTAAAAATACCAATATTCATTTGTGTCCCAACCACTATACATTCCATTATCATCCACCTTTACATTTCCAAATCAAAACTATCATCAAACATTTATCCATATTTACCATCCTTATTTTCACTTTACTTTGTATAGGCTACAAAAATAACTTGTCTCGATGTTTGGAGGAAATATAATCAATGACCAATGAAGATCATAACAACATTCTTGACATCCAAATATATAATAAGTACTTAGAACAGTATCAATTTAGAAGAGGTATGGGCTAGAAATTTACATGATTGATTATTCTAGTTGTATCATATGTTGATCAGGACATACATCTCTACATCAATAGGAACAATATAATCATTAACCTTATCTAAAAACATTTACCTTTCCATTTACTTTGCCTCTTTCATTCACCATTCCCCTTGCCATTTTTCCATACCCTACCATTTACCTTACCTTATCACTTAGGGACAACCTTCTTACCATTTTATCCAATATTCAAGCCATCATCATCCTAAACAATTCCATACCATATGTCATTTTATAATTCCATCCCTATTATATTAAAGCCTATTTTTAGCCATCCTAACAACCCCTTTTGATATTAGATCCTTTGGTTCTTCCCACACCTTCTATGAGGGGATTCTGGGATAGTTTTAGCAGTTTTAAAATTCTATGTTTAAATGATAGTCTATGAAAGTAATGTGATAATCAATCTGGCAAGTTAACTTTCATTCATATTTGACTAGTGTTATTGATTATAAATGTCTATGGGTAAATTAGTATTCCATCTTATGTTAATAATTATAACCACCTATGGTAAATTAGGAATAACACCTTTTACCATGCATTGCCGCATCACCTTGTCGTTATTATTCTCATTTGCATCAATTTGAGAACTTGTTGTGACCTAGTCAAGTCTCACCTCCTTCTGTGTGGGTAGAACTATTATGAATTGAGGTTCTAATGAGATTACATAGGCCATGATCGATTCATGTGGGTTCATATCAATCCCCCTTTGCCATACACTCTTGTTGGTTTACGAGCAACCTAAGCCAATGATCTCATCATTTTGTGAGTGGTATATTGTAAATATCTAACAAGATAACTCAAAATTCCAAAAACATCCAAAATTTTCAAAATCAAAAAACATATTATCTTGTTTAAGCCTCATCAGTCATCCTCGATCCACCCTACTAGGGAAAATTGATTATCAGGATGATTTATTTTGCTTTTACTTTTAGGGTTTTTGTGTGTTTATTTGCTTAGTTATTTATTTTTATATTTTCCTATTTGTTTTCTTTCAATATTGTGCCTCAACTCAATCTATATGTGTTCATTGGGTGATTCCTTATGCATTTTTTTCATTCCATCCATATTTATACATAAACATTATCATCATGGTTTTTATCATTGGTGCATTATTTTTAATCAAATATTGGATCAGAATGTTGTAAATATGATTGTCATTGATGACAAAAGGGAGATAGTTAGCACTATGGATGTCATTGATGTCAAGAGAATAAATCATAGACAAGATTGATGGAGAGAAGATCATGTTTTATAATTACATAAACTACAATGTTATCATATAAATTTGTCATACTTTTACAAAGACTATTTTTGGATGTTTGTAGAGGAATTGATAGAAGATTCATTATAAGTTTTTCAAGAGCATCTTATATATATGGTTCATAGATTTAGATGAAGATAAATGAACCCAAAAATGATTTATATTTGCTCTCAGCCATTACTAGGGTTTCTCAGTAAAACCCTAAGGTTTTTAGTTATGGCATTTATAGGCATTTCTATTTTTATGTTGACTGGATATAGGTAGAAACCAGTTACTTAATTTATAACTTAAGCCTTCCTTATCACTGTGAAATTAGCCCCTTCAACCTAAAGATTACCAGCTCGATCAAAGACTTTAATATTCCTAAGTTCTCAAATTAATGTTTGTTTGAATTTGATCAATGATGAATTCTTAATTACATGACAAAGATCTAATGATGCATAACAAATTCAATAATTCAAAGAATCTAACAACGAACACATTGATGACATGTGTCATGATCACAGAGCTTAAGTAGTAGATCTAAAGTATGCTTCAAAGTCAATTAGTTAATGATTAATGTGAGAGTGCCAAGTGTCACAAACAAATGAATTGATAAAAATGGGTAGAAGGCACATGAGGGTGCCAAGTTTCATAAGCATAGGGATTGATAATGTATAGAAGGCACACAAGAGTGCCAAGTGTCACAAATATGGACACTGATAGTAATGTGTAGAAGGCACATGAGGGTACCAAGTGTCACAAGCATAAGGACTAATAATGTACAAAAATCACATGAGTGTCAAGTGTCAAAAGTGTGAGGACTGATAATAAAGTGCTTATAAGTCACATGAGAGTGCCAAGTGTCCTAATCTCAGGAGACTGAGATAAATATCAATGATTATAACTTAAAGTTGAAGAGTTAAAGTTTGGAAGCTTGTAAAGATCTAATGGATCATGTGAGATTTTAGATTCAGATCAATGGATGCATTTTAAATTTAAATAATTAAATTTAGGAAGCTCACAAGGATTTAATAGAGAACGTGAGATTGATCTAATGGTTGTGTTTTAAAGTTGGGACAATTGATCAAAAATCATTGGATCATGGCATAAAACCTAAGTTTAATGCTCAGAATTAAAATATATGTTCATCTCAATGGTCAAGTGATGAAATATTTAGGAAATTTACATTATATGACATAGAGAATGATATAGATCACTATGATCAATCAAAACTATGTAATTTGGCACGTGCATCAAAATTAAATCTTGATATATGATAAATATAGTAAAAGATAAAGAATTATTATGGTGAAACATGAATTGAAGAAGCAATAAATTTTTTATTAAATAAATATGAATTGAGACCAATAATTATGTGTGATGTGTTAATGACCAAGTGTAAACATAGAGTGATGTGAGACCTATATGCAATGCATATATGCATCATCTAGAGAATACACTATCAGTGGATATATATTTGAATAGAGTGGGAGAGAGATACAGAGGTAGAGAGATCTAGAGTAGAGTATGAGTAGTTACAGAATAGGCCTATGACATAGAATTAGATTCATTTTGAATCAATTTTGTAATCTATAGTTATAGCTCTATAATAGATATGATACGTGGGTGCCAACAGAAGAGTTGAGTTGGTACTCAATTAGGGAGTAGGTGCTCTTAAATTAAGGGATTGGTGTCTCCTTAAGGTCAAACCCTTAGACATTGTAACCAGTCAGTTTTTGACTGAGGCTAGATAAGAATAGTAGATTCTAAAAGCTATTTTCACCATGGTTTTTCCCATATTGGGTTTTCCATGTATATATGGTGTTATGTTTGTTTGTATGTGTGTGGTCTCTACATATTTACATTAAAAGAGTTAAAATACTAATTTTAATCAATCTACTAATTCACCCCCCTCTTAGTAGGTAATTGTGTTCCAATAATTGGTATTAGAGCCTTGGTTCCTTAGAAGAAGCTTTATTAGCTCAGGTAGATCTTGGATAGTGAAATCAAATGGCTAGTCATGAAGGCTCTTCCTCAAACAAATCATCTCTCTTTGATGGATCAAACTATGCATTTTAGAGCATTAGAATGGAAGCATATTTATCTTCATTAGGGTTTAATGTATGGATGTATATTATAAATGGATATATAACTCTTACTACAAATCTTACTTATCAGGATACAAAGAAGGCATATGAGAGAAATTCCAAGTCAAATAATGTTATCCTTTGTGGATTATCTAACTCAGAGTTTATCAAAGTAATACATTGTCAAAAGGCATAAGATATCTATAAAAAGTTGAAGAGCATATATGAAGGTTATGATAAGGTAAAGTAGGCCAAGCTACAAACATACAAAGGCAATTTTTAAAGTCTTAAAATGAATGAAGAAGAGAAAATTGTAGACTACCTCCTCATAGTCGATGAAATAGTCAATGCAATCAGAGGCCTTGGAGAAAAGATGAAAGATTTGGTCATTATCAAAATGGTCCTAAGATATCTATAATAGATGAAGTAAGATATCTAGATAAACTCACTATTGATGAGTTTCATGGAACCTTCATATCCTATGAGATGAGAATGGGAAAAGTAGATACTTTCAAGAGAGAAGTTACATTCAAAGCATCCAAACAAGTAAAATCAAAAGCACCTACATCTAGATCTGAGGGGACTAATGAATAAAAAGCCAACTTTATTATAAAATTATGAAGAGGGTCTAGAAAGTACAAAAGTTACCCTTTAAATGCTTTAACTATGGTAAGGTAGGAAATTTTGATGCTAAATGCCCTTATAACAAAAAGGATAACTCTGAGTAAGAAGAGGATAGTAAAAATGTGAAATCCCACTACTCCAAGAAGAATAACTTATTCAAAAATAAGAAAAGGTTGTACATAACAGAAGATAGTGATTCACTGGATGAGTGTGATAGCTTAGATGATGACCATGATTGTGCTTTTGTGGTTGAGGGAAATGAATCCCTATTCATGACATTAAAATAAGTCTCTATGGATAAAGAAAAAGAAGTTGAAGACTCTAATGAAGAAGAGGAAGGAGAAGTGGATCTAGAGTGCAAACTCATGTATGCTCTAGATGAAATTGAAAAGCTAAAAAAAGAGAACTCAAAGTACAAGAAGAATGCACAAAAATAGATTGTAAAAATATCCAAAAGTCTAAAAAAATATGATTAGATGGTAGTTAGCCTAAAGACACAAGTTGAAGAGGCTAAAAGAATAAAAGATGTAGTCAAATTTGAACTATAGTTAAATATGATGAATGCATGAAGTTAAAATCAAAAATAGTGGCTTTGAGAAAAGAACTTGAAAAAGATAAATAACAAATAGACAACGGTCTAACGCTGAAATGAGGTTCAAAAATTCTTGATGAATTGATCAACTCTCAAAAGCCATCACAAGATAAATATTGTCTTGGTTTAAAAAAAGGTAAAAGTCCCATAACTAGTACATCTATAAAATTATATGATAACTTCAAAGTAGAAGAAGAATCAGGATCAAAGAATTAAAAAGCATAAATGAATTCCTCCAAAGATACAAAGACAAACATGAACACTACTAATATGAATAAATTTAAAGGAGAAAAGAAGACTAAAGAAAAGAATAAGAATAATGAGTCAATCTCTACAAACTCAAAGAAGATGCAGAAGACAAAAGTCACTAATGCAGATGGTTACATAAGGGTGAGAGACTTGAAGAAGCCAGAGTTAAGAAAACCTCCTCATCCTACACAAATATATGCTATGACAAGGAATTTCTCATTTTTATATGTTTATTGTTATACATGTAATCATTTTGGCTATAAGGCTAGTGAATGTAGAGTTATATCTAAAATAAGAATAAACTTTGTAAACAGATATTCAATTTCACCCTTGTTAGATACAAATGTAATATGTTATACTTGCAATAATTTTGGTCACATAGCTAAACAATATAGAACAAACTTTGTAAGACCAAAAATATAAAGTGAAAATAAAATCATGCCTCCTAGTGTGAATAAAGGTTCACGAGTCTCTGAAAAATATAAAAATAAGGCAAAAAAGAAAACTACGTATGTGTAAGAAATAAAATAGTAGAAAGTTGTACAATCTATGATTACTCAAATTGCACTCCATGTCAAGGAAAAAAATTTGTGGGTAATAGATAGTGGTTTCTCAAAACATATGACTAGTCACAAGAGCAAGTTCGTCAAACTAAGCAAATATAAGGAAGGATCTATTATCTTGGGAGACAATAGTATAGTAAAGATCCATGGTAAAGGAACCTTGAATATAGATGGAAAACTGCCTACACATGATGTCCTTTATGTTGAATGATTGAAACATAATTTGATAAGTGTCAACCAAATGTCTGAAAATGGATACAAGATAAAATTTAATGTAGAAGGATGTAACATAAATAGATTTGTAAGATTAATTGCAAAATGGAAAATAACTAAAAGAAATATCTGTAATCTTAGTGAAGTGAATGATAATAGTTTCTTGATAGGAAATATTGATGAGAGTTGATTATGGTATAGAATAATGGGTCATGTCAAATTTGACAACATAATAAAAGTGATCTCAAATAAGTGTGTTAGACATATGACTAAGATAACCAAACCTAAAAACACTACTTGTAAGGAATGTTAACAAGGCAAGCAAATAAGGGTCATATTTCAAACAAAGAAGTATGAAACTACAAAGCCTTTAGAGTTAGTTCATATTGATATTTGTGGTCCTACTAAGATAAGAGGATCCAAAGGAAAAATATACTTCATGTTGCTAATAGATGATTACTCAAGAATGACATTAGTAACTTTTTTGAAGGACAAGTCTCAGGCATTTAAAAGATTCAAGATATTTAGGGCCATGTTAGAGAATGAGATTAGACAAAAAATCAAATACTTAAAATCTGATAGAGGTGGATAATTCACCTCAAATGAGTTCATAGAGTACTATGAGATGCATGGAATTAAAAGGCATTACTCTAAAACAAGGAATCCATAGCAAAATGGAGTTGTTGAAAAAAAGAATAGAACAGTCAAGGAGATGGCTAGAACAATGCTAAAAGAGGCCAAGTTAGTTGATAGATTTTTTAGAGAAGTAGTACAAACAACAATATATATCTAGGGAAAAGTTTAACTAAGGATAAATAGTGATAAAGCCCCCTTGAACTATGGTATGAAAAACCTACCTCTGTTAAGTATTTCAGAGTGTTTGGAAGAAAATGCTACATCAGGAAAAAAGAAGATAAGTTGGGAGGCTTTGAATCAAGATGTAATGAAGGAATGTTTCTTGGTTATTCCACCCAAAGAAAAGGCTATAGAATATTGTAGAGAGTATCAATGTCAAGGTTAATGAAGGCTTGAAACATGTTAAACTTGATATAGACATCTATGAAGAAGAATCAGAATCTAAAGAGGAAGTAGCTAATGAAGAGCATGAATAAGAAAATGAAAAGCTACCTGCAAGATTTGTTCAAAAGGATCATCCTATAAAACAGATCATTGACAATAAAAATGAAGGTGTTCATAAAAGGATAAGAATTACAGTGAACAAGGAGAAAGTAAGTTTTTCTCTAATGTTTGAAATTGAGCCTAAGAACTATGTTAAAGCTAGCAAGGATGAGAATCGGCTAAAAGCCAAAGAATAAGAACTAAGCCAAATTAAGAATTAAAAAACTTGGAAATTAGTTCCAAGACCTTCAAACAAGAATGTATTAGGTAAAAAGTGGGTATTTAGAAACAAACTCAATGAAGATGGAACTGTTATAAGAAATAAGGCCAGATTGGTGTGTAAAGGATATGCACAAGTTAAAGGCATAAATTTTGAGGAAATATTTGCTCTAGTTGCTAGATTGGAAGCCATAATAATTTTTCTAGCATTCTTTATTTATAAGACATTTAAATTCTATAAAATGGATGTTAAAGATGCTTTCTTGAATGGGAACCTAGAAGAGGAAGTCTACATAGAACAACTTGAAGGTTTTTAGTTATTAGAAGAAGATTATGTTTCCAGACTAAAGAAATCTATGTATGGTAAAAAATAGGCACCTAGAGCATGGTATTCAAGATTAGACTATTACTTACAACAATAAGGATTCAATAAAATTTGTGCAGATAGCAATCTATACTTCAAATTAAAAGGTGTGCATATGTTAATTGTTGTTGTATATGTAGATGATATCATTTTTTTGTGGTAGAAAAAACATAATTTATAAAGAATTTGATACACAAATACAAAGTGAGTTTGATATTTCTATGTTTGAATAACTTTATTTCTTCCTTGGTCTACAGATAGCACAAACTGATGAAGGGATATATATATATATATATATCCCAAAATAAGTATGTTAAGGAAATGCTCAAGAAATTGGAATGGAAGATAATAAACTAGTAGGTACTCTCATGATTGGTTGTAAATTGAGCAAAAAGGATGAGTCCCTTGATGCAAATCAGACTTTGTATAGATCACTATATTTCTCTTAATTTCTACTCATTTCTTGGTTTTGGAAGAAGGTAAGAAACTAGTAATAAGTGTGTGGTAAAAATACCTAGCTGGTGATGCATGTGTAATATAAATGAAGATGGAGAAATCCTCTTTGTCTTGGAAGTAATAACTTGTAGATAAGAAAACACTAATAAAAGAGGTTGTTAGAAAGATAATTAAGTGGACTACCTAGTGTGAGCTACATCTAAGAAGCGTGAGCTACATCCAAGAAGTGTGAGCTTACTAAGAGGATGTCAATCCACTCTTTGATAATAATTAAGTTGAAAGAGATAAAATTAAAGTACTTGCATAAAGAAAATGAAATGTAATACAAGAAGAAAGTAGAATGATTATTAAATAAAATGACTAAATATAGCAAAAAATGGGTCAATACTTGTGTTAAAGTGGGTGAAGTCAAGTTTATAAAATAAAAAAAAAGGGTCTATGAATAGGTAATAACATAGAAAGTTAAGTTGGGTTGGGGTTATGGGGCTGAAAATAACTTACTATTATTTTTTTCCATAGTGACCATCAATGATTGGGTGACCTATCAGTGGTTAACCTGATCGTCAGTGGTTGGGTAACTATTAAAGGTTGGAGGTGACTGTCGGTGGTTGCGCTAACCGTCAGTGGTTGCATGTGGATTCTTGAAGGTTAATCAAAAGAAATTTGAAGAATCGGTGAATGGTCTGATAATGGTTTTGTTAAGGATTCAAAAGTTGGAAAATAAGGTACATATAGGTTTGATCAGGTCAGGGGGTTAGAAATCTAATGAAAGAAAGATTAAGTCTAATATACTTATTTCTTACTAGATGGATGATGGTTGAAGGTTGGGACAATTTTTCTAGAGTAACCATACTTTGGCCTCAAAAGTAAATTTAGTAGAGGTTTGGGGCTTTTCTACTGCTATTGAGTTACTGAATAAAGATTAGATGCTAGAAATATTGAATACCTATATGTAATAATGCTTTTGATGATCCTAGGTCCATTTCACCTCCTACTCTTCTTCTTTTCTAGGTAAAAAAATATGGAGGATAGGAGGTTCCTTAGAGGGTGAGGCTACTAATTTTGATGGTTAGGAGTTTGTTATCACCACATAAGGCAAACATATTTAATTATGCCTCATCATCTCACACATAATTAGTGATGTGTTAGAGGGGTGAGGACTTGACTATCAATGATCAGGCTAACTATCAATGATTAAGCTGATTGTTGATGGTCAAGTGTCTAGAGGCAAAGGGTCAAGTTGGGATGAAAAAGGTTGGGTAATGGTTAGGGTAGTAAGTTATTGACTTCAGTTAGCTAATTAGCTAACTATACCCAAGTTATGATAGTTTAGTTAGTAGGTTAAGGAGGGTTAGGTGGTACCTAGGGGGTTCCAAGGCATTTCAATACCTATTACAGTTTTATAGTGTCTACATTTTCCCCCTTTTTGTTATGAAAATTTGAATCATAAGTTGTAAAATAAAAATGGATTGCTTGGTTAAAGGTCTGTTTGCCCTGAGTATGGGAGGAAGTGCTCCCCCTCAAACTAGGATTCGATGAGGTGAAATTGAAATTGAGTCAAGGTTTGATAAGCTATATATGGTGAGTCATGAGGTTGGTGACAAAAAGGGTTGGGCATTTGAAACGTAAAAATGTGCACAAAATATGACTAAGTTTGATAGTCAAGATCATGCAAAGACCAAGGTTACTAATGTTGGTAAAAATGAGGTCAATTCTATAAGTACAAGTGATAGGGTAACCAATCCAAAACATTAATCATAATTGATCAGGTTATTCCTATCAATTTACTAGATGGGGTCAGTGTTTTTATAGGTATCCAAGGTAGGAAGTGCTTCCTTGAAAAACAAAAATGGTTTGGTTGTGGACTAGGTGGTGTAAATTTAAATGTTCAATATGTCAAGGTTAGTCAATGTGATCAAAATGACCGTAGGGTTGTCACATAATATGCATGTGTTCCAATCAAAATGGCCAATGTCAAGGTAGACATGGTCTAATGGTTAGTCAAAGAAGGGTAATATCTAAAAATTTAGGTTTTATTTTATGGGAGAAAGGTCATCTCTAAAAATTAGGTACTTAGGTTGGGTGCCTAAAAAATTTAAAAGTGATACCCTGACCATCGTGCTTGTAGCATTTTGTCATTTTTGGGTGATAGTGTTTGACTGAGCATTTACTGAGGTGGTGATTGGTGATTAAGGAGTCAAGATACTATGACGCTATAGTGTTTTCATAGTGTTTGATGGAGACCCGATAGGGTGTGTATAGAGCTAATTTAGTAGGTAGTGTAGCTGTGGTTGTAGACATTCAATTCTTAACAAAATTTGTGTTAAAATTATCAATCTTACTCAAATCACACTCAAATGCACATTTTAGGTCGAAATCCATAACACGTACTAAATATTTCAAACTTGTTTACAAGTGCAAATTTAGTTCAAAGTATCCCTAAATAGGGAAATGCAATTTATGGGCCATATAACTTTGATCAGATCATTTCGAGACAAAATGATAATTTTGCCATTTAGTGCTCTAGATCACTCTTTTCTTCTAATTCATTGATACACATCACATGCCTTTGTTATTTGTTGTTGGCAACATCCTAAATGGGAATACAATTCCAATACATTTAACATCACCCTCTAATTCCTCTCCAGTCAAATTATAACCCAATAATATGACTTTCTAACCATTTTAATTAATTGAGGACCAATTTTCAAATAATTGCACAAATGTTGATTAACCTTGTTTAAGGTTAATGAATCCAAATCAAGAGCTTAAGTGGATTTTCCATGAGAGTTATTGAATATTTACTTTTGAAAATTGATTCATATTAATTGCATCATTAGGTAACATCATTTCTTGGGAAGACATCCATAGGCCATAAATGCCACAAATATCAAGATTATGGGTCACCCATGCCTAGTTAATGCCTCCCATGCCTCTTCAATGCCCCTTCTTCCAAGATCACGATGAATTTAACTATGGATTTAATTCTAAATATTAAGATTATCCATGGCCACACATCTCAATTTTGAGATGGATGGTCATGGTTAATCCTAACCAATCTCAAAAATCTATAAATAGAGAGGCCATGAACACCATTTCTAAGCTATTTTGGTGTAAGGTTATTATGCTCAAATATCTTCAAAGATTGAATATTGAAAAGTTATAATGTTGAATTGTTTCCATAAGGTTTTGTATTTGATCATAGATTTTTCTTGCAACCTTCATTGATAGGCTAGTTTAGTGATTTGGAATCATGATCCTAGGTTTTATGGAGTCTTCTTGAGGCATTGGAGGAGCTTACCACCATTTTTGACAAAGACAAGGATGCTTGATCAAGGGAGAACATGTTTTTGATCCACATGGGTATGGTGAATCAATTTGGGAAGGTAATATAGTGTTGTTTTCTTTCATTTGTTTCTTGTTATCCTTTGTAATTGCCATAGGAATGGATAGGCTTGGTTAGTTAGTTATTTATGCATGTTTCATTATTTATGGACTAATACTTGACTAATTTATTTGGTAATCCTCTCTATAGTGGTGACTCCAGGTTAGTGGGCTATGTCAGTGATTAGATAGGTAGGCATCCCAAGACCACCACTAGATGGTAGTAAAAGTGTAGGAGTAGGATGAAATAGTGATGGTGGTGTCCCAGGGGCATTATATGTGATATGTTATGATGTTATAGATATAGATGTACATTATTTTGATATCGTCTTGCATGTTGATGCAGTGAGATGTACATGTTTTGAGATATATATGTTATATCCCCTCCAAATAGGAAATATAGCAACACAAAAATTTGAACAAAGATACAATTTATGTTGAATAAATTCAGAATGATAACAATAATATAGTCTCTCAATAACAAATCATAGATCTTATCACTTGTCCTTTTAACTATTACAATTACAGTCCTCTCTTATGCATATAAAATATGAAATATAGTCTTGAAAACCCTAGCTTTACAAATCTAGAAATTGGGTTTGAATCTAGAAATTCTATCTCGGCCTGCTGTGTCGAACACACAGTCGCCAGCGTCGGTCGATATACTGCCAACGTCGGTCTCTATAGGTCCTTCTCTGTCGACGTTGGTCTTAAGACGGCCGATGTCGGTCACTGGGGATCTCTGTCTGCTGAGGTCGGTGCCTGAGTGGATCTGTACGGACCTGTACGGACTTAGTACGGCCACCAATTAAACACAACCTGTCTGTTCTCAACCCCTGATAGCTGAATAACATGGTCTCAAGAATATACGATTCTAATACATAAAATCTATATCTGTATAACTGATTGGATCAAAACTAAATAAAGAAAATACCTGAAAAACTGTGATAACTTCTGTGTGAAGCTATCTCTCAAATCTATATACCTCTGTGATAACTTTTGTATAAAGCTATCTCTCAATTTGGCAATAAATTAGCTGATATTTCATAGCCTCTAAATCGCACACAATGAAGAGTTGACGTTCTCCACTGCAATGGAATCCTGGAACCCTTGGCTCAGTCTTCACAGAAGAATTCTTCAGAATCAATAATCAATAATCAATAATCAATTATACATAATTCCAACTCTCTCCCATGAGAAACTCTTATACCCTTCCAAAGGTGTGCTTGCTAAAATTAGATTTCCTCAAATTAGAACTTGGGGTTCTAAAATTAGAATTCCTCAAATTAGAACTTGGGCTTCTTAAATTAGAATTTGAGTCTTAAAATTAGACCAATTAATTAATAATTAATAATTAATTAATATCTAATTTAAAATTAGACCAAATAATTAATTAATTAATAATTAATTAATATCTAATTTAAAATTAGACCAAATAATTAATATTTGATTAAATCAATCAAATATTAATATCTCCCTCAATACATGTCGGATCCTCAAACCGTCTGAAGCTGGTGAACCATGGAGTGATTCTGCACATGACCATATCAAAACAAGGGTGCTCCGCTGTATGTCAAATATCCCTAAATAATAGGAGCTCAGGCCCAATGTGTCTGAAATAACCTGAATGAGAGCCAACTATAGGAATTCTGTAAATCAAAGCCAAGCCAATCTCCATCATGACCCTCTATCCATCCAATCAGCCTACGAAGGTCGCATAATAGGCTAATCATCAGGCCTGTCAATGTCCATGAAAAAGGGGACATGACAATATATATGTATGTATATGTACACACACACACACACACACACACACACACACACATTATTACATGTATTTTTATTTATATGATGATGTTTATGATGTTAATGATGATATATATGATGTTATGTATGTTCATGGTTCATGGTTTACATGTTTGGATGTTTTGGATGATTTATGACTTATGAGATGTGGACTCCTTAGCTTATGCATGTGATGATTATAGATGATGTTTTGTTTTGTTCATGGATATGATGATGAATTATTTGATTATTGTTATTGATGTGGTTTTATGGTATGATGTTATATGATGAATTTTTTTGATGTTATGGTAAATGGGCAGGATAATATTATAGATAGATAGATGATATATGATGTGGTTCATGATGTTTTGATAAAAAATAGATATATGTTGTAGTTCATGGTATTTTGATCATTATTGATGTTTGTTGTTTATGATCATGGAAATGTGATGTGATTATGGTTAAGGATGTAATGAAAACACATAGATTAGGTTAGATGAAAAATAAATGTGGAAAAAAGAAAAGAGAATCATGAGATGTATGTACACATGAACCAATGATAAAAGGGTAAGGCAAAAATACAATGCCTTTTCATTGGTAAGGACCTAACAAAACTGAAGTTGGATTAGATTAAGGAACCTAAGCCTTTCTAATGATTCACATTAGATGATTTGGTTGATAATAAATGTGTCTTGATCACATTATGTCAAGTAAGCTTAAAATCCCTTGATTTATAGATGGAATATAGGGGAGATAGGTGGTAGGTGAAAGGTAGTTGGGTTGATAGGTATGATAACCTGATGTGGGTTAGTTTTACCCTTCTATAGGTGACCTAAGAACCAAGTTAGACAAGTCCATGTCTTAATTCAAGGCGTAAATTAATCGATGTGGGAATTTTATTAATGCTATATATGAAAGCTAATTGCAACTTTATTGGGATAACTTGTTCTGATTTTGATATAGGTATTTTATTGATTTTATTTTTAATAGTTTATAAAGTTGATCAATGTGGGAAGCTTCAAATGATTTCTTTTGAAAATATTTGACTTAGCCATTATTCAAGGGAGTGGTCTAAGTTTGGATTTGTTTATTTGATAGCTGTCCTTCGAGTGAGAAGTATATCTTTTTAGTGATTTTAGTTTTTAGGTAGCTATCCTTCAAGGGAGTAGTCTGCTATGCTAGAGATATGTAAGTGATATTTTAGTATCCTAAATTATTTTGATGCAAGGTTTTAGAAATGGATGAGTCTAATTAGGCTTAAAGGTCTACCTTTATGAGGGCAAAAACTTTAGTAAAAAAGGTTACTAATAGGTGAAAGGGGTGGTTTTGAGAGACAAATGACTATGGGATTTCATCTGATTAGAGATGAAAAGTATCCATGAGAACCATGCCATTGGTAGAGGCATGAAATGTGAGCTTGATCCTTCTTTAACAAAATAAAAGATGCAGAAGTGAAACATTAAGAGGCTCATGTTATTATATGCCTTTGAGAAAGGATAAATGGTAAGTTCCTAATCCATACTTGTGGGTTATGATGTAAGGTCTAAGACAATTGAAAGAAAACTTTCCTCATTTGCTTTTATCCATATTGGTTACATGTTAGTTTTCCTTTAGGATGAGGTCTTTGATATTGAATTCTCATTCTTTTAAGTGTTTGTTATAAGCACACTTGATTCATTCTTGGTAGACACAAAGATGGTTAAAGCTTGTTAGGTGATGCTCATCAAGTAGCTCAAGTTAGGCTATATATTCTTCGTGATAGTCACTCTTTAAAATGATGTATTATAAATATATGTGAAGAAAGGGAATCTAGACTTCAAGAGGCAAGACTACCTCTACTCCAAAGACTAGAGAGAAAGAGGTAGCACTCATAGAGGTTTAAATGCTAGTGTGTTAGGCCCATAAAGTGAAAGAGATGTGCAAGTGCCAATCTCAACTTAAAGCATTGACTACTTTGGTAAGCATTTTGTTGAGGGTTTTGTTAGAGGCTTCCACCTATTCATTCACTTGTGGATGGTAAGGTGAGGAAAAGATTAAATTGATGCCAAATATGTCATAAAGATCTTAGACTTGCTTATTTTTGAAAGATTTGCCATTATCAGTGATGATCTTATAGGGAACATAAAAATTATAGATGATGTGATGGTTTATTAAGTCAACTATATTATCAGTTATAGTCAAGATAAGAGGATTAACTTCCACCCACTTGGTGAAATACTCAATGGCAGTAATGAGGGAATGATGTCATTATGAATAATGAGGGTTGATTTTCCCAATGAGATTGAGTCCCCATTGTGAAAAGGTCCAATGAGAATGATGTAAATTGGCATGCTATTAGCATTTAACACACTTATTTACATAATCATAATAGTCTTGGTTGAAGGTGGGATAATAGTAGCCAAGGTGAAGGATATGCTTAGTGACTTCTAAACAACTAAAGTGTCCCCCACAGATCCCGTCATGTGTTTCTTTAATAACATGGGAAGCTTCATGAATATGTAAACAACATATAAGGAGGCCGTTGAAGCCATGATTATAGAGGATTACCCCTAGTATGGTATAATAAGAGGTACTCTGAACAAAGGCTCTTTGGGCATTCTTAGAGAGGTTGGGAGGAATGATGTTGAGGTTGAAGTAGTTGAAGGTTTGTTTGTACCATATGTCAAATGCAGATGATTCCACACTATAAATGGTAGGAAGATTACAATGGATATAAGATGGTGAAATAAAATGGTGGATGGTAATAAACAGTTTAGAATAGGCAGGTTGAGATGGGATTTGGGAAGTAAGGGAAGCCATTGTATCTATGAACTTGTTGGTAAATCGTAGAACAGACTGGATAAGGTAATGATTGAATGATGCTAAGACTATGTCTACTCATTATTTATAATTTTTAAAGAAATCATTATTACATTGGTAGGCTCCATTTACCTAGTTTACCACAAGTTGGAAATTTCCAAAGACACTAATGGTCTTAATTCCTAAGGTTAGAGTGGTTTAAAGACCTATTACTAGGGCTTCATACTCAGCCACATTGTTGGTGCACTCAAAATTGAGTTTGAAGGAAAGGGGAAGATTTTCACCATCAAGGGGACTGAGATTAACTCTATTACCCCCACCAAACATGCATTTCAATCCATTGAAGAACATGGTCATTTGGTAGGTGGGGTCCTCTTGAGAGAGAGTTACAATGGACTCATCTAGAAATACAAGAGGACATAGTTGGTTATATAATAGAGGAGCTTAAACCAATTGGTCAGCAATGACTTACCCTTTAATTCAATTTTACAAAAGTAATTCAAGGTCAAACTCAGCTAAAAACATGAGCCACTTAGTCATACACTAGTTTTGGTGTGGTTTAGAGTGCATATACTTGAGTGGGTCAGTATTAGTAATGACAAAAAAAATTTGGTTGAGAAGGTAATGATGAAGTTTGGAGGCCATAAATACTAAGGTGAGGTAAAGTTTCTTAGCATGTGTATACCGAGTTTCATACTCTATAAGCATTCAAATTGTGTAGTAGACAACTTTCTCTTTATTTTGTTGATCATGGTGAGCGATCATTGCCTTTAAGGAATGATCAGTGGTTGAGATGTAAAGATAGAAGGGTTGGTCCTCTTTAGGTGGGGTAATAATGGGTAGAGAAAGAAGATATTCTTTGAGTGAATCAAAGTATTGTTATCAATCTTTGTTCCACTTAAAATATGTATCTTTATTGAGAAGATGATGAAAGGGTTGACATCTATCAGATAATTGAGAGATGAAGTGATAAATGGATTGGAGCTTCCCATGTAGGATATGAATTTGCTTAAGGTGGGTCAAATGATGCATCTCTAAGATTACTCCGACTTTGGTAGGGTCTACTTCAATTCCTCAAAGAGAGATGATGAAGCTAAGGAGCTTTCCTGATAAGACACCAAAAATACATTTCTTGAGGTTGAGTCTGATGATGAAATGGATTAGGTATTTGAAGATGATTATGAGAATGGGTAGGTAATCCTTGGGATATTTATATTTTATAAGGAGATCATCTAAATAGTCTTTTATGATTTTATGGATTAGATCATGGAAGATATAGGTCATCACATGTTGGTAAGTTACTCTAGTATTCTTTAGATCAAATGGCATGACCCTATAATAGAAGGTTCTCCACAGGGTGAAGGAAGAAGTTTTATGCTAATATTAGAGGTAAATTAATATTTGATTATATCTTGATAAATCATCCATGAGAGATAACATCTTGTGGCCAACTGTAAGATCAACAAGTTGGTCAATGCTAGGCAAAGGAAATTCATCCTCTGGGTAAGTGAGGTTGAGGTCACAAAAGTCAATGTAGAGACAAAGTCCCCATATGGGTTTGGTAATGGGAATGATGTTATAAACCCATTGAGTATAATTTATGGGTTGGATGAAGTTGACAAACAAGAGACACCAAAGCTATTTTTTGATTAAAAGGGTGATGTGAGGGTACATCCTATGAAGCTTTTGCCAAATACATCAAGATGGGTGAAAATGTTATGAAGGGATATAGAAGGGTTAAATACAAGAATATATTGATAGGACCAATCAAAGGATATGCTTCAGTCATAAAGGAAAGAAGGGTAATCTTTTTGATCCATAAAATCTAAGGATTTTCCAATCTTGACAATGTGAGGGTTATCCTGAGTACCCAAGTTGAAATTGATAGTGGATTAATTCAACATGGTTTGGTTATCAAGAAGGGATTTATAGATAGAATAATCCCACACACTAAGGTAGGTGGCAATGGAATCATTGTCCTAATGTTGGATGTTGTTGATGGTAGGAGAATCATTTTCTACCATTTCAAGATGGATGAGAGGAAGGGTTTTAGTTCAACCATCCTTTTGATAAGTTAGGTGGGCCAAAATAATGGTATTGATAAAAAAATTTAGGAGGGATTATATAAAAATCTCCAAACTTTGAAGGAGGTTGGGTTGGTGAGGATGGAATGTTTTCCTTAATAGTGGTAATGGGTTTAGGTGAGGTATGTTCTTCTGGTGGTATGAACCCAAGGCCAAATAGCTCACGAGGTTTTTGATTTTTGATGATAGATAACTCATGAGGTCCATGCTTATAAAAATTGACACCAAATCCCTTCCAAGCCCACATGTGAAGTTATATTTTTACAAATGTTGGTTTGTCAAGATAGAAGAAATCAGAGGTGAATGGTCAAATGGTAGAGGTAGTGGTGGAAGCAAGAAGTGGATGATTAAGTCCCCCATAGATTATGTTAGTTTGATGGTTGTGAGGCCTAAAAGGGATAATGATTTTGATTTGGGGTCATAACTAGGATCATGGGTGAGGTTCTCATACTCTTGAGGAGTAGGGAAAACATCCAATGCTAAAAGATGATACTCCCTTAATGAGAGATGTTAGAACATGGGTTCTAAGGGGTCCTCTATAGGGATCTGAGAAGAAGGGATGGATGAGATCTTTGAAGCTTAATTGATGATAAGGGTAGAGGTGTTGTTGGTTTTGGTTGGTGATATGGATGAAAGAGGAAGAATAACATTTTTAGGTTGATATTTCATGTTGCATAAGGCAAAGGGACTAGGGTTAGCTCTTATGGTAACAATTTAACCTTTGTGTTCAAATTTGACACATCAGTGTAAGGTAGAGGGGAAACAACTAATGAAATGGATCCAAGGGTGTCCAAGTAAAACATTTAATTGGAACTTTCCCTGTATAATGTAAAATATTTATGGAATTATACGAGGTCCCAAGTAGATGTGGAGGACAACTATCCCTAAGGTAGTGGCCATAGTGTCATTAAAAAATTGGAGGTCTACTATAGTTTCTAACATGATATTCTTAGGCAATTAAATTTGGTCATAAACATGAAAGGAGATAATGTTAATACCATCTCCTCCATTAATCGTTGCCCTTTTGATGTAATTTTGATTGATGTATGCCATGATGAAGAGGGGAAGATCAAGATATTTAGAATAGATAGAATGTATTTTTGAATCTTGGAAGGTGACAAAGGTTGAAAGTTAAATGGCTCTAACAAAGGATAAAATAGGTTAGGATCTTCTAGTTGACCCTATATAGATTGCAAAGCCTCTATCAATGCTCGGTGGTGATGGGGTGAGGCATTGATCAGTTCATAAAGGCTCATCTTTATAGATGTTTAGTGAAGTTGTTCAAGAGCCACTCTCTTGATAGATTCAAAAGGTTTAGAGGGAGAGGCACTCAAAATGGATATTTTGGGTTTTGGTGAAGGTGAAGATAAAGGTGAATGTGCTTGGTTTCAATTGGAAGGATTAGGGGTGGAAGGTATGTCTATGGTATGGACACTTTTACTTTTCCCTTATCCTTTTCTTGGGCCTGAGATTGGGTAACCATATGGTTAATGGGATTAAGGGAGGTGTTGGGCTAGAAGGTTGCTTCGGTTCCTCCTTCCTTTCAAAGGAGAGTGTAGGAGTAGGTAAATGTTGTATAGATCGAATTGGTTGTTGGATTAGTAATGGGCTCAAGGGAGGTTCATCTGATAACATATCCTCTTCATCCTATAAGCTATGGACAAGTGTTTAGAGAGATTTGTAATTTAATATATCATATTTAGGATTCTTATGGTATGATAAAATCAAATTTTCATTGAACCATTATGGTTTAGGACATGAGGGTTTAAATTTTTGATGGGTGGTAAGGTTAAGGAAGAGGTTTGCAATAACCTTTATAGAATGGTTGAATAAAATTCAATCAAAAGTGTTGAAGGTGTTGGGTTTTTGGTTATAGGAGTGGGAACCTTCCTAAAAGTAGGCTTTACTACATAAATTGTAGGTTATGGAAGGGTTTTGATAGGTGGTTTTGGTTGGGATTGTTTGGTCATGGTTGGTTTCGAGGTTAAAGATTTGGAGGTGGAGGGTGAAGGTTTGGTGATATATGGGAAGGTATATATAGATAGGTTAGTTAAGAATGATGGGAAGTTTGATGATTTATTAGATGTAGGTAGAGGTAGAGGAAAAGGATAAGGTTTACTAGATGAGGAGTAGGTAACTATGGGAGGATCCACCTTCTTGGTAGAAGGATAAGCTCATAGGATGGTAGAATGATGGGGTCCTAAGATAGATGGTAAGTGTGAAGGAGGTGGCATAAGTCTAGTTCAAGGTGGGAATTTGGGTGATTCCACCTTATTAGTTGGTTTGGTTGGGGTTTTATTTGGTGGACTAGATTAAGTCCAACTTAAAATATGGGTGAACAAGGCTAGGTGTAATAAGTATTCCTAGATTTTTGATGGGTTTGGTTAGAGAGGCATAAGGAGATTTGACAAGTTTATTTGGAGGTGGGTTGGATGGTTCCCCTATGGTTTTGGGTAAAGAAGTGTTTTAGGATGGGGTTGAGGTAATGATAGGTTTTATGGTGGATGTAAGTGAGGTTGAAGGTTTATATTTGTTTTGGTAAGGGAACCCAAGACGATGCCAAAATGTGGCTCTATCTAAATTGGGTTGAGAGGTGAACTCTAGACTTGGACCAATCTAGAAAAATGTTTGTAAATGGGTTTGATCCCTTGGTCATTGGTTTCAAAGGTTAATCCCATAGGTGAGGGGATGGTTTCTTCACCTTTGTTCTTAATGGAAGGCTCCAAGGTTTGAGAGGATGTCTCCTCCATGAAAGGTGTAGGTAAAGTGATCTGTTCTTTTGGAATGGTTCTCAAAGAGAGAATGGGTGGTTCTATGATAGAGGAGGAAGGTGTGATGGTGTCAATTGAAGGAATGGAGATGTTTTTTTTAATTTTTTTTGGTTGTCCAAAGGAATGGATGGTAATTCAACCAATTCAATAGATGGAGTGGATGAAGAGGTGGTAGAAGCAATGGTTGTTTCCTTCAATATTTCTATCAAAGGAGATATGGATAAGTCTATGGTCTCCTCAAGTAAATAAATATGGGTGGTTGCCTCCTCTATTTGGGTGTTTAAAGGAGTATAGGGTGAGTCCACCACTTCAATGAGTGGAATGAAGGAAGAGGTAGTTGATATAATGGTCTCCTTAATGATGGGTTCACTAACAATGACATTAACCGTATGGACCTCATGAGCGTGAGATGATTTTGGTTTATTTTCATCATAGTTGGTGGAAGGGGCATGGTTGGGAAAAGGTTTATGGAATATTTTAATGGACTAATTTTGGGGTGAATTGGGATTATAAAATATGAGTTCTCCCTTATAAATCATGTTTTGGATAATAGTTTTAAAGGTATTGAACCTACTGACATCATGTTGAATGATGCAATGGTAAACACAAAGATAGTTCTCATTGTACCAATCAGGTGTAGGGGAAGAAACATCAAATTATTGGGGAGGTTTTATTGGAGGAAGTTGTATAATGTTTTCTTTGAATAGTTTATCCAAAATTTAGGCATAATACTCCCCTATCAAAGTATATTATTTTGGGGAAACTTAGTTTTGGTTTTGGTTTTGTTGGTTAGAAGAATTAGAGGAATTGGTCAGGTTGGGTTGGTTAACAGTTGGAGGTGGAACAATTCTAAGGACCATCAAGTTTGTGGATGCATTGGGTTTGGTATTGGGATGGTTAGATTTATTGGTGGTCTTGGTGGAGGAAGGGTCATTGGATTTAAAGCTAGAATTTTTGTTCTACAATTCCAATTTCCCCTCATCAATGGCTTGGATTTCTAATTTTTGTGCCATGGTGAAAGCCTCATAAAAACTCCTAAAATTTTGAACTTGAAGAGTGGGAGAAATATGTTTGGCACAACCCTGAGATAAGAGTTCAATCAACTCAGGTTGGGGTAAGGAGAAAGAAGGTTGGTTGATAATTCTTCTCCATCTAGCTACAAAATCGGTAATTGATTCATCATCAAATTGCATAATGGAGTAAAGGTTGGTAATAGAGACCTTTTTAGATATATTAACTAAAAAGTGATCTAAAAATATTTGGGTCAGTTGAGAAAAGAAAAAGATGGAGTGTTTGGTGAGACCACTATGCCAATCCAAATCTAGTCTAGATAAATACATGGGGAGAGTATGAAGAAGAAGAAGATCATCATCATATGCAATCAAATAACAAGAATGGAGAAATGCTCTCAAGTGTTATTAGGGGTCCTCCTTGCTTTGGAACTTGGAAAAATTGGGTATTTCCCATTGAGGAGAATAAGATCATATAGGAATGGATGGGTGGATAGGTTCATTATAGATTTGATCATATGATAAAAAATTATGGACCCTAGAGATAGATGACTCTAGGTTGGTCATTTTATACATTAACATTTTGACAAAATACATTTGAGGTTAGGGAGCTCCATAATTAGATGGTAGGTTTGGTTGAGGTTGGGTGGTAGTAATATATGGATAATAGGTAGATGGTTGAGAAGATATCACATAGTGGTATGTGGTCATTGAAAGTTGAGATGGTGCCACATAAGGGTTGATGGGCAAAAAAAGGTTGGGTAGAAAGTTCTATGTATCCTTGTGTATTAGGAACATAATGTGGGTAGGGTGTCATGGGTATTTTTTGAGGGATTGATATGGGTTAATTTAGAGGTATGGATGGGTTGGTATATGGTTGAGGTTGAGTGGTAACTCTTGTGATAATAGGTGGAAGGGTAAGAGGTATGGAAAGTACTAGATTTTGAAGTGGGGTGGAAAGTGGTGGATTGGTAGTGATAAGGGGAATGGTAGAAATGGTAATATAAGATACTCCCATGGTGGATGAGGTATGGGTAACAATAGGTAAGGTTTCCCCTATGTTGGAGGTATTGGTTGTGGAAGTGGGTTTGGGTGGTGGTAGTGGATGGGATATTTCTAGAAGAGGATGCTTGGGTGATCAAAGGTTGGGTAGAGGTAACACCAACCATAATATGGGGACGCATACCATAAGGTGGATCCATAGGAGGAACTGAAGCAATAGGGATGTGGTGAGATAAGGTGTTGAGGTAATGTTGTATGGCCATGTGGTTGTTATCAATGAAGGTAGAAAAATCCACACCACCCTCAATAACTATCCAAGGAATGGTAGGAGGAGAAGAAAAATGAGGAGAACTCTCGACATTTGAAGTATACTCCATGGAAGAAGAGGAAGAGGAAGATGGTGGTTGTTAGTTAGTTTGATTCCTCAACTATTGTCTAGTAAAGACCATGTGAGGAAAAAAAAAGAAATGATGAAAGCTCATAATTCAAACAAAAAGAAAGAAAAAAGAAAAGAATCTCAAGACAAGAAATACATATACTAAAGTGCATTTAAAACTTAGGATTATTTTTAGATTGCTTTTGGCTTATGCCTTAGAAAGTATAAATAAAAAATTTGGTTTGTAGATCAAGTACTAAAGAGGAAATCTAAGGTTGGTTTTAGTTTGTGTTTAGGTGCTAAAAAATAATATATATTGAATGTTAGTGCGTGGTTTGATATTGGGGCCTACCCCCTCACTTCACACAACGTAACGATAAGGGTATCAGTGCTTAGCCAAGATATACTAAATTTTAGAGTTTATACTCAACTAGAGAGTTGAGTTAGTTCTCCCCTTGGTAATGAATTCTAAGTAGGATTGTTGAAAAAGGGTAAGGTTTAATACTAGGTGATGAAATCCTAATCAGGCCTTGTCTCAAGTTTTTTTTGATGTGTTAATTGATTATATGGTTTGGTAAAGTGCGTGATAACAAGAGTGAAAATGCGATTAATTACTTTTCCTTTTAAGCTACTAGATGAATGAAAATAAGCAATCAATAAATATATGCAAGGTTTATTTTAAGCCCAAAATAAATTTTATATTTCATTATATGAGCAAAGATTAAAGGAAGAAAGGGGCACCTAGATGATGCTAGGGTCCCACCAGGTGTGCCAAAATATTTCTCTTAATTTTTTATCATTTTTAACTTTGGAAGAAGGTAAGAAACTAATAATAAGGGTGTGGTAGAAATACCTAGTTGGTGATGCATGTGTAATCCAAATGAAGATGGAGAAATCCTCTTTAGCTTGGAAGGAATAACCTGTAGATAAGAAAACATTAACAAAAGAGGTTGTTAGCAAGATAGTTAAGTAGACTACCTAGAGTGAGCTAGATATAAGAAGTGTGAACTTGTTAGAAGGCTATCAATCCACTGTTTGATAAAAATTAAGTTGAAAGAGATAAAAGTAAATTACTTTCATAAAGAAAATGAAATTCAATACAAGAAGAAAGTAGAATGCTTGTTAAAAATGACTAAATATAGAAAAAATAGGTCAATATTCATGTTAAAGTGGGTGAATTTAGGTTCAAAAAATAGAAAAGGGTCTATGAATAGGTAGGAACACATAAAGTTAGGTTTGGTTGGGGTTAATGGGATGAAAATAACTTCTTGTTATTTTTGGAAATAGTGATCATTGATGGTTGGGTGAACCGTCGATAGTTAAGCTAACCATCAGTGGTTGGGTAACCATTAATGGTTGGAGGTGACCATAAGTAACTATGCTAACCATCTAAGGTTACCTATGGATTCCTAAAGGTTTCTAAAAAATAAGTTGTATAATAGGTGAATGGTCTAATAATGGTTGTGTTAAGGATCTAAAAGTTGGGAAACAAGGTGAAGATAGGTTTGATTAGGTTATGGGGGTTATAAATCCAATGAAAGAAAGAAAAAGTACAATATACCTATAGATTACTAGATGGATAATGGTTGAAGGCTGGGGAAATTTTACCAGAGTGATAGTACTTTGGCCTCAAAATCAAAATTGGTAAAGGTTTGGGTCTCTTTTATTGCTATTGAGTTCTTAAAAAAATATTAGATAATGAAAAGCTTAAATACCTATATGCAAGAATGCTTATGATGATCCTGGATCCATCTCACCTCCTACTCCTCTCCTTTTATAGGAAAAGAGAGATAGAGTATAGAAGGTTCCCTAGAGGGTGAGGCTACTAAATTCAATGCTTGAGAGTTCTTTATCATCGTATAAGGTGAACATATTTAATTATTCCTCATTATCTTACACATAGTTGGTGATGTGTTAGAAGAGTGAGGCCCTGATCATTGATGGTTAGGTTAACCATCGATGGTTAATCTGAGCATTAATGGTTGAGTGTATAGAGGCAAAGGGTCAAGGTGGGTTGAAAGAGGTCAGGTAATGGTTAGGTTGGTAATTTATTGGGTTTAGTTAGCTAAGTAACTAACTAGAACCAAGGTCTAATAGGTTAGTCAATAGGTCGATGAGGGCTAGGTGGTCCCTAAGGGGTTCCAAAGCATTTTGACACCTAGTGTAGTTTTCTCATGTCTACATAATGATAGGTATTATGTTATACCTAAAAACATCAATACCAAATATCATGCAAGCAATGTGAATGGTTGAAATATTTCAAGTTGCTCCTAAATAATCACATGCTAATGTAGTGAAAAGAATATTTAGATATATCAAGAGTACAATTGACTATGACCTATGATATCCTAAAGGTGAATATTTCACTTTGACAACATATACAGATGTTGATTGGTAGGAAGTGTGGATAATAGAAGAAACACTAGTGGTGGTGCATTTTTTCTTGGAAACAAGATTCTTTTATGGTTGATCAAAAAGCAAGGGTCAATTACTCTTTCTACAATAGAAATAGAGTATGTTGCAGAAGTGGCATGTTACACTCAAGTCTTATGGATGAAGCAAACACTTAAAGACATCAAGGTAGAATACAAATCACTTATCTCTATTTTTAGTGATAATTCAAGTGTTACTAACATATCAAAGAATCTAGTGATGCATTCCAAAACTAAGCACATATCAATTATTAAGATAAAAGGTTATAGATCAAGAGGTCAGAATAGAATATGTGATAACACAAGATCAAATTGCAGACATATTCACCAAACCTCTTCTCAAGGACCAATTTGAGTATCTAAGATATAAATGGGGAATGGTGGCTCCTAAATCACATCACTAAATCTTAGTAATAGGGCATGAGTTTAGGGGGAGGATCATAGAAACTTTGTTAATCCCTAGAAGAAGAGAGAAAAGGTAAATTAGGTATGCATATTTTTCAAATTTATAATGAGTTGATGGTTATAGATTCTTGGATAAATTTCTTTATATGATAAAGGGGGAGAAAGATATGGAAAAATAGTAAAAAAATTGGAGTCCCTTTGCCATTGATGTCAAAGGGGGAGAAAATGTGCAAATACTCATTATAAAAGATTTATGTTTATCAAGGATTAAATCATGTGTCCAAGGCATGTTTAGCATAATGTTCCATTTCATAAAGGGGATAAAATTTGATATGAGTAGATTCAACTCACATTCATCAGAAGCCAATACAAGTATAGTCAATGTAAGAGAAGGAGCAGAGCATGTATTACAAGACCAGAGCATTTATTTTGCCATCAATGACAAAGGGGGAGATTGTTGGTAATATGATTGTCATTGATGACAAAAGGGAGATAGTTAGCACTATGGATGCCATTGGTGTCAAGAAAATCAAACATAGATAAGATTTATGGAGAGAAGTGCATGTTTTATAATTACATAAGTTACAATATTATCATATAAAGTTATCATGCTTTTATAGAGACTATTTCTAGATGTTTACAAAGAAATTGATAGAAGATCCATTATGGGTTTTTCAAGAGCATATTATAATTATGGTATAAAAATTTAGGTGAAGATAAATGAGCTTAGAAATGATTTATCTTTTCTCTTGGCCATTACTAGGGTTTCTCAATAAAACCCTAAGGTTTTTAGTCATGGCATTCATAAGCATTTCTATTTTTATGTTGACTAGATATATGCAAGAACTAGTTGCTTAAGTTATAACTTAAGCCTTCCTCACCATTATGAAATAAGCCCTTTTAACCTAATGATTACTAGCTTGATCAAATAATTTAATACTCTTAAGTCCTTGACTTAATATTTATCTCAATTTGATCAATAGTGAGCACTTAATCGTATGATGAAGATCCAAATATGTGCAACAAAGTCAATAATTCAAAGAACCTAAGAATGAATGCATTGATGACATGTGTCATGATCATGGATATTGAGAAGTATATTTATAGTGTGCTTCAAATTCAAATAGTCAATGATCAATGTGAGACTGCCAAGAGTCATAAACATAAGAATTGATATTAATGTGTAGAAGGAATGCAAGGGTTCCAAGTGTCACAAGCATAGGGATTGAAAATGTATAGAAGGCATGCTAGAGTGCCAAGTGTCACAAACGTGGACAATGACATCAATGTGCAAAAGGAACATGAGGGTGTCAAGTGTCATAAGTGTATTGACTGATAATATATAGAAGGCCTATGAGAGTTACAAGTGTCACAAGCATGGGGACTGACAGTAAAGTGCTTAGAAGGCACATGAGAGTGCCAAGTGTCCTAATCTTGGGAGATTGAGACAAAGATCAATGGTTTTGACTTAAAGTTGAAGAGTTAAAGTTTAAAATATTGTAAAGACCTAATGGAGTGTGTGAGATTTTTAGATTCAGATCAACAAATGCATATTAAAGTTAAAGTGTTAAAGTTAGGAAGTTTATAATGATCTAATGGAGAGCATGAGTTTGATTTAATGATTACATTTTAAATTTGGGACAATTAAATGAGAATCATTAGATCATGGTGCAAAACTTAAGATCAATGGTCAAAATTTAAAGATATTTTCATCTCAATGGTCAAGTGATGGAACATCTAGGAAAGATGCATTATACAACACAAAGAATGATATAGATCACTATGATCGATCCAAATTTGTTTAATTTGGCATGTGCATCAAAACTAGAGCTATATATATGCTAAATATAGTAAAATACAAAGAATTATGATAGTAGAGCATGAATTCAAGAAGCAAGGAATTTACTATTAAATAAATATGAATCGAATCTAAGAATTATGTGTAATGTGTTAACAACCAAGTATAAACACATAGAGATGTGAGACCTAGATGTAATTCATAAATACATCATCTAAATAATACATTATGAGTGGATATTGTTGAGACAAGGACCAGCTAGGACTCGAACCTAGGACCTTCCATCTGCTGCTGGACTGCTCTACCACTGATCTACTAGCCCCTCTTGGACTAGTCCATCTTTGGTCTGAGTGTGGCTTAACACCAACACCCTCCCTTAAGCCACACCTCTCGTGTGCTTGGGGCTCCTAACCTGGGCTTGGCTCTGATACCATGTTGGTTTTATGATCAGAATTGATACAATCATAAAAATGCAACACAATGAACAATGAACACAACAATATACCCTAGGAAAACCCTCCAACTTGAAGGGAAAAACCTAGCAACAATATATATCTTATATATTGAATGATAAGAACAACAATCTACTTTACAATGGCCAAATCTAAGGCCTTCAGGTATGGCTTCACTTCTGAAGCACAATGAATAAGATCACACTTGATAAATCTAAGTTTGCTCTTGAAATAACTTGATATACTCCTTAGAAGTCTACTCTACTTTTTCAATTATACTTCTACTTATTTTGAACAATGAAAAATCACTCTATATATATACAAGTGAGAGAAAAGAGACACATCTCTTCAATCTTTGTGTCGGCCTCCACTAAACAAATTATGTCTTAAATAAGTTGGGTTGGAAGTGGGAGCCTGACACTGCTCCTTCAACATCAACACTCCCTCTCAGCTAAGGAGGATACTTCCAGCTACATAATACATATCACCTCATCGTGATGTCAACCACAATGGCTACAATAATGTATAGACATGGACCAGCTATGATACCATGTTGAGACATGGACCAACTAGGACTCGAACCTAAGACCTTCCATATATTGATGGAGTGTTATACCACTGAGCTACTGGCCCCTCTTGGACCAGTCCATCTTCAGTCTGAGTGTGGCTTAACACCAACATATATAGAGTTGAATAGAGTTGGAGAGAGGAAGAGAGATGTAGAGTAGAGTATGAGCAGTTACAAAACATGCCTATAACATAGAACTAGATTCCTTTTGAATTAATTTTGTAATCTAGAGATGTAGCTCCATAATAGATATGATACATGGGTGCCATCAAAAGAGCTAAGTTGGTACTCAATTCAGGAGTAGCTACTTCCTTAGAGTAGGTTCTCTTAAATCAGGGGATTATTGTCTCCTTAGGGTCGGTGCCCTTAAACATTGTAACTAGTGAGGTTTTGACTATGAGGATATATTAGAATAGTAGATTTTAATAGCTATTCTCACTATGGTTCCTCCCATATTGGGTTTTCCATGTACATATGGTGTTATGTTTGTTTTTATGTGTGTGATATCTACATATTTACATTAAAAGAGTTAAAGGACTAAGTTTAATCAATCTACTAATTCACCCCCTCCCTTTAGTAAATAGTTGTGTTCCAACATGGGATTCAATCCTTATACATATTTTGGCAAAGTTCTCATGGTGTTATATTATGAGGCATATCATCACATGCTATAAAAAAAATAGATCAGGAAATCTTACAAGTAATGAAGTAACCTTGACAAATCCTCCTAGTCTCCTTGATCGAATCAACCCATTAACCATTCTAGTTGTATCAATGTTAATAAGGATGAGAATCTTCACATTGGTAGGTATAATTTAATCAATCACATTAATCAAGTATTATTATTATATTCATCTATTTCATAAATTTGTGCATCCTTATGTGCCTAGTTGTTTGTGGCTTCTTTAGTCATTAGACCATCACATCTACATTTGTGCCTGCACATCTTTAATCTATACAATAAGTTATATCCTCGAGTTATGCCTGTCAATCTACCCTATTGGGGCACAATCAAATATCATTTTTTAATCTAGGTCATCTTAATTATTATAACTACCTAAGGAAAAATCATAATTTTGACTCATCTCCATTAAGTGGGGCATATGCATGTGCCATTGATTATAACCGCTTGTGGGCAAATCAATGTCGTAACCTTTATTATTGATTATAATTGACTTTTGGAAAATTATTAATTTTTAAATCAATGCATGTAAGCATTATCTCTATTAGATTAATCACAACCATGCATTAATTTTATTCTTCTTCATGATTCTTATTGAGGGACCATCCATCAATCATATGTGATGGCCACTCCCTCGAGGGGGCATCATGATAGGCTTCCCAAAAATTATTTGGAGATTCTTATTTAATCATCTTCTTTTAGGAATACATTCCTTTTTCAATATTTGAGAAGATGTTATTATGCCTACAAATTTAAACATCTTCCTAAACAAGGGCAAACTATAGACACCTAAAACTGACCACAACTAGATTTCTACCAGACTTCAGATAGATTACTACCAACCATTGCAAATTAATCCTAAGAATCAATGAACATCCCAAATTTTCTTGTGAATCATTTGTCAAATCTCATAATCATGTTGAGGCATCCCTAATTAAGGTATCCTATCATATGCAACCATAACCTTTCATGGATTCATCCCTCATCATCTTATGGCATCACAACTATCAATTTGGCTTATGGACCTATTAAGTGGGGAACTTGCACATAAATATCAAATCTTGAAAGAAATGAATGGATAATCAAAATTAATTAAAAATATAAACCAAATTAAGAGCCTAGTTGAATCATCCATGTTAAATTAATGAATAACTAAAAAATGAAATTAAAAAATTCAAATATCCTCACCTTTTATCATGACCTTTGTGAGTTGTCAATCTCTTTGTAAATATCCTCAAATATCTCATTTTGGAGACCCATGCCTATTCATTAAAAATCATGATTACTTGACAAATATTAACTCTCCTAGGGTTACATTTAACTTACCTAGGTTATGTTTGAACCCATTACATGTTTAAACTCCACCTTGAATAACCTTAGATTGAGGTTAGTCCATTTGCTATAAATATAATGCTTTGCCTGTTGAATTTAAAAGCTATTTTGGTGAAAATTTATCATGCACAAATGACTTTAAAGATATTTTGATATAATTATATAATGCCCATTTTATTACAAGCAAGGTTATAATGCCAAAATATTGAGCCAATTATAAGTGACATCAAGCCACAATGGTGTCAAGGAGAGAAGTATCCAACAAGCTTCATTTGTTAAATATTTATTGAGCACAAACCGAACAAGCCACTCAACAATGCACTTGGAGCTCCCAAGGAAGGTAAAGGATTCATTGTCTTTTGAATTTTAGTTCTATTTTAATTTGTCTTTTGTTCATTAAGCTCACCCCTAAGATCTAATCTTGTAAGTGTTAGTTTTAGTGTGTTTTTATTTGAGTTTTATTTACTTGAACTAACACTATACTAACCTCCCTTCTTGGATTCCTATGATCACAATTGCCACTTCATAGGCATAAAATAGTGTTTTCCCAACGATGGACTGTATCATGACTGTTACATCAAAATTAAGGGCTCTCAAATAGTAAAAAATGCATAATTAGGAGTTGGTTAAACTATTGTTGGGATCCTATCTTAATTTTTCTAAAACCTATAGTTAAATTCCACCATAAACTCTTGAGGAACCCCCTTGATTATGGTCAATTGATCCACTAGGGACAAGTGGTCACTTATATCCTCAAAATTCTTACATATATTCTCTCCAAACTCATCTCAAGTGTTGATATATGTAGGTGTTATACCTAAATATCATTGAAGTGCCTTACCTCTCAATGAAGTAGCTAGTAGCCTCATCACTACATTTTATTGAGTCACATTATGTACCAAGTAGAGGTTGCCTATGTCTATAATGTGTTCAATAGGACTGGTATGAAGTATAGAAGGCTCTTAAGTGTAAAATTATGGATATCATCAAATTAATTTAGGTTTAGAGGGATACCACCATTGAAAGGCACAAAGGCTTGGTTTTGAGGCCTAGCTATTAGGGGTATAGGAATTGTAGTAGAACTTTGTTGAGCAAGATTAAGAGAAGTAGAGGGTGTAGGATAGGGATTAGACCTAGGTTAGCTCTTCCTCATATAAAAATCTGAGTATAATTCAAAAAACTTAGATTCTTTACCTTTTGATGAAGACCTTGTGACTACTTTTGGTATGAAATTTGAATGTAGATATGCCACTAGAGTGTTTGAAGCTCCTTGAGATCACCAAATGATGCAAGTAGTTTCTCCAACTTATTTAAATTTTGGTCCCACTAGACATGCCAATAAATATCATTAATATATATTTCACCCTTAAGCTAAATGTGTTTCGGACCTAGCTCATCCAACTGATACAATGGGATTACCTCTAGGTGTGGATAGCCTATTGAGTGAGATGTACCTTTAGTTTTGGGGATAGATCCCCTGATGCACCATCAATGATAAATTCCTAAATCTAATTACTTGTCAATGAAAAGGGATAAAAGGGTGCATGAAATTAAACCTAAGCTATGAGAGGTGATGCACCAACATGTTTTGTCTCCTCAATTTGACCTGTCAATAATACTTATGAACAAGACAAGAACTAGTGACTAAACCACTCTCTCTAAAATACTTCTAAGCATCAATGGCTCACATGGAGGCTATGCTATATGGAAAAAACTTGAGAGTGATGAATGATATGTTTGATTCAAGACACTGCCAATCATATTCTACTTTAAGCATAATCACCAATATTTTCACACACCATTTGACTTGTTTAGAACAATCTCCTAACAACTAGGTGAGAAATAAGGACCTAAAAATGGATATAGGACTCAACCAATTATGAAAATAAATAAGTATACAACACATTAAAGTAGAATGGAGAATCTGAACTAGTCCTATTAATTTAAAGGTTATAAGGTATAATTTAGGTAGCGTTTCTTCATACCTAGTCGAGGAATGCTTACGATGGATTTTAAAGCCCAATTTATAGAATATGAGAAGGGGAGAGAAGGATAATATGGAGTATAGGTGTGGAGGAGAGGCCATGATGAACCTCATTTAATCAATAATTAGTTACAAACATGAATAAATATTATTAATAACTCCATGACCTCTCACATGCATTACCTTGGCTGCAAGATGGTCTTCAAAGAGCCCTTGGGTGTAGGGGTGTGGTAGATGACCTATTTTTGGTCATATTTGACCCCATGAAGATTTTATGCACCTTTAAATTTATCCATTACTCCTTTTCATGCAATGGTAGGTCATGCACTCATTATTAGAGGTAATTACTTACTTTAACATGTCCATTGCTCACCTAGCTACCACCCTCCATGCCATCCTTAACCCATTAAATGTATTATTCTCATAGTGGGTGAGAGTCCTAGGAATTATAAGCTTTTATATGAGTTATTAATTTGATAATTTATTTAATATG
Source organism: Torreya grandis (assembly GCA_037957365.1). NCBI lineage: Eukaryota > Viridiplantae > Streptophyta > Pinopsida > Cupressales > Taxaceae > Torreya > Torreya grandis. The sequence continues at coordinate 4,869,165 of JARHVA010000388.1, forward strand.
TTGGTATAATATTGTTCCTACCTTTAAGAGTCTCATCACCATGTGAATAGGCTTGCAACACTCCTTTCTTAGTGCAAATAAAGGTTATCTCCCCAATTAGGTTGGATTATATTTATTAGGCTTCTATGAACTACTATAGGAATTGAAGATTATTTTTTTTATGATCATCCTACCTATTTATAGGACTAATAGGCCCTGATATTCGCCCATGACCCTCAACATGCTTGTAATTATGACAACAAACCCAAAACTAGACCTCATAAGCCCTTTCCTTGCACATTTTGACATATACATGGAAATTTTTTGGAGTATAAAGATAAAATATTACATATAGGTTTATTATTCATGTTTTTGTGGTGCATTATGTTCATTAGAATCATCAGGAAGAGTCTCTTATCCATCGAGTTCTCTATTAGGATTGTGAAGGGTTTAGAGTGGCCTACCATCTTAATGATGGTTCATAGAGTACAAGAATTAGATTTAAAAATTGATGCCATTAATTTTTAAAATATATAAATAATTAAATATTCCTAATAGATCCTAGTCCCATGCATCTTATACAGTGAGTTTTGAGCAAAGGTTGGCAATCCTCGAGCTTTCACAAGGCTTTCTAGGTATGCTAACAGTGTTAAGGATCATTCATTGATATGTTAGCCTAATATATATATATATATATATATATATATATATATATATATATATATATATATATATATATATATATATATATATATATATATGGATATGGTAAGTTAATAGGTTTCCCCAAATTCCCCTAAGACAAATGGGCCCAATGCATCTTTCCATGTAAGATATGAGTGATTGGACTAGCAGCTTAAAATGGTAGACTAGGGTGATGGAGCTCGAGGGAAGTAGTTAGGCTAGATTACCACTTTATTTTCCTTATTCTACCTATAACACATTTATTAAGACTTTTAAAACCATAAAAATTCATTTTATGGCCTTATATCTACCTTATGAAATTGATATGTCAGAAGAGTGGAGCTAGGGATCTAAGGGCTTAAGAAGGGTTTTAGGCCTAATAGGCCTGAGCTGGGCCTCAAGGATTTAGGAAATAGATAGGTGTTTCAATGAATTCAAGGTAATTTTAGCACCATTTTATATTTTACCCTAAAAATTTTATTAGTATTATAATGGTTCATACCTAACCTATGTCATTATTCCTTTCTGGGTCTATCAAGACCATCCTTGGCCTAGTATACATGTTTGGACTAATTGATGCTAGAGACATGAGTGGTCTTATTTAATTCATTCATTACTACTAAAGGAGTTATAACCCCCCCATGGAATTTAATTCTAATATTTTTTAACACTTATTTAGGCTTGATTCCCCTTCTTCCTATAACAACATATTATTCTAGTCTCTCTCACACACACAATATTGTGTGTTGTGAACCCTCAGTTGGGCCTAGGAAACTCTCTTAACCTAACTCTATATTGAAGGATTTTTAAGGCACTTTAGATGGAATAACACCACTATAGGACCCATTTCATAGAGTGTTCCAACTTACTCATTTAAACTAATATAGGTATCCCATCTTGTTAGGCAAACTTGTATGCGTAATGCTTATGCAGAGTTAGAGGGTCATCAATTAGATTTTTTTGGTAACTCTTTTATATAAATTTTATATTTTAATAATATAAAATTTTTACTCTACCCCTTTTAATTTTATCCCTCTTTAAGGTGTATATGGCCTCATATATCCAAGTTTGAAGGCAACTGAACTACCATACTATAGGTGGGGGTTGGAGACATTTGAATACAAATGGAGTCCTTCTATAGATCCATGATAAAGATAAGGGTTGATACACCATGATGGGACCCCATTTTACCTTCCTTGAACCTTAATAAACTTTTAAAGACAAGCATATTCTCAAGTATATATCTCTTTATTGCATCTACCTAGGTTTATCTATAGGTGGTGATTTGGGGGAAACTCTTTGAAGGTTGGGCCTGAACTTGACCTTCTAAGCTTTTTCATTAGCATATTCCATGTGTCTAAACTTAAATAAGCTTCTTATCTCATATTTCCATTGGCATTTCATGGCATTATATAAAATTTTGGTCTCACTCTCACCCTTATGCTTGTATACAAGGACTTAAACTTGTAGGTGCATCACATAGTCCTTTTGAAGTTTTGAGTCTGAAAAGCAAAGTCTATTATGAGGTGAAAATAGCCTAATGAATTCACTACATAATATATATATTTTTGGATACCTCATTTGGATTGTTACTCCCCATTCATAATTTATTAACACCCTAAACAACCCTATCTAAATACTCAACAAAGTAATGCATTAGGAGCTGATGAATCAAGCATCTTGAGGTAGAAATTAGAACCTAGGAGTCTATAAAAACCTTAAACAATGCTAATAAACCTTACAGCCTAATAAAAGGCTTATAAATTCATTTGGATCTAGTTCATGGGTTTTGGTCTTAAGGACTTTAAGGAGGCTTGTTTCTTCTAAGAGAGGGTCTCCTTCACATGCCTACAACACCTTTACAACATAAATAAGAAACCATTCATATGATCTTATCATGAAGATGGATTGCCATGATAACAACTAGGTCATGTGTAGAACCTTTATCTTTAGTTCACGTTGTGAGCATTGAAGAGCTTGAAGGGGATCCATTTTGACCAAATGGTGACTATATGAGGTGTATGAAGAACCTAGAGGAAGCTATGAAACCTTGCACTGATCATCCTTATGCTCTACTCCTTCAATAAAACACAATAACATTATACATGACTATAAGTTTCTTATAAGGTATATTATATATTGATTTGTCCTTGTAAGTATCATGAGAACATGCTCAGAGGGATATAAAATACTCAATAGACCTTTAGATAACTTTCTCCATGCTCAAACTACCACAATGAGCTCAAACATTTGATAAATTTGCCTGTAGCTGAGCTTATGTGGTTCATAAAGGGATTAAGACCACCTGGGTATATTAGTGATTGTTCATAAAGATCAGGGCCTTAATATGTAAACCAATGCCATTGATTACAATCCCACTATGGATCCTACATCTGGATAAGAGCTTGGGCTCTAACTCCCCTTGTACAGACCATAACATCTTTATTAAACTCGCCCTTGTGAGCTTACTAAGATCTCAATGGGGATCTCACTACATTTTTTTATTTTTTATGCACATTTGAGACATGATTCCTTCTCTAAGGTGTGTGCAAAGGATCCCCTTTAAATGTCTTACTTCTTCTACCTCTAACCCATATGTAAAACTCTGTACAACTCTTGTAAACACCTGTAAAACATTATTTTCCTACATTTTATCATGTTTTAGATATTGAAAGGACATTGGTGGGAAAGAGGATGGAAATGAGGAGTCAAATATGTTTTCAAAATAGAAAGCATGGATGGAGAGATGCTGAAAGGTCATTCTTCACATGTGTACGCCCCTTTGTGGTGGATAAAAGGTGTTTGACTCTTAAAAAAACTTTTTTTTTAATATAAAATTTCCCTATAAATATATTATGGTGATAATAAGGCCCTTTTAAAGACTTTTAAATCTTTACAATGACTCAATGATGTCTTCTGGGTCATAAAAATATAATGCACATAGTTTAGACACCCTTTAGAAGGCATAATATGCATAATTTCAAATCAAACATCAATTGAGGAAAATACGTTAACCTCTACTAAATAATATTATTGTATGATAAGGCCTTATACAAGGTTCATCATCGTTCCTCAAACTAGCCCCTTAATGCAGGAGCATCTTCGAATGTTGATACAAGGTCTATAAGATGTCTTAAGTGGATGTAATTTTGAATTTGGTCTTGAACTAGTTTTCCCTCTAAAAAGGGAAATTCAAATTTCCATAGTGTTTTAGTGGACCTAAGTGATTATGGATGATATTTAATGAATTAAAAATGATTTAATAGGTATATTATGCCCTTATAAAGGTCCAAGAGTGAAAAATAAATGCATTTGTCATGTAAAAAAGTGAGGTGGAAGTCCACCACCCCATGTAGGTCTAGGAGGTTGTTTGTTAATCTTGTTCAAGAACAAGTTATAGTCTTGTTTTAGGAGTTTTAGATTATATGTAGATAATATATATTGTAAGTAATTAGTGGTGGAAGATGATATACACCTTCCATTCGAGGAGGTGGAGGAATGAAAGACTGCCAAAGAAAGATCTTGATTATGCAGTCATTTTAGAATGAACTAAAGCTTCATATGAATATCATGGTGTTATAAAACTAGAGTCCATAATGGATGGTAAATTTTATAATAATATTATTTACTCATTAAGAACATGATTGATAAGTTTTTATGAAGAGGAGGGTTGATGATTTGAGAACCCTATTTTGTAGTTGAATGAATGCAGACCCTGTTGGGGTCATTTGCTTTTATTACTAATGCATGTTCATTATTGATGAAATGAATGGAATTGAAATTGTATCTAAGTGTGTTTATAGGATATGTTAAAGTTTGTCTGAAAAAATACTTTTAAGGATCATATTAAATCAAGGTCCTATCAAAGGAAAGGATCTAAACCCTGAGTTGATGTGTTTTTTGTTTGATTATAGACAACATCTTCAGAATGGTCAATCTGATGAAGTTTGGTAATTGTGTTAAAATTATTTAAATAATTTTTAGTGTTATTTTTAATAATATGTTGAAATTAATAATAGTGATGACATCTGGTGCTCAGATATAACATCTACAAACCCTTATTTTGTGAGAAATACACTATTTGTAGACTATGCTTAACATGAAGTTAAATCATTGAAGTTAGTAGGATATGATTTAAATTTAAAGAGGTATATTTAGTGTGAATTAATTTTATTAAACTTAAACTTAACTCAAAAAATCTAAGAGTATTGGTATCTTTAAAACTAGTTTGGTTTCCTATAATAATTATTGTCAAGATTAGACTTTGTATCTGGTTTCTTGGAAGGATATACTCAAGGATTTGAGTTGAAATAATTATAAAATATTTTGGTAAGTCTATTTTAATATAAATGATTTTTTTTTAACCTTTAATTTAGTTAATAATGTATCAAGAGTGTGCAAACCTAGGAATAGGGTTGTAGAAGGTTTTTTTGCTTACACAATCAAGTGATTGACATATACAGTGGATTGATAAAAAAATTCTAATAATTTGATGAGTTTTTATGGGTCTAAATATACATATTTTATGTGTTTTAGGGCCTTATAACCTCATATTTTGAAATTTAAGCCTTTTTATAGGCTTTCGACCTACACAGTGGTCTTGAAACCCTACTTCTAGGGTTTTGGCAATATCTATAGTTGTCATCGTCAAAAGTGCCATTAGTGAATAGTTTTGTTTTAGTGTGAAAAAATGGATTTTTAGGGTTTTAGGTTTTTATGGTATGTTTCTGTACTATGGCAAAGGACTGAGTGTCCTAGGTGTGGACAATGGCCTAATATGCCTAAGAAGGGGCCTAAATGCTCCAAAAAAAGAGGTCTAAATGATTAGATAGATAATGAAACTTGGGAAAAGGATGGTAAATGGAAAAGGGTATTTGGAAGTGTGAATAATGGTGATTTTTTCATCCATACACCTTTGTATAAGGAGGTAAACAAGAAAAAAGGGCTATAAGGACTGTAGGAAAAATGTGTAGGGTTATGAAAATGGAAGAGTTGATACTTAAACAATGTTGGTCATTTGTTGAGAGGTGTAAATAGAATTTGAGGATTCCTCTAAGGTGACAAGAATTAGAAATCATTGTGGGGAAACCAATATCCTTTGCTACATGTTGATTCAAGGAACTAGGTGTGTAGGAATGAATAGAGAAAGAGAATATTAAATGAAGTGCAAGATAATGAATGATAATATGGATTGAGATGGTTTTATAATATGTGTTTTATGTGATTTGAAAATTGATTAAGCTGATGTTTTGAGTTTGGTCCATTTGGACAAATAGGCTAATTTTGGCCAAGGAAAAATTACTAGTTTGAAAATAAGGATACAAGGAAAATTATAGGCTAATGATGTATCTCTACATCATTTGGTATCAGAGCCATATATTTTCTCTGGGGGAAGATGAATATAGGTGTATACATTATTTATTACACTGTTCATATTTCTTGAAGTTACAAGTAAGCAAGAAAGAAGATAAATTTCAACGAGACTTGTTGAAGGATAGAGTAAGAAGGCAGTTTGAGAAGGTATGATCTATTTATGATTGATTTATTGATTTGGAATGTATTATTGAAGGATAGAGTAAGAAGGCAGTTTGAGAAGGTATGTTCTATTTATGATTGATTTATTGATTTGGAATGTATGAGTGATTGAAAATATTAATTATTATGGTGGCAGCCCTAAAATAGAATAGATAATAAGAAGCTCGAGAGAGAGAGAGAGAGAGAGAGAGAGAGAGAGAGAGAGAGAGAGAGATTCAGAAGGAGAAGATAGTCCTAATGCAAAGGACAAGAATTGGAAGGCCCAAGTGTGGTCTGAGATAGGAGGTTACAAGTGTGAATCAAAAGGGAATGGTCAACGTGAGATAAAGAAAAGGAGAATAATGTTACCAAGTGATTCACTCAATATGGGGATGAGATAATAGGTAGCAAGGAAAGAGAAAGATAGGGTGAATCATGAAAGCCACAAGGAAAAGCTGGTGTATGAAGACACCAAAAATAATATTGAGATGGATAGAGAGATGGAAGATATGAGGTAGAAATTGAGTGAGATGCTGATCAAGATTGGGTAGATGAAGGAATTTTTTAACCCACATCTTAGATGGGTCATGAAAAAAAAGCTGATAAAATGGCCAATCAAGCAAATAGTGGAAAGGAGAAGATAAAAGATGAAGGAAAAGGAGGTAATCAAGCCTAATTATTTGAAATATAATGTTTCTTTGATATGTTTGAATGTTGGTATGAGAAATGAAGAGAAGGAAGAGGTAGTTGAGCCTATTCATAGGCTCAAGGAATAAGAAGAAGAGGCATATGACCAATTGGTGATCAAAAGAGGTCAAGATGAAGAAGAGACTCCATGTAGATTCATGTTGATGAAACAAGAACAAACAGGTCAGCCATGATGGAGGCCATATAACATGAATAAGGAAGAGATCCTCACTCAAGAGGATACAAGTGAAGCTAAAGGAATAATAAGACAAAAACATATGGAGAGGTATGAGGTATATTCAAGCTTATATGAGTCTTTAAAGTAAGAGCATGGATTTGATCCTCACCAAATGTGTAAGGAAATGGTTAAGGTAGCTATCAAGGAGAATATAGACATGTTGAATGCAGTAGTATTGTCCAAGCTAAAGGAATTAATGAAGTTAAGGAGGAGTCAATAATATGAAGGTACTCCCGAAGATGAAGTTGAGGTACAGGTGGAAGATGAAGGAGAAGTCATGCACAGAGAGAAGCAAAAAACATTAATAGCTGATGAAAAGGAGAATGAAGTATGAAAGACATATGAAGGTGTTTAGAATAAAGAAAAATAGACAAGCAAAGAAGGAAGATGGAGAATTCCTCAAAGGCATGAGCAAGAATAAGTTTATTTTTAATGAGTTGTATTTTGCAAGTGTAGAATGAAGGAGGATAGCAAGAGGCAAAACAAAGTAGAAGTGTGGTAGTCAAGAGAACACACACCTCTATGAGTGTTTGAAGGAAGAATAAGAACATGTATGGAAAGATTATTCTCCCCTTGGGAGTATGATGCAGGGGCATCTTGGAATGCTCATACAAGGTCTATAAGATGTCTTAAGTGGATGCAATTTTGAATTTGGTCATGAACTAGTTTTACCTCTAAAAAGGGAAATTCAAATTTCCATAGTATTTTAGTGGACCTAAATGAATATGGATGATATTTAATAAAGGAAAAATGATGTAATAGATCTATTATTCCCTTATAAAGGTTTAAGAGTGAAAAATAAATGTATTTTCATATAAAAAATGAGGTGATAGTCCACCACCCCACATAGTCTAGGAGGTTGTTTGTTAATCTTGTTTAAGAATCAGTTATAGTCTTATTTTAGGAGATTTATATCATAGGTAGATAATACATATTATATGTAATAAATGGTGGAAGAGGATATACACCTTCCATTCAAGGAGGTAGAAGAATGAAAGATTTCCAAAGAAAGATCTTGTCTGTGCATTCATTTTGGAATGAACTAAATCTTCATACGAATATCATGGTGTTAGACAAGTAGAGTCTAGAATGGATGGTAAAGTTTATAAGAATATTTTGTACTCATTGAGGACATTATTGATAAGTTTTTATGAAGAGGAGGGTTGATGATTTGAGAACCCTATTTTGTAGTTGAATGAATGTTGACCCTATTTGGGTCATTTTATTTTATTGCTAATGCATGTTCATTATTGATGAAATGAATGGAATTGGAATTGTCTCCAAGTGTGTTTTCAGGATAGTGTCAAGTTTTTTTTAATAAATAATTTGAAGGATAATCTGAAAGCAAGGTCCCTGTCAAAGGAAGGGAATCTAAACCTTGAGTTAATGTGTTTTCTGTTTGATTATAGACTGCATCTTTAGAATGGTCAATCCAATGAATTTTGGTAAGTGTGTTAACATTATTGAAATATTTTGGAGTGTGATTTGAAATAATATGTTTAAAATAATGATAGTGATGACATTTTGTGCTTAGATATAACATCTACAAACCCCTATTTTGTGAGAAATCCACTATTTATAGACTATGCTTAACATGAAGTTGAATCATTGAAGTTAGTAGGTTGTGATTTACATTTTAAGAGGTAGATTGAGTGTGAATTAATTTTATTAAACTTAAACTTAACTCAAAAAACCTAAGAGTATTGGTATCTTTAAAATTGGTCTGCTTTCCTGTAGTAATTATTGTCAAGATTGGACTTTATGTTTGGTTTCTTGGAAGGATATACTCAAGGATTTGAGTTGAAAAAAATCTAAACTATTTTTGTAAGTTTATTTGAATTTAATTAATTTTATTTGAACCTTTAATGAGTAAATAATGTATCAAGAGTGTGCAAACCTAAGAATAGGCATGTAGAAGGTTTTCTTACTTACATAATCAAGTGATTGACATATATAATGGATTTATAAGCACTTTCTAATAATTAGATGAGTTTCTAGGGTCTAGACAGACCTATTACAAGTGGTTTGGGGTCTTGGAACCTCATATTTTGAAAGTTAAGCCTTTTTATAGGCTCTAAGCCTATATAGTGGTCTTAAAACCCTGATTTTAGGGTTTTGGCAATATCTACAGTTGTCACTGTTAGAAAGTGAAAAAGATTGGTTTTAGTGTGAAAAAAGGCATTTTTAGGGTTTTAGGTTTTTATGGTACATTTTCATACTATGGGAAAGGATTGAGTGTCCTAGGTGTGGGTAGTGGCCTAATAGGCCTAAACAGGGGCCTAAATGCTCCAAGAAAAGAGGTTTAATTGACTCAATAGATAATGAAACTTGGGGAAAGGATGGTAAATGGAAAATGGTATTTGATATTGTGAATATTTGTGAGGTTGGAATCTATACACCTCTGTATAATGAGGTAAACAAGAAAAAAGGGCTATAAGGACTATAGGAAAAGTGTGTAGGGTTGTGAAAAGGGAAGAGTTGAGACCTGAAAAATGTTGGTCAATTGTTAAGAGGTGTAAATAGAGTGTGAGGATCCATATAAGGTGAAAAAAATCAGAAATCATTGTGGTGAAACCAATATCCTTTGCTATATGTTGATTCAAGGAACTAGGTGTGTAGGAATGAATAGAGACAAAGTATAAAATGAAGTGCAGGATAATGAATGATAATATGGATTGAGATGGTTTTATAATATGTGTTTTAGGTGATTTTTCACTTAATTAAGTAGATGTTTTGATTTTGGTCCATTTGGATTAATAGGCTAATGTTGGCCAAGGAAAAATTGCTAGTTTGAAAATAAGGATATAAGGAGAATTGTAGGCTAATGATATAGCTCTGCATCACCCCTAATCTCCTAAATTCTACCCCCTATCTATGAAATTTATTGGCATGCTCAAATGAGCATATGATTTTATGTAGACTGTAGTATGTTATATCACCTTCCATGAGTACATTTAGATCATAAGGACCACCTTAAGTCTTGTTATAGACTCTTATACATAATTAGTACAAAATTATGCCTTGACACAACTTCAAATAATGTGATATGGGGACCACTTTAAGTCTTTTGACATGACTCACTATTTGAACCTACTGCGTCACTTCCTAAGGATAACTCACCCTCTCTAGGGCTATCAAAACATTTAAAAGACACAAAAATATGACAAAGAATAAGCTCAAGTGTTTATTAAGCATAGGTTGACCCTTTATAAGCACAAGGGAATATATATGTCAATAATTAATGCAATATATTACTTCAAAAAGTAGGTAGAAGTTGTTATGACAACTAATTATGATGCTAAAGACACCAAAAAAGGTTTGTATGAAAATATCATTACCATGTTTGGTTGTCTGATCAAACTAGTAAATGATAGTAATACCCACTTCCTAAATAAAATAATAAAAAATCTCGCTGATGAATTCCTTATTGCACACCATAAGAGCACAACCTATCATCCACAAGCAAATGGCTAGGCAAAAGCTATGAATAAAGTAGTCAGTAAAATGCTTATGAAAATATGTGATGTACAATGAGATGACTAGGAGGAATGGCTTCTTGTAGTTTTATGGGCATATCACACATTACAAATGTGTGACAATATTTACACCATTCCAACTTACTTATGGAATGGAGGCAATCATGCCTTTGGAATATGTGATTACTAGCCTATGCATCACTAAAACATGTGTTTGGATGATCAAGGGTCATTGATCAATATAATCATAGAGTTAAACATGATGGAGGAATAATGCATTAGAGTAGTCTAGACACAAGAAATACACAAACATAGCCAAAAAGCATGGCATGATAAAAATATGTGCATTAAAGAATTCCATGTGGAATAACCAGTCTTATTGTATGATAGTCAATTCCATGCATTCCTAGGTAAACTCAATATCATATGGAAAGGCCCATATATAATCCATGAAATATCAAAATCTAGGACTATGATTTTGAAAGATATACAAGGCAATATTCTACCAAGACAAGTGAATGGTTGTAGGCTAAATCCATACCACCAATACATTTGATTTGAAAAGTTGAAGAAGTGTTATGACACATCATTTTATTTAAGGGTTTATGTTCTTATTTTTGTGTGCATTTGAGTTTGTTAGATTTTATGTTGTGTGCTTAGGGTGTTGTGTGATTTTTGTTGAAGTCATAGTAAGTAGAATAAGGAAAAATATCACAAACATGTAGATACAGTAATGAATGGGTTGGTAAAAACACATGGCATAAATAAAAAGTTGATGGTTGATAGCTATTAATTTAATGATATGACATGTGAGAATAGATATTAATAAAAAACCAACTAACTATTCTTTTATGGCCATTAATGATGAAGCAAATGGGAGAATAAAGACATATCCCAAAAAGAGATTGTACGTAGACATCACCAAATGAATAGATAGGTATAAAGGAAGAAAGGAATGATGACACATCTGATCAAATGTCATACAAGACTCAAATGGTTTCTAGCTCAGGATGGAAGATGCCGAATTGGGAAAAAAATAATCTTAAAATTAAATTTTCCAATGCACATGACCAAATGGTAGCTCAGTGTATTCAAAGAGCATGGAGCTAAGTAGGCACGTTCAAACCTATAAATAGGTTCTCAATGTCAACAAGATGACATTAAAACCTTATCCAAATTTTGATCCTAGTGATTTATTAGATCTTGAATAACTTTGTGTGATCAAACATATTCTCAGTCTCCACAATAAGATTAATGTAGATATACATAATGCAAACATCGATGATATCTGTGCATGATGAAATCAAGGGACTTATAATGGATCAATAAGTAGACATCAAAATCAAGGTCAATTTAATATATCCCAAATTTATAGATCTATAAGCATATGATTTCATCAAAATCAAGAACTAACATTTATTTAGGTAGAGAGGAACACGAGGCACATACGCCCTAACACTCACTTAGCATAATAAGTTATGCAATATAAATATTAAAATATTGATTCAAATTCTTAATTTTGGTGATTTCAATGAGATCATGTAATTATTAATGGGGAAGTACAATGAGGGTAATATATATCTAGCCTTGGATTTTACTATTTATATCAATGATGTTTTCATGATAAGAGTAATGGGACTGGCAGCATTAGGAAAGCCATTGACACCTTTTAAATCAAAAAACCCACCTATTCTATAAGAAATTAGAGTGGCATACACCATAGGTATAATAGGAATCCCATTAAATGACATTAAATATGTACCTATTTGCATTCTTATAGAATGTATTACAAGGTAGGTCTAGCAGACAACCATAAAGGAAATGATGAAAGGTATCATCGACATTGCACATCATATGATTCACAATGGTGAGGAATTCAACTAGTCAAACTTTCTCATCTCTGAAATTGCCATGAACATTGGGAGAGCATAGAGTGATACAAAGCAACATTCTAGTATTTCTCATGATTTTCATATAATGTAAATCCTTAGAAGTTATTTTACATCTATAAGTTGACCACTGGCTTGAAATCACTTTTCAAAATCTCATCTAAAAGAGAGTAGAGAGAATATATTATATACATAGTCAAGTATTTAGCACTTTATGGGAAGAACTTATTAAATTGGTGACTTCTCACCCTCAAATCCCACTAGATGTGATGAATTACTTGGGTTAGCATGTATTTCTCATGAATCTCCCACATAAAAATTTTGTGTGTATCCATGAGTTTCCCATATTACCCACTGTGACATTGCATTTCTTTATTGATATGGAGACTATCTAGCATGAGGTTGTGCACCAAAATGAACTAGTTGTATGCAAAGAAATGCCTTTATAAATAGTCAAGATGGAGGACCTTGTAATCACTCCATCCACTATAAAATGTACATCATCAATTGCAACACCATTGAATCATGGAAAAATAAAGGTCCCTGAAGGACACATATCTCCTTTGCCTCCCAGATGATGCACACAAAGTAAGACATGGCTAGAGGACTTGAATTTACCCCAAATTATAAGCCACTTTTATTGGGATGATATTTATATGAACATGTAATACATATATCAAATGATGAAGGTTTACATGGTTGGGGATTTAAACAAAAATGAGTATGAAAAATAATATTTCTTTTGGGAAAGTGTGTATTGAGTAGATATGAAAAAAGTTACCATAACACCTTTGGGTGGAGCTACCTATTTTCCCATTATTAATTATTATGGATAATGTTATAGAATAAGCCTGCCTATAGGAAATCATAAAATACTTCAATATAAAGGAGCACATGGAATCTCTTTTCATCCATAATCGTTGTATCCTCTACCTTAAATTCCTTCAAAATCACTTCACTAGAGGAAGTGCACACAAAGTGATATAGGCAAGAAATAGATGAAGAAGAAATAAAAACATTGGATGCCCCTACAAAAAAAAACTCCAGAAGATGTTCCACTAATCTTTCCATCATTAGAAACATTTCCTAAACATAAAAATTTGATTTTGAAGTGGCCAGTACACTTGAGGACTAGGGTGTCAAAGAAAATAGTCCAAGAGTGTATGATTACAACTTCATTATCATAGTTTGATGATCATATAATGGCTACTAAAAAAGTTACACTAGATTCAAATGGCACTAGAGGAATAATAGGCTACATGGGAAGAGGAAGAAAGGGCCACAAAATCTAATAAAGGAAGGAGGAAAGGAGGTTAAAAAAAAGAAGAGGCTTGATAGAAAGAGGTTGTTGCACAATGACAATAGGTTATAACATAACAATCAGCTGAGGAAGTTGAGGCTTAGTAATGAGCCAAGGATGCAAAGGCACTACATAAAGAGGTTGAAGCACAAAAAGTTTAATAAAATCAAGAGGAAGAGCTACAAAAGAAGGATATTGAGGAAGAAGGAGCCAAAAATTAATAAACTGACAATGAGGTAGCCAAGAAATAGGCTATAGAGGAGGAAACAAAAAGGCAAAATACTACTAACACATCCAATAAACATATTGAAGAAGAAGAAATGCAGAAGAAATAATAAGAAGAAAATAAAGGAAAGAATATAAAACCAAAAAGCAATAAGAGAAATATAAAATGAAGTAAAAATAAGAAGAATCAATGAATAATCAAGATGAATAAGAACATAAGCAATGAGAATAAAAGACTATCAAGAAATAGGCTACTGATGTAGAACAAAAGTGGCAGACCGATGAATAATAAGTTAAGCACAAGGTTACTACTAAAAAAACCCAAAAGAATGCTACAGAGGAGAAGTAAAGGAAAGTGGAGGAAGATTTGAAGGTGAAGATAATTCAAGTGGTTATGCAACAAAAACTGATAGAGTGAGTGGTGGTAGGTGCACATAAAGTTGCATCAACTACGGACACCACACCCCCACCATAGGGTCCTTCTTCAGCACCACTTAGGTCGAGTCTCTAGATGTGGGATGTTTTAGCCTCCTCATCCCAATGCACCACCTTCTCCTTACCCATCACTCCATTATAGTAGGCTTCCACCACCATGGTGTCTTCTACTTTATCACTTAAACCACCTACTATGGAGGATTCTCTAGATGTATTATAGCTCCCATTGATAAAGCAAATCAAAGGGAAAACAACATTTTAAGAGTCTATTATCGAGCAAGCTATGACCTTGAAATAAAAATTATAAAGGCTAAGCCTAAAAAATACCAACTTACACTAAAAAATATGCAAGGAAAATGAAATCATTAAATATGACTACCCCAAACTAGTCGAAGAGGCCATTATTGATCGGCATCTCTCTAATTGTGAATAACTACCATTTTTTATCATGCACTTAGTTGTCGATTGGTTATCTATTGAGAAGGTTGACCAAATCCAAGCATAAGGCCAAGCTACTAATGCTAAGACTGAGAATTTATTTTATCTACTTGTATTTTATTGACAAAATGTCTCTGAGGTTACCACTGAAGCACACTAAGTTTCATGTCGCCTGCTAGTTTAGAAGTAGTAATTAGATGACACATGTGATAACACACACCTAGATTTTATGTAGGCATCCACAACCCATACTATTATGGAGATAATTCCACTTCTTCTGAGTAGATGGATATAATTTTACAAACTTTTATCAATACTTGTAATACTATTATGAAATGACTTCAGACTTGGAAAAACCAAATGATGTGAAACACCTTTACTAGAGTATAAACATATCACTAGGTAGACAAATTCAATGATCTAAAATAGGATATTGAAGTGAAGGTGTCAATTACTAAATCCAAGTTGGCTAGCACTGATGATGATGACCTATTCTAGATCCTTTCCACTTAGTCTCCTCTACATGCTTTCCTACACGTCATTCAAGAGTTTTTGTTAGATTGATAGGCACTCAAGATTGATCTTGATACATTTGATTCTTATATCATGCCCTTATTTAACATTCCCTTATTCATTCTACCTAGTTAACTTTTGGTCATTATCCAAAAACAAAAGAGTGCACCATTTTCCTCTACTCCACCTTCTTCTTTTACCACTCCTTGGGCCTCACCATCGTCAACTAGTTAGGTCATGCCAATTATCCATTTTGAAAAAAATTCTCCATATTTTGGACTTTTATTATGAGATGCCTTCGTAAATTTTATAGGACTAAGATGGTTGAAAACTCATAAATGGTGGACCCCTGGCACACCATTTAGTTGAAAACCTACATGAATAGGTAAGTGGTTTGCATGAAGTGAAAACTAGTAAATGGCACTTCATGCAATTTTTATGAATCTTGCTCAGCTATCTCTAGTATTGGGCTCATTATATATGTGTACCAAATTCTTCAAATTGGTGATATTCTCTCTGTTAAGCATGGGATATACTGAGAGGGGGGTGAATCAGTATATCATATATCTTATAAAACTTTTCCTTAATCAAATTCCACTTAACCAAACATTCAAGATATGCAATAAAACTGAAACAATAAACACCACACAAGATAGAGAGAGACACCAGATATAATGTGGAAACCCAATGTGGGAAAAACCATGGAAAACAATCTCAAGTATATGAATGAGCACCAACTCAAACAATATTTGCAAGCACCAACTTGTAGGAGCACCAAACCCTTTTTGAGGACCAACACAACAACTATTCATGAGCACCAACCCACAGGAGCACCAACCCCTTTATTGAGCACCAACACAACAAAAATTCATGAGCACCAACCCACAAGAGCACCAACCCCTTTTCTGAGCACCAACACAACAAAAATTCATGAGCACCAACCCCCAGGAGCACCAACCCCTTTGCTGAGCACCAACATAGCAACAATTCATGAGCACCAACCCATAGGAACACCAACCCCTTTGTGTATACCACACAAATATCTCTCAATATTGCTATCTCAACAAATGATAGTTCATTACAATATTTCTTTCCTCTCTCACCTTTACTCTTATAAGCTAGATATAATAAATACAAATCATATTCATCTCTCACAATGCTCTTCTAAGCTAGATATTACAATATCAAATCAACCTCTATCTTCCACATTTACAAATGGCTTCTCAAGCCTGTATTTATAGCTTTCCAAATGACCTTTGGCCTTCCCCCTTTGTGACCCTTCAATCCTCATGGAAAATGGTGCCAAACTTGTATGACCCTTCATATCCTTGCCTTTGAAAAGTCATGTGGTGACCCTTCATGATCAAAAAAGTCCTTCCCTCTTTTGTCCTTATCTTGGTGAATTTTTGTATTCCTCAGTGTCCCTTCATGAGAAATTACACCCTTCCTCTTTTGTCTTCACTTGGTGACTCTTGGAATTCTCCAAGATGACTCTTCATGGGAAAATGCATCCCATCATTCTTTTGTGTTTACCCCAGGAATCTTTGACCTCTCCATGGGCCCTTCTGTTATCTCATATGAAATCAAAAATATATTCATTAATATTAAATAAATATTAACACACATTAGCCAAGATATATCTATCATTAAATGCAATTGGGCCTTTATCACCAATAATGCTAGACCTTTAACATCAATGACAATATCTCCAATAATCTCCCCCTTTGTCATTGATGGCAACCTCAATCCTGAAACTGCTACATCTTGTCATCTAAAAACATACAGTAACTCCCCCTTACTGTAGCAACCTTTACCTATTCCCTATACCTATTTTTGCACCTGTACCTATACCTATTATTATCCCCCTTTGACATCAATGGCAAAGGGCCTACCTAGAGCTAACACTTAGCTCCCCCTTAGCTGATGCTAAACATTAATGGTAGGAAGTAATAGAAATTACTCCCAACTCCTCTTGCAGATCTTTGAATGTATCCTTTGATCGTGCCTTTGAGAAGATATCTGATAATACATACACATTGTTCACTATCCTTTGAGCATCTGCAATCAACTCATTTGAATCTTTTCTTCTAATCTCACAACCTTTTGCATGAAACTTTATGTGTATCCTTGATCACATATTTGACTAACACTCAATAGATTATGTTTAAGACCTTTTACATATAAAACATTCTTAGTCTTAGTTTTACCATAATCCAAACTCAAAGTACCTTTTCCCACTATCCTAGCAGTGGTTTTATCTCTGAATCTTGCTATGCCACCCTTTATCTTCTTTAGATTTATGAAATTAATTTTATCCCCTGTCATATGCCTCAAACATCTTCTATCAATGAACCATGGCTGATCTTTATTTCTTACATGCAAAGCTGTCTGCACCAGCATAGAATATTCAATTTCTTCTGCCATGAACATGTCTGAACCTTCTTCCTAATGAATGGAGCTTTGAAACTCTAATTCTTCTTCTTGATGAATGGAGCTTTGAAACTTTGATCCTTCTTCTTAATGAATGGAGCTTTGAAACTCTGATCCTTCTTGTCTGACTCAAACACGCTTCTACAGTACCAAGCTATGTGTATGAAGTTATTTCACTTGTAGCATACTATGGTCTCTTCATCAAAGCTTGATAGAGGAGCAAAAGAATTGTAGCTTCTTCTTGACTCTACATGACTTTCATTTTCCTTATTTCTAAAACTATTTGCTCTTTTTCTACAATCTAATTTCTTTTGACCATATCCATTACAATAAAAATAATAGCCGTAAAAATAAGACCTATCTGTTTATCTCTGACCTAATTGCCTTTTGTAGCTTTGTTCCCTCCAGCCTTCTTTGTTTGAAATGTCCTCTGTATTCTTCACTTCTCCCCTTTTTGTTTCCTCTTTTGTAATAGCTTCAGCATAGCTCTTTTTCTTTTCAAATCCGATCCCTGTCTTATCTAAATTTGCTTTTTGACTTTCCAATATCTTATTCAGCATGTTAGTGCTATCCTCAAATTTTGAATCACTAACTACTTTATCATTGACTGCTTTCTCAATATCTTCTTTTAAAGAGGCAATTTCAATAACATACCTTTCACAATCTTTTCTTGATATTTCCAACTGTGTTGTTAGATCTTCTTCATTCTTCTTGGATTCTTCCAAGTGTGCTATTAGATCATCAATAATTTCCTTTGACTCCTTTTCATTTTTATTGATCTGGCACATCAATCTTGGATTCTTCTTCTCAACAACTTATAACTCTTCTAAGGCACAAATGAGTTCTCCTTCCATATTCACTTCAGCTTCTTCCTCTTCTTCTTCTTGATCATCTTCATGTATGGCCATGAATATAATCTCTTCTTCTTCTGAATCCCTGACTCCACCATCTTCGACTGAGCTAGGATCCTTAGAATACCAGCTCTTCTTCTCGAATCCCTTCTTGGATTTGCCTTTGAAATTGTTCTTGTATGTAGGCTTTTCTTCTTCATCATCATTACCCTTATTTGGGCATCTAGCTGAAAAATGTTCAATCTCTCCCTAATTAAAACATTTAAAAGGTAATTTTCCTTGATATTTACCTATTCCCCTTTTCAGCTTGCAAATGAAAAGTGTTCCATTGTCATCTTCATCATCACTAGAACTATCACTTGACTCTTGAATCTTAGCTTTCTCTTTCTTTGATGTCTTAAAAGCTACTTCTCTCTTTGAGGGTTTATCTTGTTCTGTCTGCATCTCATATGCCATGAGAATACCATGAAGCTCATCCATCTTTAGCTTGGCTAAATTCTTCATCTCCTCGATTGTTGAAACCTTTGCATCATATCTCATTGGTAGAGATCTCAAAACCTTTTGCACCACCATTGACTCTTCCAACATTTTTCCAAGACCTTGAATCTAATTTACTATTTGATCAACTCATAAAAGATAACTTGTTATATCTTCTTCTTCTTCTTCCATCTTCAAACTTTCAAACTATCTTCTAAAAGTTTGAAGCTTAGCTTGCTGAACCTTTCCATCACCTTTGTAAATATTTTCATGTTTTACCTAAGTTTCATGAGCAGATTTACATTGCATAACTTTAACAAATTTAGATTCACATAAACCACATAAAATAGCATTTAAAGCTTTAGCATTACATTCACTTGCCTTATTTTTTGCTAGAGTAATTACAAATATCTGTGGCTCTTCATATTCCTCCACCACTGCTTACCATATGTCAAATCTAAGGGCCATCAAATAAGTCTTCATTCTTATGCTCCAAAAATCATAATTCATCCCATCAAACAAAGGTGCCTTATTTGTAGAAAATCCTTCATGTGATCCAGCCATTGGGCTTTCATGATCTACCTTCAAGCTATAAAACTTTTCAAAAAGAACCTGCTCTGATACCAATTGTTAAGAATGGGATATACTGAGAGGGGGGGGTGAATCAGTATATCATATATCTTATAAAACTTTCCCTTAATCAAATTCCACTTAACCAAACATTCAAGATATGTAATAAAAATGAAACAATAAACACCACACAAGATAGAGAGAGAGACCAGATATAACATGGAAACCACATGTAGGAAATACCATGGAGAACAATCTCAAGTATATGAATGAGCACCAACTCAAACAATATTCACAAGCACCAACTTACAGGAACACCAACCCCTTTGCTGAGCACCAACACAACAACTATTCGTGAGCACCAACCCACAAGAGCACCAACCCCTTTGCTGAGCACCAACATAGCAACAATTCATGAGCACCAACCCATAGGAAAACCAACCCCTTTGTGTATACCACACAACTATCTCTCAATGTTGTTATCTCAACAAATGATAGTTCATTACAATATCTCTTTCATCTCTCACCTTTGCTCTTCTAAGCTATATATAACAAATACAAATCATATTCATCTCTCACAATGCTCTTCTAAGCTAGATATTACAATATCAAATCAACCTCTATCTTCCACATTTACAAATGGCTTCTCAAGCCTTTATTTATAGCTTTCCAAATGACCTTTGGCCTTCTCCCTTTGTGACTCTTCAATCCTCATGGAAAATGACACCAAACTTGTATGACCCTTCATATCCTTGCCTTTGAAAAGTCATGTGGTGACCCTTGATGATCAAAAATGTCCTTCCCTCTTTTGTCCTTATCTTGGTGACTTTTCGTATTTCTCAAAGTGTCCCTTCATGAGAAATTTTTCCCTTCCTCTTTTGTCTTCACTTGGTGACTCTTGAAATTCCCCAAGATGACTCTTCTTGGGAAAATGCATTGCATCCTTATTTTGTCTTTACCCTGTGAGTCTTTGACTTCTCCATGGGCCCTTCTTTTGTCTCATATGCAACCAAAAACATATTCGTTAATATTAAATAAATATTAACACACATTAGCCAAGATATATCTATCATTAAATGCAATGGGGCCTTTATCACCAATAATGCTAGACCTTTGACATCAATGACAATATTTCCAACAGTCTCGGGGTGAGCCAACATTTTAAGTCTGGAAGAGTGTTAGTGGGAGATTGTGTGAGCATCATAGCACGTATTTTGTAGATGACACATCGGTGAATTTACAGTTGGTTGTAGTTATTTCTTGTTAGGCTATTCCTAGCTTTGCACTAGATACATGTTTGTTGCAATAACTTAGATTATGTGCTAGAAAATGGTTATGAAAGAAGTTGTTTGAAGGTTACAAACAGCTATGGAGATAGTATGAGTTAACTTCTATTGGATTGGAAGAGTTTGTTGTTGTTGTTATAGTTGTTATTAAGCATGTTTATGATCATTTTAATTCCTGATTCCTCTCTTTTAAAACAAAAAATCAGAACTTATATGTTTTGCTTTTATTCTATCAATTCATTAGAAAAAGTTTATTTTGTAGCAAATTAGAAAGGTTGAAAAGCTAGCCTAGTTTGTTCACAAGAAAATTTATAGGAAGAGTTTCATTTTTGATATTTTGGACTAGAGCTCTTATCATACTACTTGCACACATATATTTCTTTTACACATTTATCTTACTTCACATAAAACAATCAAAACAAATAAAAAAATTCATCTAGTTTACATACAAATAAATCTAAGAAAAATCAACATCTTGCATAATAGAATAGGTTTCTTCTCTCTTCCATTACATACATCTCAAACATTGAAAAAGATAAAAAAGAATTTTTCTTTCATTTTCTTTTAGTTTTACTGTCATTTACTTTCAACGATTTATTTTCAGTAAGCAAACATTCATTTATAAAAACCTAAAAAAAACTAAAAACAACAAAACAAAACAAAAATAGTGTAATGCTCAAAATTTACAACTTGAACACACACAAAACACACTTTTTTTATTAGCACCGTAGAATAATACCATAATGATACAAAAGAGAGATACCTAGAATACGAAGCTTAAAAAAAGAGTCATAAGAATACATGAGCTTCACTTCATACATTCATGGTGAAAGGACCAACATACATGGAGTCAAGAATAAATCCCAACTCGATAGATTGATCTATTAAACTAGCTCTAGTGGACCACAACTCAATTAAGTTGAGGAAAAGAATGGTTAATCCTAGATGAATTAAAACACCCTCCTCATAACTCACTAGAATACCAAAATACTTTCATCTTGCTCTGACTTTAGTAACTCCATATCCACATTGAGAAAATAACAATTTTCTAAGTTCAATGGAGAATTATTAAGGTGAAACTTGTAGACATCCAATTCCTAACACCATTTATGTTAAAATTGTCAATCTTACTCGAATTGTACTCAAATGCACATTTGAGGTCAAAATCAAACACCCTAAATGGTCTAAACTCATCATTTACAAGTGTAAATTTAGGTCAAAGTATCCCTAAATGGGGTAATGCATTTTATGGGCCAAATAAGTTTGATCAGATCATTTCGAGTCAAAATGGCAATTTTGCACCTGGGTACCCCGGATTGCTCTTTTATGTCAAATCTCTTACACAAGACATGTGCCCTTGTTATTTAATGTTGACAACATCCTAAATGGGATAATAGCTCCAATTCATCTAACATCACCTTCCAATTCTTTTCAAGTCAAATGACAACCCAATAATATGACTTTTTGACCATTTTGATTAATTAAGGGCCAATTTTCAAATAATTGCACAAATGTTGATTAACCTTGTTTAAGGCTAATTGATCCAAATAAAGAGCTTAAGTGGATTTTCCATGAGAGTTTTTTTATATTTATTTTTATAAATTAATTTCTATTAACTGCATCACCTAATGACATCATCATATGGGGTGGCATCCATAAGATATAAATGCATAAAATATCAAGATTATGGGTCTCACATGCCTCATTAAGACCCTTCATACCTCTTAAATGATCCTCTATCCCTAATATTTATGAGGGATATTTATGGATTTAATTATCTAATTAGATTAATTCATGGCCACACATCTCAATCTTGAGATGGATGGTCATAGTTGATCCTGATCAATCTCAAAAATATATAAATAGAGAGGCCATAAAAATCACTTTTAAGCTTGATTTGTGTAAAGTTATAATGCTAAATTGTCTCCACAATCCTTTATGTTGATCATTGTTTTTCATTAGCAAGCTTCATTTGATAACTTAGAGTAGAGATTTCATCTACTTCGAACCTAAGTTATGCAAAGAATTCTTGAGGCATTGGAGGAGTTACCACCATTATTGATGAAGACAATAAATCTTGATTAAGGGAGAATATGCTTTTGAGATGCACTTGTATGGTGAATCCACTTGGGAAGGTAATCGGTGTTTCTTTCTTTCAATTATTTTTTGCTATCTTTTGTAATTCCCGCATGAATATATAGGCTAAGTTTTGTTATGTATTTAATGCATTTTTCTTGATTTCTTGACTAATGCTTGACTAACTCTCTTTATAATCCTCTCTACATTTTGGCATGTCCGATGGGACCCTAGGCTCACAAATTTTCTCAAAAAGGCTCTTTCAAGAAACCTACTAACCAATTTTATGCAAAATCTTGGAGTGAATGAGGCAAAAGAGTGAAATTTTAAGTTAAAATTCTATTTTTATGATAATTGCATTTTTGTTCTTGGTAACGTTAATTTTGCTCTCTATTATAATATCATTGTTGTCAAAATAGAAATTTTGTAACAAAACTGCTATTTTCTATATAATGAATTTGTATCCCTGAGCAGCGATATCATTCATCAAAATAATGATTTCATTCACCTAAGCAATTATTTTGAAAAAACAACGATTTTGTGTTTTTTGTCTAGTAATAACAATTTTTTAGGTGAACAATGATATTTTGTTTTCTGATGAACTAACCTAAAACAATGATATTATTGTCTACAATTTTGATTTTATAGGGAAACATTGATATTGACTATGTAACAATGATTTTAAAATAGAGAGCTCAGTTTGAGAAGTTGCTTCACTCATGTGCAAATTAAATTCAAAGCTAAAGGACATACTAACTTTTTCATTGCAGGATCAAGCTTGAAATTTTTTTAAACATGCTTTTTAAACCTTTTTTGAAAATTTAAAATGGATTAGGAACCTTGTTTTGGTGCTTAATGAAAAATTTAGATGCTTAGGTGAATGTTTTTAACCAATTGTGATTTCAAAGTTATAACTTAAGACCAAGGGGTCAAAAGAACACAACCTAATCTTTCATTTGGTGTTTAAAATTGAACTCACTTGTCAAATTTTGTCTTCAATAGTTATTTAAACTTATAATTTGATTGGTAAAAAGAGGGACATTGCATGTATGCTCTTCCATTCATCCCCTTTAGGGAACTTTTAGAACCAAAAGTGTCATCCTTATTTCAAACATGCCTAGTCCAAGGCATAGAAAGCATGTCATCTAAAGCACTCCCCAAAAACTTTGAATAGTTTGGGTGACCTTGAAATAACCCTAAAGTATTTCTATTAAGTCATTTATTTTTATGCAAACTTGGCTTGAGAGGTGGATTTCATTACCTCTCGCAAGTTCCTTAGGGAAGCTTTGACCTAAGGTTTCATCTCCCAACACTGACTTCAACCACTCCCATTAGGATCAAAGGTTTGAGTCATTAAACCACCTTCTAGTGTTGGAGTTGCACATGGGACATATCTGTACTTTGGACATTGCACTACACTGAGCAAGCGATGGATGCAGTGGTTGAAAAAAGGGCAAGACCTTTTTACAACAATCTAAGTACCATGAACACCCAATTAAAGTGCACTTATTTTACATCATTTGGCATGAAATCCATTGTGAAAATTGATCCATCTAGAAATTTTTGAAAACTTGTAGATTTTAGATAAATCCCCACTTATGATAGAAGTATTATTGGTACAATGTACACCTCAAGGTCCATATCATCATATTATCATTTGAGAGAAGGGGGGTTGTAAAAACCTTACTATATAATGTGAATTTACTTTTGGATGAACACTTAAAAATTGTCTCAAATGATGTATATAGACAGACTCCAACAATATCACATAACCTTATCAGTTTAGACTTAAGATGATTATTTTTTTGTCATTAGCTTACTTGGTCTTGATTTATGTCTAAAAATTCTTGTTAACTCAATGAGCTTAACCAAAACACATTTTCCTCAAAATTCTTGAGCAAGGGAGGTGTTACGTTGTCCAATTGGAAAATTTATCTTTTCCTTGTTCAAAATTGTTATCAAAAACTTTGTGTCATATCACCCACTTTGGCACAATTATGTTTCCCATTTGAGTCTAGATCATTTACCCAATATGTTTAAGTCCCTCATTTATAATTCACATTCAAAATTGAACCTTTCTAATTTTAAGGGTTGGTGTGTTAAATTGGGTTCTCCATTTGCACACTATACTTGTTCTAGCTTGGGTTCAATTTTCCATTTGGATTGAGGGCCATTTATTAGACTCAAAATCACATTATCATCTTGGTGGACTCAAGTCATCTTGCGTATCACTCATGATTTGATTCCTAAAACATATTTTATCCTACTAGAACCATGTGGTGACGTTGTGCTACCCATTTGGTCCTAGCTTTTTACTTAGTGATTCATTTATGTTTTTTACATATTGAGTTGCTTAGTTTGTATTGTCTTCTTCATAATACAAAGAGCTTTCCTTTAATTTTTTAGGGCCAACTCATTAAAGTTGAAAACTATCTTTTACGATATAGGTGTATCATAAAAATCTAGGCTTTGGTATACTAGTTTTCACCTTAGATCTTTGAGTTACCTTACCCTCTTCCAATATATACAATTTCAACTTTACCAAAAGTTGAGTAAATTCATGAACCAAATATTCTAATTATGTGTAGTTACAAGCCACCCTCTTTTTATAGTCTCTTTAGTACCTTAGCTATTTCTTTAGAAGAAGATCAAAATCCATACCTTATTTAAATGTTTGCAAAACATTATCCAAATCTTGAAAAATGTTGAGAACACTCTTTTTTTAATAATGACACAAAGGTACACTTGAAATATCATTTCTTGTGGCCCTAGTTTAAAGGTAGAGCATCTTTATGATGGACATGAGCACTCCATCTTATCTAAGGATGTTTCCCTCTTTGGTCTTATCTATTTATAACCAATTACATCCATGTCGATTGTCGTACATCATCCTCATCTTTCCCCTTCAATTTTCACTCCATGCTTGAAGGTTACTACTTTGGGGTATCTTTCTTCTCCTTCAAATTATGTGGGTAAGCAAACTCTGTAACATGCAAAGGTTACCATTTTAAGACCTCCTCCTTTGGTTTGCACAAACAACCAAATTAAGAAGCATCTAGTCATTACCATTTTAGGAACTCCTCCTTTAGTTTGTATAAGTAACCAAACTAAGAAGTGTCCAATCGTTACCATTTTAGGACATCCTCCTTTGGTTTGCACAAGAAACCAAATTAGTAAGTGTACAATCATTACAATTTTAGGACCTCCTCCTTTGGTTTTCACAAGAAACCAAACTTAGAAGCATCTAGCTATTACCATTTTAGGATCTCTTCCTTGGTTTGCATAAGCAACTAAACTAAGAAGCATCTAGTTGTTACCATGCTTGGCCCAATACCAGTTTTTGATAAACCTATTATTAAAGAACCTCCATTTGATGAACCAGTTGTGTTTGATCCCTTTTTCAATAGTCTAATTTTTTAAGAGTCCATTATTGAACCACAAACCATTATTCCCTTTAAACTAAATGTTCCCCACTTTAGAAATTTTGTGTTGATCTTTGAGCTAAAATAAGAACCATTACCTCTTAAAGAGCCATCTTATGAGGATCAAAATGTGTTCAAAATTGATATTTTTCAACCAATTATGAACCAAAACCATGATGTTATTTTTGAAACACCCATTTGTGATAATTCAACTTTTGATAAGTTACCTATTCATATTTTACTTATTTTTAAAGAGCCTCATCTCCTTGAAAAGCTAGTCTCTGTAGAGTTGTCTCTTGATCTTTGTCTACTTGTTAAGGAGTCTCACTTTGATATACAAGATTTTGTCAAGACATCCATTGAGTGGTACCCTCTCTTTGATGGGTTTCACATAGAAGAGCTAGTCTATTTTGAACCCTTCCAAGATGAATCAATTTTTATTGATCCCATTATGCCATCACAAGCAATTACTTGTCAAACATTTAAAATTTAACAAAACATTAAAGAAACAACCACATTAGATGAAGAATCAATATTAGAGTCAAGTTACATTTTGAATTGACATTAAATTTAACATCATAAATAGAATCAACATTAGTTGTGACATCAAATTTAGAGTCCCTTGCTTCAGAATCATATTCAGAAATAAATTATATTTGTGGTTGTTACAACATTGGTTACAATTGCCTTGTGGATCAATTTGAATATATTTATGATCTTTCTTGGATTTTTGAGGATGATTACTTTAGCATCGACATAATTTCTCCTAGTATCTTCTATGAGGATTTTTCTTCCTTTCATCATCCCATTATTCCCACCCAATATAGCCATGATATTGACATTTTACCTCCCACAAACATCGATTGGGACTGACAAAATCAAACTTTGTTAAACTACATCCATGGAAACATACCATTTGCATAATCTCTAGGGGGCCAAGACCACATTCATTCAAAATAAGAATAATCTCCTAGTGAAACCTTTTTGAAGGTGTTAGGGGATAAGCAAAGATCAAACTTAGCATTTTTTAGTGAAACCTTTTCGAAGGTGCTAGAAGACAATTAGATTCAAATGTTAGCATATCTTCATGAAACCTTCTCAAAGGTTCTATGGGATGATCAGAACAAGTTCATTGGTAAAAACCACATCAAGGTACCAACAACTAAGCATAAAAATTCTTCACTATTTACTGAAGATATTATTCAAGAATAAATCAAAATAGCTTCCAATCTATATCATAATCAGATGGTAGCTACTATCAATATCAAACAACATAATAATTTGGTGGTCCTATTGAGAGCAATTTTAGAGGTTTTTGGCCCCACCATAACCAAAATTATGTCAAATCTAGCATCAACAACATTATGTGTGATTGAAAGTCTTGATCTTCATTTATTTCCCATTCATTATACATGTCATTATCACCCACCTATTTATTACCCACTTAAATCACTTATCACTGGTAGTACTTTCCTTTATAGAGGCTACAAAGATATCTTGTCTCAATATTTGAAGGAAACTAAATCAATGACTAAAAGGGATCACAATAACATTATTCAAGTCCATAGTGACAACTAGTTCTTGATAGAGCAGCTTTTTCAAAAGGGAATTGGGTAGAAACTTTATAATTAATCATTTCTATTGTCTCACATATTGATTAGGACGTGCATTTCCCTGTCAGCAAGAGCAATAGAACCATTTTTCATTTTTCCAATTACCATTTACCCATTGAACATTGTCCTTACCTAGTCTCTTGGGGGTAACCCCATAGACCATTTTATTATAGGCATTATTATACCATTGTGTTCCATTTACCACATTATTTGAACTACATTGACTTGAGGTCCTTTAGGACTATGTAGGTAATGCTTAATTTATATTGAGGCTAGCTTAGTCACCCCTTTTCCACACTCTTGTCATTTTGCGAGCAATTATTAAGTTTGAATGTTGTCACCATTTTTTGAGCAACCTAAGAAACACTCTCACCATTTTGTGAGCAATCTAAGCCAATCATCACTTGGGGACAACTTTGTTGCCATTATAGCCAATTTTCTTTTGATAATTTCATTATAGCATTTTTATTATACCATTTATTTACTATTGACCCAGGCTTGATTTTAGTCATGTTACTGATCCTATTTTGATCTTGGTTTCTTTGGTTCATCGTACACTTTCTGGTTCTGATCTAGTTTCAACAATTTTTTTTAATTTAATGTTGAATGACATTCTATGATAATAGTGTGAATTTGATCTGGAAAGTTATCTTTCATCTATCATCTTATTTGGTATCAATGATTATAACCACCTATGGGCAAATTAGTATTATTTTTGGTACCTTTGATTATAATCACCTATGGGAAAATTAGGTACAATGCCTTTTTATCATGCATTATTGTATCATCTAGTCATTACTATTATAATTTTTCTTAGCATTTGCCTTTGTTTGGGAACTTGTTGTGACCTAGTCAATTTTTTCCTCACCTTTTGTGTGGGCAAAATTATTGTGACTTAGGATTATTTTGGGGTTATATAGGCCATGTTTGATTCATGTTGAGGTCAACTCAGTCCCTCTTATCATACACTCTCATCATATTATGAGCATTTTAAGTTGGCACACTCTCTCCATTTCATGAGCACTCTTCTACACTCTTACCATATTGTGAGTCAGACCGTTCTATATCTCTTAATCCTCAATCGAGTTGAGATACTTAGAAAATTCTAAAAACATTTGTAAAACATTCAAAAACTCAAAAACATTTTGTGTGTGTTTATTTGATTGTTGTTTGTCATGTTGGTCTCTTATTTTCATGTTTGGTCTTGCTTCTTTGTTTCATTTTCCAAATACATCTTGATGGTCCACACAAATCTTGATCTCATGTTTTTAAGATTTCTTGTTTTCTTTTTCTTTGCTTTTTTATTTAAATGTAAATAGCTATAACTCTAGTTTTGGCCATTTTTTTACCATTATCCTTAGTTATAGGTATTCATATTTGAACTAGATCAGTACAATTAGAATATTATGTCATTTTAAGTTATTCATAATTATGATGCCTAATTTATTTTTCTATATCAAGAACTTTGTTCTCAAGTTTCAAAGTTTTAACATCAACACCACTTTGATGAATAGTTATCCAAAAACACTTTGTATAATCTAGGCTCATAATATGAAAATAGGCATCTAGGTATCATGCATTTTAGCACTTGACTCTATGCTTAGATGTGCATATCTTTGCATACATTATGAGTCTAATCAATCCTTGGTTATTTTTCATTATTCCTCATTCCATTCTCTACCAGACTTGGGTGAACTACATTGGCCTAAAGTTCATATTAGAACATGAGTCCATGGAAATATATAGGCAACGTCCACTTATCTTATACATTTAGAGTTATTAAGGCCATCTCCATTATTATTTTTATCTCTCTCATCACTTTGTGCATTTTTATATGCTAGTGTTTTATATGGTTTTCAAAGCCATTACACCATCGCATGTACGTTTGCACCCACTCGCTTTAACCTATTTATTGGATTATATCTTTGAGCTATTTTGCTTGCCAATTACCCATGATGGGTCATAACATTTGAACAATGTTAGAATAAAATCAGATCCATATGGGAAAACCATTATTTATTCTTTATCAATGATCAAAATTAGCCCTACTGGGGTAAAACTATTTTATCACGATCACATTTGCTCTACTAGGGCACCCCTTATTATCTTCTCTTTGGAGACCCTATTCTAGTGGTGTTTCCCTTCATGAAGTAGAATTTTCTCTTTTCCTCTAATTCCAAGCTCTCCACACTACTGCCCATGATGGAAATATTTAGTGTGCAACTTGTCTTGGGATTAATCAATGTCATAAGCATGTAGCTTGTAATATCAAATTAGTTACATTTAAAGTATGTCCCTTACATTTATGGATTGTGTCTTTCCCATTACTCTCATCTTTGGGGCCTATTATACCTTTAATTATATTTTGATCATTGATGGTAACCATGTGTGCAAGCATTAGCTCATTTGGATGTGATCTATTCCATGGGTTAATCTCTCACTTTCTCTCTCTTGTTGAGAGTCCATCCTTCTCTTTCATCCTAGTATGTACTCTCAAGGGGGCATCATGGGTATGTTCCAATTTCTTCTTGATAACTCTTTTCTTTGAAAAGATGTTGCTTCTCTTGAACGTCTTACTACACCTTCTCAAATAGGGGCATAATGTAGACATTTAATTCCTAACACTATTTGTGTTGAAATTGTTAATCTTACTCGAATTGCACTCAAATGAACATTTTAGGTCAAAATCATTAAAACACCCTAAATGGTTTGAAATTATCATTTACAAGTTCTGATTTAGGTCAACGTATCCCTAAATAAGGTAATACATTTTATCACCTAGCTAACTCTGATCATATCATTTCGAGTCAAAATGCCAATTTTGTACTTAGGTGCCTTGGATTGCTCTTTTATATCAAGTCTCTTGCATGATACATGTGCCATTATTATTTGGTCTTGACAACATCCTAAATGGGATAATGTTTCCAACACATCTAACATCACCTTATAATTCTTCTCAAGTCAAATGACAACCCAGTAATATGACTTTCTAACCATTTTGATTAATTGAGGGCCAATTTATAAATAATTGCATGAATGTTGATTAACCTTGTTTAAGGCTAATTGATATAAATCAAGAGCTTAAGTGGATTTTCCATGAGATTTGATGAATATTTATTTTTGGAATTTTATTTTTATTAATTGCATCACCTAATGACATCATCATATGGGGTGGCATTCATAAGTTGTAAATGCATACAATATCAATATTATGGGTCTCCCATGCGTCATTAAGTGATCCATAAATTGACACTTATTTCTATGAAAAAATTTTACCTTGGATCTTAATTTCTTATTAAATTTAATTATGAATTCAATAATGATTAATCAACAAAATCAATCAAAATGTGGAAAAGAATGCATAAATAGAAATCAACTCATGACAAGCACATCTCCACATTGCACAAGAGTTTATTATGGAGTTCGGCAATGCATACATCTTCAAGTTCACTTATAGTATGAACCAATCCATTTTTTTTGAAAAGTAAGTATAGACAATAACTCAAAATTTTCAAATGGACACTCTAAGATTACACACAATAGAGCTTCAGAAAGTCTCAGTACCCATGAACAGACCTTCTACCTTACTGTCGATAACTGCAATCTCATAATCCTATGGATCTCTACCAAAAGTCTCAAATACAAACTTATAACATGGTCTTAAAAAAATCATAATAGGTATTTCAACACACTACTGAAATTTTCTTCGAGTCTAGGACAAACCCCTAATTTACACCAAGATGTGAAACCCTCTCCAAGTCTCTCAAAACTTGAGATCTCTACAAACTGGTCTATTATGGTTGATACATAGTCTACCAATGCTTCACTTTGAATCATTAAAAATGTCATAAAAATACCTCATATCTAGACATTCCACCTATGGTTGGAACTGGCTCAGAGTTTAGAACATATCTCCAGTTTACTCTGAAGTCTAGAAATACCTCCTGGTATCTCAAAAATGAATAAACATACAAGCTACTCTTTATTCTTGCATTGTCTTCACCGAATACCATTTCTTCAAATACCAATTTGTGGCTTTATATAGCCACTCAAGCCCTTGGGTGTAATGGTTACACCTTATCCCTTTTATTGTATAGGTCATCGATTCAAACCCCATTACACTGGCTTAGGCTTATCGTTGGAGGTTAATCCCACATTTGTGGGGCTTGAGGTTATTATGGTATTAATATAGCCTTGGATGGCTATTTGAAAATGCCATTGGGAATTTATCCCATATTTGTGGGTGATGACTTATCTAAGGCTTTAATAAGCCTTTCCCTCTATGATAAACTTGTGGCTTAGGCCACGTCCTTCACCAAGAATCTTGAATGGTTGGTTGGGTCTCATGGTAATGTCATGGAATGTCGGAGGTTGTAAAATCCATAACATGTGGTAATTTTGACGGTTGAATGTGGCAGCTTGGATGTTGAGTTGGAGACTATTGGAAAACCCATGGTATAATGTGGATGTCACATGGAAACTTGGAAACCACATGGTATAACCATGGCATGTTGGAAATTACATGGAAAACTTGGTTGACTTGTGCTTATCCATCCCAACTCAGCCTTCCACCCTAACTCAAGTTGTTATCCCAACACGCCCTAGCATCCCAACTTAGATTAGTGTCCTAACTCTACTCCTTTAAACTCGAGCTTAAGTTGACATTAAGCAATAAACACCCTTTTTTTTGGTCATCCAACTAGAACTTTGCTAGCTACAAAATCCATTGACTATGAATTCCTTCAGCTATAGACTCTTTTAGCTATAGACACCCTCAGCTATGGACTTGCTCAGCTATGAACTCCTCTAGATATAGACACCCATAGCTATAGACTCTTTTGGATATGAACTCTCATATCAGTCTTTTTTTATGATTACTCTTTTTTCCAAAGATGATTCACCTATCAAAGACAAATATATAATCTACTATTTTCCCATATGAACTGACTGTCATGTGTCAGGTTCTTACAGGTCTTTATTTTTTTCCATGTCATTCTATTGACCAATTTTGACCTATTTATCAAAAAAATTAGTGTGAAATATGTTTCACATATGGACTCCATTTTTTAAACCATGAAATACATCTAAAATATCTCGATGAGCTCTATGCTGCTATATCAATTAATTTGCAAATTTGACAACTTTTATTTTAGAGTGAATGTGGATCCTCCTAGATCAATCTTCCCCATTAGAAGGGATTTTGGTCCACCAAAATCTGGAATTAGATCTACTATTCCATATTATCTCATGAGGATCTCTTCAGTGGACTCTATGGTCTCCAAAAACTGCTACTCCACAACTGAAAGCTATATTGATCCTCTGAGATGCTAGTTAGTTCTAAAGAATTATGATGGGTATTTATCGATCTATTTAGGTTCCAAAACTACATTTTATTAGAGTAGTATATTGATCACCTCTTTTGAAAATCCTCTACTATTGTACAATAATCAATAGCCTCTACACAAAACCAGGATGTGATGACTTCCTCTATTGCATGGCTTCATAGATAAGTCAAGTGATTTTTTAGCACATCCATCAATGTCTTCTTCTGCTACATGGATCTACAGAAGTACATGTGGACCAAGTGCTTCCTCTAGGTTTGCTAAAATATTCTCTACAAAATAACACTTACAAAAATAAGCATACCCTAATGTGCATATACTATTGTTAATGGAAAATGTCCACCTATAATGTGAGAATATAAATTGAGTATGATAAACATGTCCCTCAATTTTTTTATACAGGTGACTTTCATAACATAACAAACTAAAATTACATAATGCATGTATATACAAATATAAATAGTGCCCTATGGTTCTTTTTATAATTATGTATGATGTATATCACAATATTACCTTGTATGGGTCTTATTCATACATCTAACTTAGCACATTATTTATGTTGGTTTTATAACTATATACAAATAGATAACCCAAAATACACCTAACATTCATTACTAGCTATAGGATCCTAGTGTGGGCTTGACTCCTTTAGTATTCACTATATGGATCATCCTATAGCTTGTCTTCAGGTTTTAGATGGTCACCTGGTACATACAAGTCCAATGGCTAACTAGAATCATCATGACTAGGTCTATAGACTTGCCCTATCTCAAACTGTATGATCTAAGTGTGATCTAAGTGAAGCTCAATGCTATCATCTCTAAAAGATGCTTACTAAGAAAAGATATATAAATTTCCCAAAACTATCTTATCCATCTCTAATGGAATAATGTCAAGAGTCACCGTGTCTAAGAACTATTTCCCAACTGTAAATCAAAAGGTACAACAACATATTACCATACCTTGGATAATACCATTATGCATGCCAACTATTTTAGCATGTGATAGTGGCACTATTGGTAAGCCCAATTGATTTACTATGTTAGTGGTCACATATCTTGTTTTGATGTCTTCATCAAAAACATGTCTAATGACATGTCCCTCTATAATGACTGGAATACTTTGCTTGGAGGTTCTCTTGGATCATAAAATAATATCTAGAGATCTAGGTGGTGTCCTTTATCAAAATAGGGATTATGCATGCTAACCAGTACTTGGAATATCTGGAGTCTTTCTTCTACCCATGTTCCTCTACTAGAACCACTAAGATGCATGTTCAGGATGTCACTACCATCAATGTTCTACCATATGTCCACATCTCAAAAAATGACTACATATTAGATTCGCTGAAGTATTGGGATCATTTCAAAAACATTTATTCCATCCTAATTCTTTTTTTAATTGATTAGAAAGAGAATTAAATTTTTGCTAGAGTTTGATGATCCATTGATCCTGAGTGCACTGATGGGAACCCATGTTCACCGCTATGGTGTTCAGTTTTGCTATCCGTTGTGCCTACTCCTATTAGCATGACACAATCATCTGTATCAATAAGCCATATATCAAAATTATTATGGGAAACTACATCCATGAGTATAAATCCATAGCTAAAACTAATCTCAATAGCCATAAAAGGAAAGAATCTCTCTAATATCAATTTGATGTATCAGAGTAATGCCTACATAGAAGTTAGCCCAACACACTAACTGCTCTAATACCAAATCTAATCCATAAATTGAAACTTATTTATGTGCAAAAAGTTTACCTTAGATCTTAATTTCTTGTTAAATTTAAGTATGCATTCAATAATTATTAATCAAAAAAATTAATCAAAATGCAGAAAAGAATGCACATATAGAATTCAACTCACAACAAGCATATCTCCACCCTACACAAGAGTTGATTATAGAGTTCGGCAATACCTACATCTCTAGGTTCGCTTATAGTACAAACATATCAATTTTTATGAAGAGTGAGTACAGAAAATACCTCATAATTTTCAAATGAACACTCTATGATTACACACAATAAAGCTTCAGAAAGTCTTGGTACCCACAAACAGACCTGCTACCTTATTATTGGTAACTGCAATCTTGTAATCATGCGAATCTCTACCAAAAGTCTTGAATACATAATAATAACATTTTATTATAAAAAACATCACAAGGATTTCAACACACCATTAAAATTTTCTCAAAGTCTAGAACAAACCCCTAGTTTACACCAATATGTGAAACCTTCTCCAAGTCTCTCAAAACTTGAGATCTCTGCAAACTAGTCTATTATGGTTGATAAATAGTCTACCAAGCCTTAACTTTGAGGCATAAAAAATGTAATAAATATACCTCATATATAAACATTCCACCTATGGATGGAACTAGCTCAGAGTCTAGAACATATCTCTAGTTTACTCTGAAGTCTGTAAATACATCTT
Organism: Torreya grandis; assembly: GCA_037957365.1. Taxonomy (NCBI): domain Eukaryota; kingdom Viridiplantae; phylum Streptophyta; class Pinopsida; order Cupressales; family Taxaceae; genus Torreya; species Torreya grandis. Next base: position 4,905,044 of record JARHVA010000388.1, read on the forward strand.
GGTATCTTGAAAATGAAGAAACATACAAGCTACTCTTTATTCTTGCATTGTCTTCACTGAATACCATTTCTTAAAATACCAATTTGTGGCTTTATATTGCCACTCAAGCCCATGGGTGTAATGGTTAGGCCTTATCCCTTTTACTGGATAGGTCACTGGTTCAAACCCATGACATTGGCTTAGGCTTAATGTTGGAGGTTAATCCCACATTCATGGCGCTCAAGGTTATTATGGTATTAATATAGCCTTAGATGGCTATTTGAAAATACCATTGGGAAGTTATCCCACATTTGGTGGGTGTTAACTTATCTAAGGCTTTAATAAGCCTTTCCCTCCATGATAAACTCATGGCTTAGGCTATGTCCTTCACCAAGAATCCTGAACGGTTGGTTGGGTCTCATGGTAACATCATGGCATGTTAGAGGTTGTAAAATTCATAACATGTGACAATTTCGACAATTGAATGTGGAATCTTGGACGTTGAGTTGGAGGCTATTACAAAACCTATGGTATAATATGGATGTCACATGGAAACTTAGAAACCACATGGTAGAATCATGGTATGTTGGAAATTACATGGAAAACTTGGTTGACTCGGGCTTATCCATCCCAACTCAGTCTTCCACCCCAAATTGAGTTGCTATCACAACTCGCCTTAGCATCCAAAATTGGATTAGTGTCCCAAGTCTACTCTTTCTCAACTCAAGCTTGAGTTGACATTGAGCAATAAACACCTTTTTTTTCTTTCATCATCCAACTAGAAGTTTTTAAACTCTATTGGCTATGGACTCCACTAACTATGAATTCCTTTAGCTACAGACTCCTTCAACTATCGACACCCTCAACTATGGACTTCCTCAGCTATGGACACCCATAGCTATGGACTCTTCTAGCTACAGACTCCCATAGCAATCCATTTTGATGATTACTCTTTTTGTTGAAGATGATTCCCCTATCAAAGACAAATATAGAACCTACTATTTTTGCATATGAACTGACTGCCACATGTCACATTCTTACAGTTCCTTATTTTTTTCATGCCATTCTTTTGACCAAGTCTAAACTATTGATCAAAAACTTTAGTGTGCAATATCTTTCACATATGGACTCCATTTTATGAACCATGAAATATGTCAAAAAGCTCTCGATGAGCTCTGCGTTGCTTTATCGATCAACTTGAAAATTTGACAACTTCTATTTCAAAGTGAATGTAGATCCTCCTAAATCATTAAGACCCTCCATGCCTCTTAAATTCCCCTCTATCCAAAATATTTATGAGGGATATTTATGGATTTAATTATATAATTAGATTAATTCATGGCCACACATCTTAATCTTGAGATAGACAGCCATGGTTGATCTTGATCAATCTTAAAAATCTATAAATAGAGAGGCCATAAACATCATTTTTAAACTTGATTTGTGCAAATTTATAATGTTAAATTGTCTCCACAATCCTTTATGTTGATAATTTTGTTTCATTAGCAAACTTCATTTGATAGGTTAGAGTAGAAATTTCATCTACTTTGAACCTAGGTTATGTAAAGACTTCTTAAGGCATTGGAGGAGTTACCACCATTGTTGATGAAGATAAGAACTCTTGATCAAGGGAGAACATGCTTTTGAGTTGTACTTGTAAGGTGAATCCACTTGGGAAGGTAATTGGCGTTGCTTTCTTTCAATTGTTTCTTGCTATCTTTTGTAATTCTTGCATGAATATATAGGCTAAGTTTTTTATGTCTTTAATGCATTTTTCATGATTTCTTAACTAATGTTTGACTAACTCTCTTTGTAATCCTCTCTACAAAACTATCTCATGATTCCAAAAAGAGTGAAGAAATATGGTTTAAATCACGAAGACCTAAACATGGTTCTAAATGGACCCATTAAAAATATTAGGCATCCAATAAATCAAATTTGATAGTCCCTAATAAAGTAAGAAGCTAAAAGGATAACGTTAAAAAATTAGTCTTTATAAAATCTGATCTCTATCAGATTGATTGATGTTCTTACATGACTAAGACGGTCAAAAAAAAAAACAAGGAGAAATTTCATTACAAAATCTCTTCAAAACTAAGAAAACAAACAAGGACAAAAAAGGACTATATCTCTCCTAGCATCAAAGATCAATTGTCATAGCCAGAGAGAATTGGTTTTAAGGCTCAGTTTTGACATTGAATAAGTTTAACTATTTTTCAAGATTGCTTTCTAAGATGAATTTAATTGAATTTACATAATTTTTAGTTACCAAAATGAAGAATTATTTTACTGAGTTTGATAAAAAAATTGTACCATAGACATGATATTCAATATTCAAGACAAACATTATCATCATTCTTCGATTTATTTAATTAGTGACATGAAGACAAAGGTAATGTTCAAATTGAACGCAAAACATAAAATATCCTAACTACAAGGTTTAATTGACCTAGTATCATTCTAATTAACTTTTCTCATCAACTTACATAATGATAACTTTTATATAATTTTATTTTCAAGATTAATTATTTACTAGGACTATAATTCCTATCTTATTCTGAACACAAAGTCATGGTAATTAGTTTCAATCTTTTCCTTGCACTTATATTTAGATAATCGTATAACCAAGTATTAATCCCTGCCAATATAAGCTTAGGTAGTAACATTTTATAAGATTTAGATTACTATAAATTCAAATTTGATTTTACTTTAGTATTAAATTGTAAATCTCTTTTAGAGTCTCATTCCCAAACTATTATTAACCTATCATATTTTATTTAACTTTTATAGTATTCATGAGAGTCAAGATGCTTGCCTTACATGTTGAAAGTTATGATAATGCAACAATTAAAATATATCAACCTATTTTCATGAATTCTGTTACCTTGTTTTAAAGTCATCAAATAAATCCAATAGTCTATATATTCAAAATATTAGATAATTCAGGAAATAATTTTACATAAAGAAGTCTCTTACTGCATCATAATTACATTGTCATTATATTATTAACAACAAAGATAACATTACAAGTGTATAAAAAGATATCCTATCTACTTGCACCACAATGAATATAACATATATAATTAATCAAGAAACTTCATGATAATGAATGTTTACATCAACAATATGCTTTTAGAGAACAAGATAATGCTAGTGGTTCAAAATAACACACAATAGCTATTTTCCTTAAATCGGTAACTTTTGAATATAGGAGCATTATATCTCTATAATTTATCTATCACTTATAACTCTCTCTCCTACACTAAAACATAGGAAACAATTGGTTAGTTTATGCTAAGCAAATGAGCCCTTAATATCAATCCTCTCATTATACAAAGCAGTAAACATGTTCATCTTATTTTAGAAATACAAAGACAATTTTCAAAGTTTTAAACACAATAAACAACTAAAGGAGAAATATACATTGCACTTAATGTTAAGGTAAGATGAGCATTTTTAAGGTACAAACAAATTAATAATCATAAACAAACACACCTTGATATCTATATTAACATAATATTATGAAGTCAAGATAAGACGAGGATGGTTAGATGTACAACAAACTCAACTATCAATTTATGGATGTAACTTTATCAGAATAGTATAGTTTGCATTTTTAAAAGAATCATAACTATACCATTATAAGATAATAAATATGAAATTTCTATTCTAGTCAAGTTAGGTCCATTATGGAATTTTGAGTGATCATCCTATTTAAAAATTCTAGTGTCATTTGTATCCATAATAGGACTCCATCTAACATAAATCCATTCAAAGTATAGATTGTAATTCTATAACTCCCAAAGTTAGGCAATAAAACAATCAATTTAGCACCACTTAAGGTAATTTGATTATGTTGTTATTTCTCACTTGCAACAAATTATTAAGGCCTCGATATTTAAATATAAAACATAAAGGAATATATATATATATAATGATTTACTATTATGAGTTAATTATTATGAGTTAATTTTGACATTGATTTGTTAATTGAATGAATTCAGATCTGTTTTGTTGAATATATATATATATATATATATATATATCATGATTTGCTATTATGAGTTAATTTTGACATTAATTTGTTAATTAAATGAATCTAGTTTTGTTTTGTTGAATATATGTATGTATGTATGTACATATACATACATACATACACACACACACAAATACATGTGTGTGTGTATGTGTACATATATATATATATATATATATATATATATATATATATATATATATCCAAACACACACACATTTATGTATATGCATATGTATATGTATATATACATACATATATATATATGTGTGTGTGTGTGTGTTTATATATATATATATATATATATATATATATATATATATATATAAACACACACACACACACACACACACACACACACACACACACACACACACACACACACATATGTATACACACACACATGTATATATACATATACATATATACATGCACATATACATATACATACATATATAATTTTGAATTATATTGGTTATGGCAAACTACCGAGTGGATCTATGAAGCCCACAAACCAAAAAAACAAAATATACTTGTATTTCTTGATTATATCTGAGTTGTATGATGCCATGGTTAAGTTAATCAAACAATCTAAAATTCTAACCTTCCAAAAAGACCATGTTTAGTCTACAACATCTATAATAGTTATACTAGAGAATAGTGCATCTATAATAGTTATACTAGAGAATAATGCATTGAAATAAGAGTTTGTTTTTCTTCTTATGCTAATTGTAAATGTGGTGCTATAACAGTATATTTTATATATCATTATTTCATCTTTTGTATTAATTCCAAAGTGTGGCTAAGATCTTATTGACCCAAATAAACTTATGTTGAAGGTTTCCTTATAAAGAAAAGTTAAAACAAGACAATATAATAGAGTAACTTCTCAACAAAAGACCAATGTTAATGTTCCTTCCTACCCCTTACACCATCATGGTTTTTTTAACACTTGTCAAAATTATTCATAAATTAATCCAAAATAGATAAACCTACAACTGTGTAAATTATAAAAATTTGTATTGTCTTTCCTTTTTAAGGAATTGCTAAAAGAATAGCCCTTCACTAGTGAATATGTTGTGTTATTTGTATTTCTTTTATATTTTCCTTTTGCTAATTTTCAATGTGGATGTGGTGTTATAGTAGGTGTAGAAAACATAGAAAAACAAGGATAAAATAACTCTCAATTATCTTCCACCTCTAGAACCCTCCTTAACAAGGCATTTCACCATGAGCAGGGTAATTTACATAAAAGAAATATTCTCAAGAAAAGATTTTAATTTAAATAGGGAAACATACAGAGGATTCACAAAACTAACTAAAGAACAACTATAATTTCTTGAAATATAAAGACAAACTAAGTTTAATCCTTTGAATAGCAAGATGAAATCCACAAAAGGATTCACTTGCATGTATTTATCTATTGTCTTCTCTCTACTACTCTAGGTGTGGCACCCAATCTATTTGAGTTTCTCCCCCAACTAATCCTTAATGGTACCGTCCTGATCCTACTCCTCTTCTCCTTCAACACCATAAATCTTAAGCATAGACAAGGAGTAGATAGGTGGAAGAATAAATGGTTTTGGTGAGATGTGATGCGAACTCCCTTCCACACTCCACGTCACATTAAAAATTTAATTCCAAACAAGTTTTATCTTTCTCCCTCACACCATAATTTGACTATTCTTTTGTCTGCAACCAAAATTTAATCCCCTCTCCAACTATGCCACCTTCCTTCACCAACTGTCATAACTTTTGTCAATAAATTAATGTTTTAGTTTTCATCACATTATTTATTATTATCAGTACTGATATGTAAATTTATATTAAAATTATTATATGTGGATTTACTAATCTATAAACTAGTATACTTGAATTGGTGCATGTAGATTGAGTACATAGTTTGTATATATATACATATATATTTAAATATTTATTGAATGACCTTAACATATATTATTATAGTTACTCTCATTAAATGTTTATTTTCACTTAGGTGGATTAATAATATATTAATATAGTCTAAATAAAATAATTTATTCTCTTAAGGGAAAAAGTTTCCATCTGTTCTAGAATACTCATCATTGTTATTTCCATACATAATTACGTTAATATATATATATATATATATATATATATATATATATATAATTTATTTTATTTTTTATTATAGTTACAAGGACTAGGATTTCAAAAAAGGGTTATTAAATCCCCCCTGAATATCACATTAGAAAAATCCTTAGGAGGCCCTGAATCAACAAGTTAAATAACTACCACAATTCTTAAGTGGTAGAAGCTCTCACCTAATATCATTGTAAGGATTAACTGAAGCAAAAGTTAGAGTTCACAACCAATAATTATTAAGTTAAATAGTAAATATAAGTTCTCTAACTCTTTAGCTACATTAAAATAGTCTTTTGTATATAAAAGTATACTCAACACGAAGATAGGACGATAAAATAAGAAATCCTAGAGATGGAGAGAAATGTAACTTAGTTCACATCAAGATATAACATGTGTAATTTTAAACTAGTTTAAATATCTATAACCCAACATTTTATCAAACTATAACAACATCAATCCCCCAACCAAGTGGAATAAAGCTAATAATTTCCCTACAATGGCCAACTCCATATATCACACACCATACAAGGTACACTATGAATTCAAAGAGGATAATGATCTAGACAAGATTAACAAGGACACATTGGCATAATAGGGGTGTTACATACTCCCCCCTTATAAAATAATTGTCCTTGATGCATTAAAACTCATGTGATGAATTAAATCACAATCATAGTTGTAAGCCAACACTAAGAACCACATTGAGTATCATAGTACATAGACTGTTAGCTCCCAGAACAGTTACACAAAGGTTGGGACCAATGATCCACTAACAAAACTAACAAGATGCATGAATACCGAGTATCAAATAGCTACATAATCTCATGAAGGACCTCTATGTTATCCTTAGGTGAACATAAAATATGGAAAAAACTAAAAATCCATGGTAAACATGCCATGTGAATAATAAAGTTATTTCCTAACAACATGATGCAATACCAAGAATTTTGTATGCTACGAAACCCAAATATCACATCAAGTCATACTGTCTAATGATTCCTACTAATTAATCTCATAAAGTACAAAATTAAACATGGATATCCCTTAGTATGAGAAAACTAGGACATAATTCATCCCAAATTAAATCATACTATCACACATGTCTGTCTAAACTACCGAAAGCCAAAATCTATAGATATGAGCATGAGAGATCTAGTATCCATCTAATGTCTAAATCACATTGAAAAAATAATAAAAAGTGTCAATCATGGTGAAATTACACTACTAAGATAATTATACATTCATGGTAATATCGTATGGAGCAAACTAAATAATACTGAGCCATATTAGATCATGCCAATCCATATTGAAACTACCAATCAAAGTATATGTCAAAATGACCAAGAAATCATTGTATACCAAATCATCTACTTTAGGCCTCCCAAATAAGAATCATATCTCTAATAAATGACCATATATATATATATATATATATATATATATATATATATATATAACCACCATGTCTGGTGGGGTGGTAAGGATGGTATCATGAACCTATGTTATAGGTTCTAACCTCAACCCACTAGTTGTATTCCAAGATACTTCTCCTCCCCCATACCATGCCATATGCATAGAAATTATACACATACAAATACATGTGAAATCAGTACCAATAATCATCAAAATAAATTTTAAAAATTAAATTGATCGTGTAAAATCTAATCAATAAAAAGAGACCTAGTGGCCCTAAAAAGTGAAATAAAAGTCCATTGTAAAAAAATCAACAATAATCTTCATGATCCATCAATTGATTAAAATATTCAAATATAGGAATAATCATACTGGTTTTAAGTCAAATAAAAATAAGGTGTTAGTACAAATTAAAATAAATTTTAAAAAAATAGGTGAAAATAGATCACATTACAAGCACTATGTGACTTGGCAAGCCACCCAAGGGGAGAAGGAATAAGGTAAGAGGGAATTTGGTGGTCCACTAGTCATCACAAAGAATCAAACTATGTCATCGGGCATAATAGATTGGTCCACCTACCATTACCAATATAAAAATAGTCCACTAGCCATCTAGAAAATCAAACTACATCATCGACTAAGGTGTGGTTCATCACAACAACTAGCTAGTATAAATGAAAGAGAATACAAACAACTCCTACAAATGGCATCCCATTACCATATCCTCACCAAATGATAGCGTAATAGCTCACATTTTTTAATGTCATGTAACCATTTTTTTGTTGAATAAAATTACTTATAGAGAGTAACCATGTCAAAGCATATCAAAAAAATTACATTAGTCCAATCGATGCCACAATGTCTGTTAGAGTATGTATTTCATGTGAATTTCTCACATTTGCTAGTGTCTTAGCTAGTTTTTTCATCTTGTAGTGTGTTTTTCCTATGTGAGGATTTATCCCACATTGGCCAGCTTAGCTAGTTTAGTATTTCACCTTGTCTATATATGCAAGTTCCTTCATTTATTCTAGCATGTTTTTATATGCTTCATTTCTAAATATATATGATCTACATTATTTTTTGCATTTCATATATGTAGCTTCCTTTGTGATGTTTTATTTCCAAAACTTCATATTCTAGGGTTGGAATGACTTTGCCATTCCTAACATGGTACTATATCCCTAAATAAGTTGTAACCATCCATTATCTTGCAATTCATATAATTTTATTTTACTTCCCTCTTATCGTTGCTTCTTCCTTTATCGAAGAGAGAAAGCTTATAAGAGAGGTGTAGGAGAAGATATTGGTGACTCTTTTTACTTTTTGAATATTTTGAAGTTTTTTTTGTTTTTTTTGAAGCTTTTGTTTCTTCTAAGGTAGTGAAAGAGGCAAAGAAAGATAGCATGTAAAGGCATTGAATCTGCTAATAAAGAAATCAGATCTTGGCAAGGCACTTTATTTTGGTCTATATGTCCTTTTACCTCCTTGGATATTTTGTGGAGATCTTATTTTTGGAAGTCATTTCTAGATCTATTATTAAAAAAACATTGGAAATTTTTTTATATTTCTAATTTGAGCATTGAAGGAACTCATGAAGTGTTAAAATTTTAACATGGGTGCTTTATACTAGATATTGGATTTGCAAGAGGGGAGGAGATCTGTTGAGTTATTGATTTGCTACTACATTGAGTTTTCCATACGTGGCATCTTTTGTTTCAAATCTATTTTTTAATGAAGATATCTAATTTTGGCATCAACATTTCCCTTGGAGCTTGGCATCAATTTTATCTTATCTCATATTTGTAATTAGGTACTTTATATGCTAAGTTTATTTTGATATTTTCCAAATCTGCATTGCAGTTTTGAGTGAAGCATTGAATTTAGCTAAGGCATTTTAGCTTGCAAAGCATTGACCTTTTGTGAATTTTTAATTTGAAGATAAGCATTGCTATCTAATAAGGCATTAGTTTTTTAAACAAAATTCATCTTCAGATTTACCTGTGTTTACCTACGTTGGATCTGCCTATATACTATCAAACCACTAAAGCCTGGTATTAAAATTCTTTGATACTGCATTGGAAAGTTTCATATTTTCAATTTTGGCATCAAAATATATTAGAAAGAAGTGTTGGAGATTTGTAAAGATCTTATTTGTGACGTTGGATCTACATAAGATCTTTTTATATTATGTTAGATCTATTTGAAGGAGATCTAGAGCCAAAACAATAATAAATTTTTCCTTCTTTCCTCTCAAAACCAACTTTTCATTAAATTTTTGCTTCTATAAGGCTAACATTTTTCCTTAAGAGGAAGTCCAACTTGCTTGCATGCATATAAAGGTCACCCAGCTAGTTATTTTTCACTTTAGTTGGTTTTTATAAGTCTGTGAAAATTTATGGTTCCAATGAGTGGTTAGAAAACTGTGTTCTTTTTTATTTTGGTCATTGAAATTTGTTTGTAGTGTTTTTTAATTATTTTGACCCATTTTATGGGAAATCGTAATGCTTGTAACTTTTGAATTGTAACTCAAATTTGAGTTCTATTTATTTTTAAAGTATATATTTTTCTATTATCTATCCATTAGTGTCATTAAATTGTAAAAATAAACTATTTTTATAAAGTGTCAAAATTGGGGGGTGGGGTCCTATAATACAATATTTTGGGGGTTATCTTGGTACTAATTTTGTGTGTCTTTTACATTCTTTCTACTCTTGGTGATTAATTAGTATGAATTATACTTCTGGTGTTGACCATTGTTATCCATTGACTACACATATTTACCATAAATGGAGACCTCAAATGAAAACAATCATAAAACACAAAGGATTATGGTCCCTTATAAACAAAACACAACCATAGTTCACATGAGAATTTGAAAAAATTTAGCATCAGTGTAAGTTTGAAAAATGTATGGGCTTGATTGGGGGATATGTAAGTGATAGTCTCTTGTTTCATTTTAATGGGTGTGATTCTCCATTCGAAATGAGGACTAAGTTAAAGGATTTTTGGGGAAAGTAGACCACTTGAGGGTGATGCAACTTAAAGTAGAGCTTACTTCACTAAATCAAAATGAATTTGATTTCATTGTATATTACCTCACAAAGTTTAATCGTTTGTTGACATAATTGAAGGGGAGTGGTGAGAAAAAAGGATGAAGAGTGTGTATACGTAATTTTATCTAAGTTGAGTGGCCCATTCCAAATATTTGCTTCTACCTTTTTCTCTAGTATGGATACATTAGGTACCACTTTCAAAATTACACATTTAGAGTAATTTTGTGAGAGACTTACTAAGGAGGAATCCAAATTGTCTCAACTTGAATCTTCCACCTCTCAAAAAGCATCAGTGGCCTCACATCCTACATCTAAGGGAAAATCTAAGGGTAAGAAGAAAAAAACTCCTCCTCCACCTCAAAATGCACCTAAGCCCACCAACACTTCAACATCTAAACACAAACCATATTATAAATCCAATAATAATTCTAACCTATCTTACTTTTATTGTGGGGGAACTGATCATGAAGAGTCTAGGTGTTTCAAGAGAATGTAAGCCTTAGAGGATGCCATTAGGAAACACAAGATTTATATTTCCATTCCTCCATTTGATGAGCATGGGAAATCACTTAATATTTTTAAGAGATCATAATTACCTATTTTAGATAGTTGGTTTATATATTTTGGTGCTTCACAAAATGATTTCTACCAAGGAGTCCTTTATATCTCTTGGTCTGAGTTCTACTTCCAACATTAAGGTTGGAGATTCTTCCTTTATTTTTGTTAAATGGAAGGGTGACATACAAATATATGATGGACTCATAAATGATTCATTATATGTTATAGATATCACCACCAATATACTTTCATTGTATTAGTTTTGCCATTCTAGTTAGGGCAAAATAGTGACTTTCACACCATAGGGTGCTGAAGTTTGAGCTTTGTTAGAGCCACATACACTCATTGTATAGGGTATTGTTGATCATAGTTCTCATCTTTACTATTTTTAGGGTTTTGATGATAATCTTACTATAGGTACATGTTTAGTTTCTCATGTAAATTCTAAGAGTCAACTTTGGCATGAGAGATTTAGACACCTAAACTATAGATATTTGAAGGAGTTAAGCACTCATAGTATAGTAGAGGGTCTTCCTATAGTTTTATGTCTTGATGGAGTTTTCCGTCATTGTGCATTATAGAAATAACACTAGGATCTATTTATTAAGGTCATGTCCATGATATCTTCTTCACCACTTGTGTTTGTGCACAGTGATTTGATGGTCTTTCCTACTTCTTTCAATGGAGCTAAGTATTCACTTACCTTCATTGATAATTTATCAATGCATTCTTGGGTTTATTTCCTTAAGTAAAAGAGTGGTGTCTTTTCTCACTTCAAATTCTTTAAGGCTTTGGTCTAGAAATAATCATCAATTTGCATTACGAAGATTCATATAGATAATGGGGGGATTACTTCAGTCAAGAGTTCACTAATTTTTTAGCATCCCATGGTATTGTTCATCAACATTCTATTTCACATACTCTACAATAGAATGGATTTTCATAAAGGAAGAATCAAACTCTGAAAGAGATAGTTAATTACATGATGCATTCATAGGATTTACCTTTTATCTATTGGGTAAAGATAATTAATTATGTGAACTACATTCAAAATTGTACACCACATCGAGCACTTGAGCATATAACTATAGAGAAAGCTTGGTTTGGATCCAAACCTGATGTCTCATTTTTTTTTGTCTTTGGGAGCCTTACTTGGGCATTTTTACTAAAGAAGAAAAGGAAATCATTGGACAAGAAGATCAAACCTTTGATTTTTATAGGTTATTGTCAGGACATAGGAGATTATCATCTTTTAGATATTGATACTCATGATATTCATTTTTTAACTCATGTATCATTTTATGAGCATTTCAAATATCATGATTCTTCATCTTCTTCCATGCCTAATTATTTTCGTGATTCATCTCCTCTCAAGGATTCATTCTTTGAGTAGCTAGTTTAGGATATTCCTAAGGAGATTATAGAAGATAAAGATATTTTTCACACTTATGTTGCTACTATGCCTAGATGGAATTTTACTAAAATTTTTGAGGCAACACCATTCATACAAGATCTTCCACCTACTTGACATCATTATGCACATTCTATGGGTACTATACTTTTATGTTAGGCATTCTCTAGGGATTCATAGTCTTTTTCATAGGCTCATGGGGTACAAGAGTGGGATGATGTGATGATAGATGGGTATTCTTCATTGATGATTAATCACACTTAGGATTTGGTTACTCTTCTTAAGGGAAGAAAGTTGGTTAGGTATGATTAAATTTACCATACCAAGTATGCAATTGATGGATCCATTGAGAAGTATAAGGCACATCTTGTTTCAAAGGGATTCTCGTAAGTTGAAAGTATTGATTATTCTGAGATTGTTTCACCCATTGCCAAGATGGATTCTATTCACCTTGTAATTTTTCTTACTACATCAAAGGGCTGGCCAATATATCATATGGATATAAAGAGTGTTTTCGTTCATGGAGACTTGTATGAGGAAATCTATATGGAGCAACATGTTGGGTTTGTTCATGATTCTTCTCTTGTTTATTGACTTAGGAGACCTCTTTATGGTCTCAAATAGGCCCCTCAATATTGGTATGAGAAGATGGATTCATTTCTTCTCTCTACTAGCTTTATTTTTTCCACTCTGATCCTATAATATATATTCAGTGTATTAGGGAGGACATTGTTATTCTGGTTTTGTATGTTGATGATCTGATTCTCACAATCATCTCTTCATCTTAGATTTAGACTATTTAGCAAGAAATTTTAACATAATTTAATATTACATATCTTGGCCTTTTACATTTTTACCTTGGTCTATAAATTTCACAGTTAGATACAAGGATCTATTTGAGTCATAATAAGTACACACTTGATCTAATTTAGAATTTTAGCATGGCTGATTGCAAACCAAGTCCTTCTCCTTTTTAGTCTAGAGTGACTTTTACTACCTCTTATACTACTCCACTTTATGATCCTACATTGTATAAGTAGATGGTTAGGAGTCTTATGTATTTGATCCATATTTGATTTGATATTTAATTTGTAGTTGGGCTTGTATCTAGGTTGTTTCATGACCCTCACGATAGTCATTGGTAGGCTACCAAAAGGATTTTGAGATATCTACAAGGAACTACTCATTTTAGATTACACTACATCAGGGGTTCTACTAAGTTGGTTAGATAGTGATTTAGATTGAGAAGGTTCTCTTGATGATAAACATTCCAATTTTGGCTACATATTTTGTCTTAGTTCTTCACCTATTACTTGGTTGTGTAAGAAACAATAGGTTATTACACTTTCATCTATAGAGGTTGAGTATAAGGCGTCAGTTAAATTGAGTCAATAGGTTCTTTGGCTTCATCAGTTATTGATAGAGTTTGGCTTCATGCAGGATTCACCCACTATAATTTGGTGTGATAACTAGAGTGTAATTCATATATCTCATAACCCAATTGAGCATTAGTGGACCAATCATGTTGAGTTACATATGCACTTTATTCATCAACACATTCAAGATGGTGTTCTTAGCTTAGAGTATATTCTGACTCAATAGTAGGTTTTAGACATCTTCATGAAGCCTTTTACATCACCTTGTTTCCTTATGTTATGTAGAATGCTTGGGATTTTAAAATTTATCCTTGATGGGTGTTCATGAGGACATCTCCCATTTTCATTTCATGGATACATATTGTACATGATTACCTTATTAGGTCTAGTTGTTGAGACTCATACTATGGATATGTCACTATTTATTTTTTTATCTTTTTTTATCCCCTAGATTTACTTGAGGGGGGTGTTAGAGTATGTATTTCATGTGTATTTTTCAATTTTTCTAGTGTCTTAGCTATATTTCTCATCTTGTAGTGAGTTTGTCCTATGTGAGGCTTTATACCACATTATCCAACTTAGCTAGTTTAGTATTTTTTCTTACCTATATATGCAAGTGCCTTCATTGGTTCTAGCATGCTTTTATATGCTTCATTTTTTAATATATATGATCTACCTTATTTTTTTATTTCATATCTACAGCTTCCTTTGTGATGTTTTGTTGTCAACCCTTTAAATTCTAGGGTTAGAATGCCTTTACGATTCCTAACAATGTCATCCATGATGACATTTTCAACATACATCTATAACTATAGTTATAATATCATGAAACATATTTGAGACTCTTTGTGTATATTAACACAATGTCCTAAGGTAATATGTAGAAATTGTGTTTGTTATCCATCATTAACCATCACTGAAGAGATTGAATAAACAACCCATATCATAATAAAGTTATGTTGAAGATAAGTATCTAATAACATTTGATCATAATAGTCCACCATGACAAACCACTTAATACATATGGAAAATAAAAACTATCAACTCCCACACATGGCATCCCAGTGCCACATAAATACCAATTCAAACATACTAGCTCATATCTCTAACTATTAAAACTCTCAAGTAACATATCTCTTAGGTAATATCATTGTCAAAACATAACTCATTGAAGTTCCATTGAATGAAAAGTGTGTGTATGTTTGAGTGCTACCCACTGACCACTACTATCTGTTATAATTATAAGTATAAGTATCAATATGGTCTAAGCAATCATCACCAAGATAAAACAATGCATCAACTTTAATACTCATCAATCCATACTATGAATGACTAAGCCTTCACCATTCTCAACTAGGTTGTGATAAGATGAAAAATAGGGTTTTATAGACCCTAACACATGCATCAAATAAGGTACCACATTTTACTATATTTTTCATGTGTTAGCATAACACGAACCAAAAAAATGATGCAATGGTAAATGAAAAAGATAATGGCCACCTCAAATTATCATTGCCCATAAAATTGTGGGAAACACAATCAATGATAAACTATATTCTCTAGGAAAATATCATATATGCTACCAAATCAAGGTGTACAGATATCATGAGCACATTAATCAAAGGGAAGGTGAAACCATTCAGGGTTACCATGACCTAAATCTTTTAAAAAAATCATATTACATCAATGTTATTAACAATCGCAGGCAACCTACCCAAATAGGTGCCACTACTAAAGAGTTAAACTACTCTAAACAAACATCCCATCAATTGGATAAAATTATAATAGATATATTATTACCACATTTATCTTAACATCGTAAGGTTATTTATAATTTTTAAATTGGTTAAGTTATATAAAATAAAGAGTGGATCAAAGAACGTATCATGTAAAAATATATATACTATTATTATAGGTATAATTACTATGGGCAGTGAATTAGTGATGCAAAATAATTCGATTCAATTCCTAACTCTTAACTTATTTAACATACATCAACTTTATCAAAAAACATAAACATGAAAGCACATGCATCCAAAGCATACATAATAACATATGTCACATGAACACAACACATATGTGGGAAACCCTCTTAGAGGATAAAGTTTAATGAACCCTGAAAGATGGAATATAGTCTTATAAAACAAGATCCAACATTTAGACCAACACCAACTAATCAAGGAACACCCACCCCTAAATTTAGTCAAGTACCCACTTGACCTTTAGCTAGCTCCAACTAAGAAGGAGGATACAACACCCTAGGAAACCAAGTACACAATCATCTATCTTGAAACTCAAATAACATTTGAACACATATTTTTAATCTTCAACTGATGATGATCACCTCTTTCTACACTCTTCACCTCCAATCTCTCTCAAGCTACCTCTACGGCTAACTTGCTCAAACTACCTCTTTTAGGCTCATTAGGTCTAATGACCTGTGTGTTACCCTACATAAACTTAATCAAAAAATCATGATTGATCCTATTCACTCTCTATTGATACATAATGACATGTACCTTCTCTTTCAAATGTTCTTTTCTTTACTTGAATCCTTCCTCGCACAACTACTCAACTCTCCTCACTTTAGTCTCTAGAAACCATCACCTTCGATTTCACTCTTTATGGAGTATTCATGAATATTATCTTCTTGGTCAGCCATAAGACTTGAATTAATCCTTAATACTTATATCACACTAAGACATATCTCAAATCCATTCTCATAGGTCAGCCATTACCTCATTAGGTCTTGGTCAGACCTAAAATAATTAGGCCTTCATACTCACATAATTTATGTGAGACTATTTGGACCATATTAATCCTTTACCAATGCTTCAAACACATCAAAAATATCTCAAATATTCCGTTTATAACTCTCTTATGGGTCCATGCTACTTATAACACCAACTCAACACTTGAACCTACTAATTAGGTCTCCTTACTCTATAGATCTTCATACACAAAAAACACAGTCTCAAACTTATGAAGAAACCACTCAAATATTTCACATAAACATATGATTAAATCACATGGGTGAACATTTTAGGACTTTTTATACACATCCATATTATTTAGACACTTAAATATAGGTTCTAAGCACTCAAACAAAATCACTTAAAATGACCATTTAGACTGGTCACACACAGTCAAAATACAGTAAAGTTATTTTGACTCTCCATATCTGATCAGGGGAAAAATATGATAATAAATGTCTTCTCATAATCCTTAAAGACTTATAAAACATATCCATTCTCATTTCCTTCTTTAACTCTGCTCAAAACACCTTCAACTTACCTATGCAAGATGGTCACTCAAAATGCTAATACATTAAATAAACATAGTCAACTTCTAAGCATTTGTTCACATTGAATATGGATTGTTCAAAACTCAAAAAATATACACAAATGGTCCTTATGTAGTATAAAACACTCTCAAATATTTATTTCATCTTGAAACATAAAATACTATCAAGAACAACTCAATTATCCTTCTTAGGTCACTTGTAGAATATGGTCAAACACATAGTCAACTTTGGAGCTTAATATCTTTGATTGTACAAACATTCAAAACTTATAACCAATGTCTCTAGATGCACCTTGGAGTCCTTTAAAACTTTTATTTTTAATACATCATTAAATTCATCCTAATTCAAAAGATATAGCATAAAAATGAGCACTATTTTTCCCTAATGAATTTTAATATTCAAATACTAACAGTCACTGAGCAAATGTGAAACATAGAGCACTTTAACCTCATTTTATGATCCTTGGAAACTTTGGAAAAATATTCTCCATTTATTTCCTTGGATTATTTTATTCTTTACCTTGCAATGATCACCATTAATTTTATCGATCTGAGCTCCCACTATTATGACACTTGGTAGCTTTGCATGCCTTATGTGCATATGAACTCTTTGACTTGACCCACACTGTCAATATCCATCTGTAAAAAAACTTGTAAACCATTGATATTCTATCCAAGTTTCATGAATGTGACACATTTAATTATCATTTTCATTATTTGACATATTGACTTTTTATGCACACCGTTAGATCACAATCTGTGATTTAATGCAAAGAGTTAGATCTACTGACTAGTTGACCTTAGACTTCAACATAGTTAAAATTGATAGTCTCTGGCCCATCACAGTCTGTAATAGAAAATTTTAAGGTTTATAACTTGAGATATAAAATATTCAAGAGTCCAAATATTTAGGTAACCTTCTTAGCACTATAGATAACATCTCCATGAAAACCTTTGACCTCCATTGAATTTCTAAGTACCTACATTAAATACACAAACTTATTGATTCATTCATATCTGTATGATGTAAAATGATTGTGTGGCTTCTCTTAAGCTAAAATATTCCTATTTCTCATTCCAAAATATCACATGACATACCATAACTCCATCAAGACATCTATGGATGCCTCATAGCCTCTTCTTTGTCCTTACAGATCTGCATATATGCCATATATTATTCAAGATATCAATCTGATCACTTTGTAATTAATTCATTAACACCACATTATCTCTTTGACATTGATAAAACCAAACATCGATGACCATAATCAATAATCTATCTATTTTTCATTGATGGCAAAACACCCTTAGAATGACTTCATTTGAACTCCTTCATTTGGATCTTTCTCCCCCTTTGAGATTAATGGCAAAGGGTCTCTTCCTCGACATTCCAACAAAAATCATTCCTTAACATCATGTATCCATTTAAATATTATTAAATATTCTCAAAATACTTACATATATTCAAGAAAATGATTTAATTGATCCCCCTTCGATATGCACCAATCTAAACTTGAACTTCTCTGATCCTTGGACCTAACAAACTACTCACAAAGCTTAGAAATCTCCCCCTAAAATCAAGCTCCATCTCATGTCATTTTTTATTTTAAATTCATCAATCTTCATGAATTTGTAACTGTAATAGACTTTTTTATAGCTCTATCATGACTGCAACATCTCACACATGCTCCCCCTCACATTATGCATAGATATTCAAGATAACTAAGTTAGCTCCCTCTTAGCCAAACATATCTTCAAATGATATTCTTTTACTAAAACATCAACCAAATATTAAATGACATCTACCATGCTTCCTCTTACTTGTCAAGTGTCTCCTTAAAACTTAGAGAGAGACACCCTTTTGACATATTGAGACTAAAATTCCCAAAACTTAGGAGACTCCCATATCTCCATAATTTCATTTGAATTGTAGTCCTACCTCACCACCAAATTAAATTTGGATGGATCCTTGAATTCATTCTTTACTTTAGATTTGTTAACAAATGTAGACAATAGAAAATATCATCTTTCCTTCATGTCTATCATGGAAAACAAACCATCATTGGTCTTTTTCTTGAGCTTGACTTGAACTAAATTTTGATTCTCCTTTTCCATCTAGATAGATGACACATTCTCTTGGCATTCCTAAACCTTCTTCATATCTGATTCCTCTTTTGCTTTAGTAAGTATTCAACCTTGATCTTTCAACTCAACTAAATTAGTTTTCTTGGTCTTCACTTCCTTAGGATTGCATACCAAGGATTGACCTTTCTTAAGCACACTATGATGTTCATGCACCTTCTTATGACATGAGATATTTATTTTACAAAATCATTCAATATGAACAAATTGGTGACAACTAAAATAAATAACATCATTCATACCTTTGGCTTGATGATTATTATGATCTTCCTTTTTATCTTCTATCTCAAAAATCATACCATCTTGTCTCTTATGTTCATTATGCTCAAGCTTAATTGTCTTAAGTCTCAATAACTGGGTTAATATTTTCCCATGCATTGTGGATCAAAATCTAGCAATATATCCCATGTCATGACAATTATAGTAGACTACATTATCCATACCTCTAGCTGATGAACTTCTCTTCCTTCTATAGTTTCTTTCCTTATGACCAAACCTGTGATAAGAATAATAAGGACTATTAAAATATATTTCATACCCCATGGAACTTGGATGCTTGATGGATCTTTTCTTTTTGATATTGGTGCTTCCATCCTTCATGTCTTGAGTTAACCTCTCTTTCTCAGTCTTGTTTGCCTTAACAACAAATTATTCATGCTCATCCTTCAATGAATCTAGCTTGCTCTTCATTTTAACACTCTCATCCTCTAATTGAATTATGATAACTTGGATAGTATCCTTATCCCTCTTAGCTTCTTTAGTCATGTCATATTTCAGTCTACATGCTTGCTCTTTCATAAACTTGATAAGTTTTTAATTCTCCCTTTCCTCTGTCATGGATTTGTCAAACAAATTCCCCTCAAGATACTTAACTTATGCTTCAAGACCTTTGATCATATTTCTCATTTTATAATTCCTCTTCTTTTTCTCCTTCATTTCACCAAGGGCACTCATGAGCTTAGCTTCTACATCAACTTATTCTTCCTTGATATCATAGCAAACTTCTTCATCAAAAATGGTGATATTTTCTTTATCATCTTTTGATCTTGAGATTTCCATCAAGGATTATATCTCCTTATTGAGATTTATGCACTCATCCATAATAGCCTTAAATTTTAAGGCCATGATCTTATTATGAGCTCTTTCTTGATTAAACTCACTCATCTTGCCACTATACTTCTCAAATAGTGCCTTGAGATAATTTCATTTTCATTCACTTTATTTTATACATGCATAAGTAACCTCCAATTTATCCTTCAACTCTTGATTCTCTTTCTTCAATTGCTTATCCATATTTTACCTTGGATCACCTTCAAGTGGTTAAACTTTCAAAAGAGGTCTGGCTATGATACCAATTTTTATAGGTACAATTAGTGAGACTGGGGGGTTAATCAATGATGCAAGATAATCGAATTAAATTCCCAACTCTTAACCTATTCAACATACATAAACTTGATCAAGAAACATAAACATGAAAGCACATACATCCAAAGCATACATAAGAGAATACATCACATGAACACATCATATATGTAGAAAACCCTCTTAGGGGATAAACCCCACTAAACCCTATTAGATGAACTACAATCCTATAAATCAATATCTAAAATTTATACCAAAACTAACTGATCAAGGATCACCCACTCCTTACTTTATTCAAGTACCCACTTGACCTTAACTAGCTCCAACTAGCAAGGAGGCTACAACCCCCTAGGCAACCAAGCACCCACTTAGCTACCTTGAAACTTAGATCACCTTTGAAAACCTATTTCTACTCTTCAATTTATGATGATCACATTTGTCTTCACTTTTCACCTCTAATCTCTCTTAAGCTATGTTTAGGGATAACTTGCTTAAACTACCTCTTCTAGGCTCATTAGGTCCAATGACCTATGTGTTCTCCTACATCAACTTAATCAAACACTCATGACCGATACTCTTGACTCTGTATTAGTCCTTAATTAATTTTATCTTCTCTTTCAAAGTTTCTCTTCTTCACTTGAATCGTTCCTCACACAACTGCTTAACTCTCCTCGCTTAAGTCTCTAGAAACCATCACCTTTGTGAAATTTCAATCTTTATAGAGTCTTCATGAATATTATCTTCTTGGTTGGACATAAGACTTTCCTTAAACATTAAGACAAATATCATGTTAATAAATAGATAAAATCCATTCTCATGGTTTGGCCATTACTCATTAGCCCCAAACTACCATTGGGTCTTGGTGAGACCTGAAATAATTACGCCTTCATACTCACACATTATATGTGAGACTACTTGGACCTTCTTCATCCTTTACCAATTATTAGAACACATAAATCCTATCTTTGATATCCCCTTGATAACTCTCTCATGGTTCCATGCCACTTATAACACCAACTCAGCACTTGAACCTACCAATTAGGTCTCTTTACTCTTTAGGTCTTCATACATAGAAAAAATAGTCTCAAACTTATGAAGCAAACACTCAAATATTTCACATATACATATGATTAGATAATATTTTTGAACCATATAAAACCTTAGATATACCTCCATATGATTTATACACTTCAACATAGGCTCTAAGCACTCAAATCAACTCACTCAAAATGACCACTCATACTGGTATCACATAGTCAAAATATAGCCAAGATATTTTAACTTTCTATATCTGATCAAGGGAAAAATATGACAATTAATTTCTTATCATAAGCATTATAGACTTATATAACATATCCATGCTCATTTTCTTCTTCAAATTTTATCAGAACACCTTCAACTTGCCTATGCAAGATGCTCACTCAAACTGCTAGTGTATTTAATAAACATAGCCAAATTTTAAGCATATGTTCACATTGAATAGGTATTGTTCAAACCTATAAAATCCATAAATATGGTCCTCATGGAGTATAAAACACTCTCAAATAGTTATTTCATATTTACATATCAAAATACTATTTACAACAACTCAATTATCCTTCTTAGGTCACTTGCAGAACATGGTCAAACACACACTCAACTTTAGAGATTAATATATTTTATTGTATAGACATTAAAAAATTATAACAAATGTATTTAGATGCATCTTGGATTCCTTTACAAATTTTATTTTTACTACATCATGAAACTAATCTTGAATCAAAAGATATAGCATAAAAACTGAGAACTAGTTTTCCCTCATTAATTTGAATATTCAAATTCCAATGATCACTGAGCAAATGTTAAACATCGAGCACTTTAACCTCATCTCATGCTACTTGGAAAATTTGGACAAACATGATCCATCTATTTCCTTGGATTATCCTATATTTACCTTACAATTCTCACTATTGATCATCAATCTGAGCTCCCATAATTATGCCACTTTGTAGTTCTATATGCCTTCTATGTACATTGACTCTTTGACTCAACCCACACCATTGATCTCTATCTATTTAAACACTAGTAAACCATTAATATTTTATCCAAGATTTTTGAATGTGAAACATGTCACTACCACATTCACTCTTTGACATATTGACTTTTATGCACACCATTGGATCACAATCTGTGATTTAATGCACACTGTTAGATCTACTGATTAGTTGACCTAAAACTTCAACGTAGTTAAACTTGATGGTCTCTATCCCATCATAGTTTGTAAGAGAAAATTTGAATTTTTATAACTTGAACTAAGAAAAACTTCAAGAGTCTAAATATTAAGTGTACCTTTTTGGCACTATAGATAACATCTCCATGAAAACCTTTGACCTTAGTTGACTTTTTGAATACCTACATTAAATGCACAATTTGTTTTATTCATTCATATATGTATGATGTGTAGTGATGGTCTGACTTCTCTTATGCTGTAATATTCCTATTTCTCATTCCAAAATATCACATGACATACCAGAACTTCATCAAGACATTTATGGATGCCTCATAGCCTCTTATTTGTCCTTATAGATCTGTACATATGTCATATATTCTTCAAGATATCAATCTAATCACTTTATCATTAAGGCATTAGCATGACATACTATGTTTGACATCAGTGACAACCAAACATCAATGACCATGCTTAACAATTATAGCCTCAAGATTCATCTAAGTCATATACATGTAGTAAAAATCTTGTAAGTCTCACTCATTTACTTATATAAACTATTAACCACTACATACCATAAAGATATTTATCACTTCCTCTTATTAATAATAGCACTACCATCTCTATACCTCATGAGAAATATAATAGTAAATAAGAGAAAAAAATTTCCATAGAATTGTAATCATACCATAACGAAAGCTTAAGGAAAATGAATACTCTATTTCCCCCTTTAAAACATGATTAATTAATTATACTAGACTAATAAGGAAGTGCATTAAAATAAAAATACCTCATAAGTATATATGTAGGAAATACATAGCCATAAACAACATTAAAATAAAATGCCTTATATAATTAAATATATTATACAAAACATCAACTTGAAGAATAGACATGCCAACAAGGTCAACAATCCAAAACTCATGAGAAATTTACCTAAGCTCCAACAACATGATCAACAATTCAACTTACAATCTCAGTTTCATGTGAATACAAACATGTATAAATATGGTGATGATAAGTTTCACAACTTCATTATCAAATACCAAAATAAATTCCCTAGAGCTCTTGGTGTTAAACTTGAGATCTAATACTAAAATATAATGCCTAAAATTTACAACTTGGACATGCAAAAAACACACACATGTTTTTTTAATTAACACCTTAGAATAATACAACAATGGTAAAAAAGAGCAAAAACCATAATATGAATTTTACAATAAGAGTCTTAAGCATACATGAGATTTGCTTCATACATTTATGGTGAAAGGACCTACGTACATGGAGTCAAGAATCAAACCCAACTAGATAGACTGATTTATTAAACTGGCTCCAATGGACCATAACTCAACTCAGTTGAATAAGAAAATAGTTCATCTTAGATGAATTTAAACACACTCTTCACAACTTACTAGAATACTAAAATACTTTAGTCTTACTCTAACTTCACTAACTCCATATCCACATCATAGATTAGAAATTTTCCAAGTTCAGTGGAGAGTTATTAAGGTGAAACTATCTCATTAATTCCAAAAGGAGTGAAGAAATATGAGCTAAATCATGATGACCCAAATATGGTTCTACATGGACCTATTAAAAATAGTAGGCATCCAATAGAGAAAATTTAATAGTCCTTAATGTGATAAGAAGATAAATGGATAAGGTTACAAAATTAATTTTCATAAAATCTAATCTCTTTCAAATCGATTGATGTTATTTCTTGAGCAACTCTAAAGGTCAAATACAAAATAAGGATAAATTCCATTATAAAAGATATTCAAAACTAAGCTAGCAAACAAGGATGGAAAAGGACTAGATATCTCCTAACATCAAATATCAATCATGGTATCCGGATAGAATTGGTTTTCAGGCTTAATTTTGACACTAATTAAGTTTAACTATTTTTCAAGGTTGATTTCCAAGATGAATTTAATTGAATTTACACAATATTTAGTTAACAAAATGAAGAATTATTTTATGAAGTTTGAAAAATAATTTTATATTATAGGCATGATATCAAATATTTGAGATAAGCATTATCATCATTCTTTGATATACTTAACTAATGGCATGAAGACAAAGGAAATGCTCAACATGAATACGCAACACAAAATAGCCTAACTGTAAGGTTGAATTGACCTACTATCATTCTAATTAACATTTCTCACAAACTTCCATAGTGAAAAATTTTATTGAATTTTTTTTTCAATCCCCCTACATATAGAATATATGGCACTCAATATAAATATAGATAAAGATGTTAGGCATCCATCTACGGTATCCAGATATAGACATAGCTAGATAGACTAGCATTAATTATTTACTATGACTCTAATTCCTATCTTATTCTGAACACAAAGTCATGGTAATTAGTTGCAATCTTTTCCTTACACTTGCATTTGGATAATCGTATAACTAGGTATTAATCCCAACCAATATAAGATTAGATAGTAATGTTTTATGAGATTTAGATTACTAAAAATTCAAATTTGATTTTACTTAGTATTAAATTGTAAATCTCTTTTAGAGTCTCATTCCCAAACTATAGCTAACCTATCAAATTTTATTTAACTTTTATAGTGTTCGCGAGGATCAAAATTTTTACCTTGTTAAAAGTTATGATAATGTAAAAACTAAGCATATCAACATGTTTTCATGAAGCATATTACCTATTTTGAAAGTCATCAAAGAAATCCAATAGTCTATATATTCAAAAGATTAGATAATTCTTAAAAGAAGTTTACATAAATAACTCTCTTACTAAATCATAATTACACTATCATTATATCATTGACAATAAAGATAACCTTACAAGTGTATAAAAGGATATAATATATACTTAAACCATAATTAATATAACATATACAATGAATAAAGCAAACTCATGATATTATATATCTACATCAACAATATGCTTCCAAAGAAAAAGATACTGCTACTAGTTCAAAATAACACACAATAGCTATTTTCCTTAAACCAACAAATTTTCAATATAAAAACATTATATCTCTGTAAGTTATCTATCACTTGTAACTCTTTCTCTTGCACTAAAACATAGGAAATAATGGGCCAGTTCTATGCTGAGCAAGTGAACCTTTAATATCAATCCTATTGTTATACAAAGTAGTAAACGCGTTCATCAATTTATTTTAGAAATACAAAGAATTTTTAAAGTTCTAAACATAATAAACAACTGAAAGATAAATAGACATTGCACTTAATGTTAAAGTAAGATGAGGATTGTTAAGGTAGAAAAAAATTAGTAATAATAAATGAACACACCTCAATATCAATATTAACATAATATTATGCAAGGCAAGACAAGATGAGGATGGTTAGATGCACAACAAACTCAACTATCATTTTATGGATGTAACTTTACTAGAATAGTATAGTTTGCATTTGTAAAAGAATCATAACTATACCATTACAAGATAATGAATATGCAATTTCTATTTTAGTCAAATTAGGTCCATTATGACATTTTGAGTTGATCATCCTATTTCAAAATTCTAGTGTCATTTGTCTATCCATAATAGGCCTCCATCTAACATAAATCCATTCAAAGGATAGTTTATAATTCTATTACTCCCAAACTTAGGCAATAAAAAAATTGATTTAACATCAGTTAAGGTAATCTAATTCTATTGTTATTTCTCATCTACAACAAATTATTAAGGCCTCAACATTTAAATATAATAAATAAAGGAATACACACACACACACACACACACACACACACACACACACACACACAAACATATATTTCAAAAGAAAAAGTGTCGATACATTTATTCTAATTTGTGGTGAAAGATACATCCATAATGCCAATAAATGATGCAAGAGTAAGAAAGAGGTAAGGGCCTTTAAAAATAAAAATAGGGAGACAAAATACTTGACCTGAAGATACAAGCACCCTAGTAGATGGGGGAAGCAATAAAGGAGGGTTTAAAACAACACAAATAACATGTTATGGAAGCTATCACTAACCAAATATCATGGGCTAGTGAACTGTAGGGAGGAAGAACCAAAATAATCATCCACCCTACCCTTTTTACCTATTTTCTTCTTTACTTCTTGCCACACTCCTTGTGATGGAGACACTATGATTATCTGCATTCTTGTGTTTTGAATCTCTAGAATAGTGTGAAAACCCATCTATTTTGGGTTTGTGTATGTCACTAATTCCTTTTTTAAGTCCAAGTTCTCTATTTAATGAGCACATTTCACACCTTCAAGTGTAGACCCAACCAGTTCTAATTCCTTTGTTGGGATCCCCTCTCTATTTTCCTCCTCATTGAGATCAAGGTCCTAGGATCATGTCTTTGGCATATTTGGCTCATTTGTTTTTTGTCTTTCCTCCTCTTGTTCATGTACTTTTCCCTCCTCATCCTATTGTGTTAGCATGGCCTAGCATTTAAAGGTTAATTTCATCCCTTTCTTCTTTGGTGGAAATTTTTGAGCCTTGGGGCAAGTGGCCTAAAGGTGACCAGT
>JARHVA010000388.1:4937500-4985000 GCA_037957365.1 Torreya grandis
GGTTACAAAACTATCACCTACAAAAGGTGATGGTTCCATAGCTCAAGCAATGGTTCTTTTAGTCAGCCATAGTTTTCCCAAAAACCCACAAAATTTATTAAAAATCACCTAAATTCTAAAAAATCTTGAAAATTTCTAACCTACCCTCCCCAACAATGACCACAAAGTAAAAAAATTAAAATTCACTGAATTTCTACTACATTTTGAACCAATTTTCAAATTTGGGGTAAAAATGAAAAGTTAACAAAAACTAACATGATTATGCATGATCACACCTATTGCTCGTACATTCATTATCCTCTCATCGCTCTCTGTTTGATGATTTCTTCTATGCCCAAAATGGTCACTAACAATCTAGAACTCAAAAACCTCCCTCAATGCAAATGACATAAATGAATTGTTTTTGGTAAGTTTTGAATATATTAGGCCCCAAACTAACTATTTTAATTCATAAAAACTATTTTAGCATAATCTTTCATATTAGTACTTATTCTCATGTATATATGTGTTATCTTTTGTGGATATTGCAAATCAATGCTTTATCACTAACATTATAACATCATTTCTACCTTTTGTAGCACATTTTACAATCTTACAACTACATATGTCTTAGTACCAAGGTCAATCCCTTGACATGATAGTCTATGTAGTATGATCTTCCCTAAATATATGGTATGTACTCTTTCCATGTTTTGATTACATAGCCCACTTTTATTTTTCTTTTAGATTACACTTGAATCTCATCTTCCATATATATGTTGCATGGAGTCCTGACAAGATTCATTCCTCTATTTAGGTAAGTAAGGTAACCATTTATAACCTCTCATTTTCTTTTTCACATGTCTTACTTAGGACTACACCTTGCCAATTCATGACAAGGTGCTCTCCCAAGGGACGATATGTATGCACCAAAAATTGATAAGGTGTAACACTTCTGAAAAATTTGATGATGATGTAATGAACTCTTATTTTATACTCCATAGTAAATTCTCTATCTATATTCCTTCCCTATGATTCCATATTGTTCTTTTGACCCCTTTTGGTTCCTTTGGTTCTTATCTTCCTAGCTATTTCTACTTTGTTTCAAAAACTATCCATAAGTGACAAAACCACCACCCCAGTGGGCATAACTGCCCCCCTCTGTTATGAAATTGCCCCTTAGTTTACATAACTACCACAGTGGTTTTGAAATATAAGAGGTGGTTTTGATTCTAATCTAAAGAGGTAGTTTTTTCTAAAATAAGTGACATTTATACAACTACCCTTGCATAAAGTGACAGCTCAATCATAGTGTAAATGTCTTCTAAAATTACTTCTCATAACTCCAATGTTCATGCATTTTTCATAACTAGTTTCACATTTCTTGTTCTCATCACCTTGTGTTTGCTTCCACTTATACCTAGCTCACTCATTCTCCCAATTTTAGCCTCATTTAATTCATCTCAAGTTGAAATCATTGACACACTTAGTTGAACTCCATGCAAAATTTATTCTCTTCCTACAAGAAGGTCAGTTTTGGCCTAATTCAAACCCAAAAATTGTCATTATAAGTTACTATTGATAAGTTTTTGTAGATACATCCCTATTACAATTTTTAGAAGATTCAGCATCTACTACACAGTTGTAAGTGAAGAAGTATTATTGATGAGAGCAACTCAGACCTTATAAGCCAAGACATTAGCCATCCTCCATTCAGATGTTCTTATTTTATGGATTATGTCTTCTCCCCTTTTTATATCTTTTTTTAGAGTTTGTGTATCCTCTATCTAGATATTTTCATGTATTTATACAAGAGCATACTAAGCTATCATGCTAAGTATTTCTCCATCAACACACTACATGCACTTCAACTAATTTATTCTAGAATCAGATTGGAGTTCCTTTAATTTATAGTATTTTTAATCTTTTTTAGATTATATTTAATATAGCTTGTTATAATGAATAGATTATTTTTTCACAAAAGAGAAAATAAACAAATTTGATAGTGAAATAGATCCATTTCTTTTCATTCGTCTTTACTACCAAAAAACATAGTTAGTTTTGATTTATGCTTGCATTTAATAAATTAGTTTCCTTTAAATTTAGAAATACATCTATTCAATAATTCCAAATAAAAAGGATCTTAGCAAGTCTTCAATTCATTTCTAGCTAAGGCAACTTTTTTTTATTCAATATCTAAGCAAACTTCTTTCATGTTAACAATCACCTAGGCAAACATAGAAACATAAAAAGTGTAGGTGCATGTATGAAGGTAGTGGATTATTGATCTTACTTGTTTTAAAGAGTTAAAATCATTGTCATTCATCTCTTTTAAAATATAAAATCAGAATATATATCTTTTGCTTCCATCCTATCAATTCATTAGAAAAAGTTTGTTTTGTAGCAAATTAGAAAGTTTGAAAAGCTGGGCTAGTTTGCTCACAAGAAAATTCATAGAAAGTGTTTCATTGCTGATATTTTGGATCATATATCTTCTCATAATACCTTCACACATAGATTTAATTTATTTCACATAAAATAATCAAAATAAAAAAACATTTCATCTAGTTTGCATACAGATAAATCTAGGAAAAATTAGCATCTTGCATAATAGCATAGGTTTATTTTCTCTTTCATTGCATACATCTCAAACAATGAAAATGATAAAAAAAGAGTTTTTGATTTCATTTAATTTCAGTTTTATATCTTTTAATTTCCTTATTTTATTTTCAGCAAGCAAGCATTCATTTATTAAAAACTATAAAAGCACAAAAATAATGAAACAAAAAAAAAATAGTGTCAAAAGCCTTGCTAATTCGTGCAAGTAAACAAGCCATACCAAACTCCTTGTCAATTTGTGCAAGAAAACATATATACCATAAGCCTCATCCATCCATGCAAGCAAACACATACCAAACCTTCCTTCAACATTCTAGTAAGCATACTTTACAAGCCATTGCTTGAATAAGCTCATACATTTTTCTCTAGCTTCTACCTAGTCTCTTTTGGATGACCCTTCCCAAGACACTAGGTCTTGTCTAGTATAGTCTATTTCCTAGATTTAGATCTCTTGGTCCTACCATCACCACATGGTCTGATATTAGCATCAAGTTGAGACGTGAGACATTTCGATCCACTCCAATTCCCCACCTCATCGTAATATTTAGTCAACTTAGAAGAACAAGAGTACATCATTGATCCACTTATAATTGTTCTCCCAAAAAATAAGATATGTTATTACAATGTCTATTGGATCATGGAATGGGTGCAAATAAGGTCAAAAAATATTTTATATAAAAATTTATTTTATTTTTTTACATAGGTAAGATTTTAAAAGAAGCTTACAAGGATTTGGTTCAAGGAAACCAACTAACGGGTATAACTAACCCATACAAATAAAATAAATAATAAAACTAATTGGATCATAAACCCAAAAAACTCCCCCTTGATCCAAAGGGGTATGCAAGATTTGGATCAATAACTCTGAAGTCATTAAAGAATCTCTATCACAACTATAACTGGTGCATTGTACCTCTAGCACTAACCAAACAATTGATGCCACTCCATAATGAATCCAACCCCTATGAGTTGTGGAAAAAATGGCTGATGAACATGATAAAATTCTACTCATCCCCAATGATCATCATACTTTACTATAGTGGAACACAATCAAGCATATCCAACTGCATCAATCCACATAAGGTCTTACACAGGAACCCATCCAAGTGATAAAACCCATACTATATATGACACATCTCCCTAATGTCCAATAAATGGTGATGACCTTTACTCAACACTAAAAGTGAGAGTAACTCTTATCAAATCATACTGTCACTAATGATTGATCGAAGACCAATAAATGCAATATATTCTCCCCTATCAAGTGAGCAGTGAGAAGTTATGCATCGAGATAAACAAAATTAAATAATCTTGTCTACTCTATGACATGAATATTAGGTACGGAAATCTAAAAATAGAATTAAAATCAATAACACTGGATAAAATACTGCTACTACAATAATTCCCAGCCTTGAGCCTAGTAGCTCGCACAATATGGGTAAATCACTAAGCACTCAAAAGATGGTGTCAAATCCATTAGGACCATAAACCTCAACCATATAAGACACCTCATAATTAGAGGAAGTGTCAGAATAATGATATTATCTAGAAGATCTACCACTATAATGATCTACATAATTTTCTTCAACTTTTTTTATGTGGAGAACGAGGTCATTGTGAAGGGAATAAATCTGCAACATGTCTAATGCCACCACATTTGAAACATGTGGGATATTTCCTATGTCTATGAGATCTAGAAGAATCTAAATCACTAGAGGAACTACAAGAGTGAGAAGGGTGCTTATGATGATGTTTGCATTTTAAAGACCCTAAAGAGTGTTGATGTGAATGTTGTGAAGACAGTCAAGAATGATGTGGAGAATGTCATTGAGAGTGTTTCAGAAAATGCTTTTGAAACTTTCACTTTACATGGTAATGATCTCTATGTTGGGACCTATTCTTTACATAGTGAGCCTCTTCGATAGGCATACTTTTCTTCTTTACAAATTGTCTCTCATGTTGAGTCAATAACTCACAGATGGTGTCAAATGTGGCATCATTAAGCTTATCATTAAGCTGTAGCATTTTAACAAAGTTTGTGTATGTAAAATTAGGACCATTCAATGTGATGAAAATCAATATGTTATCATCATTTTTACCACTAGTTATGCATCATTCTTTTTTTAATGTTTTCTTGAGAGAAATATATTTAGAAACATCTTCATTACCAGTGAATTTATTGTTTAAAAGTTACATAAGAAGTCAATATTTTTATATGCTATTTTTTAGCATAAAAATATTTGAATGCTTTCCATGATTTTCATGCATCAATTTTAACTACATCAATATGAATGATAACTTTTTCAGTGCAAGATGATTTCAAAAGGGCAAGTGCACGCTTATCACATTTATGGTACTCAACCAACTTTGTGGCTTTAGATGGTGGTGTGGTTTATTTCTATGTTATTTCCCATCAATCATTAAATATTATGATGTTTTACATGTTTCTAATCCATTATTTTTAATTTTTAGGTGATAATTTACCATTTTATGAGATCAAACTCATAATTTTTGCCATGGTGCTAAAAAATCAAGTCAAAATAGAATGTGATTGAGGTCTTTCCTTTACCTTCCAAATAGCTTCTGAATACAAGAGTTTTTTGAGACTTGAAAATATACAATAAGAACACTTTATATCTCTTTTTAAATCCTTATATCATTGATTTGACCCAAAAAGATAATTGGAAGAGATTTTAACCCTAGACCTTTCTAACTTATAAGAGTTTCACAAAATATCTTCCACCAATTGCTCTACAATTATTTATGAAATAAATATGGAAGATATACTATTTGAAATTTACATTTTTCTGGTTTGTCAAATAAAATAAATTCAGGCATGTGAAATTAATTCACTTAACAAAAATCTTGCATGTAAAAATTGCATTTTTCTTTTTAATTCTCTCAAAAAAATAAATGCACCTAGATGGTGGAGCCTATAAAGAAGAACCGCATTATGCCAAGATTAGGGTAAAGTCTTTGAATAGATTTCAAGAAGGCCACTATGTTATTTCATATTATTGTGGTTTACCAATTTTAGAAATTTCATATTTAATAATCAAATTGATCCTATATAATTCATAATATAATCAGCCCATATATAGTCTACACACCATACAAAATTCACAACATCCTTTTTGCAAGCACTGTATACTTATTTTATGGTTTATTTAGAACAATTCCCATAATTCTCCTCTTCAATGTGTGATATTCATCATCAAAAAATTGTGCTAAAAAATACTAAAATTTGTGCTCATAAAATATTGATTTGGCTATTCATATTTTTATTTTCAACCTTGGTTTTCTCAGGTCATTTGATCTTGCTTGAAACACATAAGTACCAAGATTTATTTTACTTCTCTTCATATTGGGCTTCTACTTTCCCACCTTAAGTATTATTCCATAAATTATAACATAGGTAATAGATAATTTACTTGAAAAAACCTTTTTTGCTCACCATACACATGAAATGAATAAGTGTATTCAAAAATTTGATCAAATTTAATCATCGTAGAATTTAATAAAGTCAAGTTACCTTACAAAAAATGCTCAGAGAGAAATATTGATGTCTCTATTTGATATTGCATCCTCTCCTTTGTTTTGTGGCTCTTGTTAATATTCAACAATTTTTTCTTTAATTCTCTATGGTTGTGATAAGTTCTATACAAAACATTTGATGTTATTATTGATTACACAATCCAATTTTCTATATGTCTTCTCAAAAAATGTAGTTGAAAATATATTCAACGTATTTATTATGCATAAATATTCTCCATATTCTCTTTCTCTTTTTATTTCATGGTTCTAATACCACTGTTAGATCATGGAATAGGAGGAAATAAGGTCAAAAAATATTTTATATAAAAACTTGCTTTATTTTAGTACACAGTTAAGCTTTTTAAAGAAGCTTACGAGGAGTTGGTTCAAGGAAACCAACTAACGAGTATAACTAACACATACAAACAAACTAAAATAAAAGTAAATAATAAATCTAATTGGATCATAAACCCAATAATTTCATCTAAGCTTAGTCACCCATCTATCATATTTTCTTCTCTTTGGATCTAGCCTTGTCTTATATCATTCACACTTAGTAGATGACATTGGCCAGGTAAAGTCAACCCAAAAAAGTAGATATTATTATGCAAGCCATTCAATCCAATCTCCCTCATTTACCTGAGTCTAGTATTGACCAAGAACATTACCTTCTTGTGATATCAGAGACTGAAGAGCCTTGAAGCTCTATCTCCACATAACTCGATGTTCTTAACGATCACTAAGATGTTATTGAGGTCTTTTGGTTCAACCATGAGAACCCATTTCCACCACCTATCCAAATCCCATTCCACCCAACAATTAGCCAAACCCTTAGCCCATCCATTAGTCAACTACCTCGATCAAATTTGGGGAGTCGAGTACACATATTAGCATGTGCTAATTTGTACGCATATAGGTAATGTGAAAGGAAAAAGCATGGCTTTGGTGAAGCATTCATCGAGCAATTTTTAGTACACACTATAAACATAATGAATGGGGTATTTTAATTTAGAAATTTTAATGAGAGCTCAAAAACACAAATATATTCATACATCCATCAAATTTAGCCCACCATTTCATAACTTTAAAATTTTTTATTGATCATCATTTTTTATCAGAGTTATGGATTGGTTTGGGACATATACAAGGGCCCAAATCCCCAAAATATTATAAGATCAATAGCCAAAAAACTTGAATACATCACCAATGGCCACACCTAGCCTGATAACCAGATTTATAGCTAATAAGACTCAAATACACCACATACAGCCATAACCATCCTCACATGCCCAATGAGATTTGAACCTAAGTGGAGCTGAAAATAACCAAGCCACTTTACCAAGTTACCCACATCTCATCGGCTTCATAAACTTAATATTATAAACAATTTCTAGATGACAAATATATATTTTAGGTTCCATAAATACTAATTTTTTAATAAAAAATAGTTACATCCCCTGAATTCAACCATTAAAAATTACTTCTTTAATATATATATGTATATATATAATAAACTAAAATTAAAATTTGGGAATATAAAAAAAAAATTGTATTGGTTACACATTTTTCAATACTCAGGGCAACATATTCAAAAAAATAAAATTACACATTAAAAATCAAATTGTGAAAATAATTTGATGATATCATCAAAATCTCATAATATAAGGTATTTTTGCTCTGTTAGGTTTTACTTATGCCTTGTGAAAGAGTCATGGTCTTTTCATCATTGGCCCTCTCTGTCATACCACATCCCCATGGGATATTAACATTTAATGATATTTTATAGCTTCACCTTCTGGGTGAGCTATTTAATGGCCTCCTCACCTTCCCCTCTGTCTATTGAAGTCATGACAGATGAATGAGTGATTCACAATAGCACCGCCAAAAAAACAATTGAGGAAATTTATCCCAAAATTATATCACAAGGTAAAAATTCCCCTCTTGATTTTGTTATTACTTAGCCTGATCTTCATTCTAATTTTCAATGGCTTGAATAAATTTTCTTGATAGGTTATTTCATTGTTTTCATTCCTTCTAAAATCATTCTCAAATCTTGGGTCTAGATAGCCTAGGTAGCTCATGACATTAAGCTTGAGAGCATTTAGAACATGACCAAAGGGTTTTTCTATTAAAATTTATTAAACCCAACCATGGAGGTGTTATATTGAATAATTTAACCACTTGATATGTTCAAAACTCCCTCCTAGTGCTATCCCCTTGGACTAGAGACTTTTTAATCTTAGAACATGTTCTCTAAAAGTCCCTATTTGGGTCAAGTTCATCTATTATGCTGGCCATTCTTGGACCAAATAACTAGCTCTATATGCTGGATTATTACTCATAAGTCCTAGATATTTTACTCAGCCTAACCATAAAGGAAGTTCTATGTGGAAGTTGATATTTTTTAGGACTTCAAGGAATCTATCAAAATTTAAGTCGATGACTCTTGATATTCATAGAGAATTTTGTATATCAACTTACCTAATACTTGTCTTTGGTGCCAAACCATACACCACAAGACTAAAGACTGTCCTTTGTGTCTCCCTTATAATATAACCCCCACCAAGGAAAAAACTAATACTCCTAAGAATACCCAAGAAGATGGATGAAAAACTATTGGGAGGAAGGGGAACAATCACAACAAGGGACCTACTCAAACTAGCCATGGGATTATGAACAAGCCTTACTCTAGCTTAGCACCTTAGGCACCTAATCCTTTAGATCTATCAAGTAAGGAAATGCCTCACAAAATTTTCCATGTAAATGTACCAGTGCCTATGGAGATAATACCATCTCAACCTTGGTTTCTAAGCATGCCCATGGTGGCAAATGTGTTTTCTAGTTCTCAAGTATCAACAAATGTCTTTCTTGATGATCTGGATTTCCCATCACATATCACATGGATTGGTGCTAGCAAGTGCTCATTCATCCCATCATGGAGCTCTCCAAATCACTCTCAAATCCTTATTCATTGAGTTTTGTTTGAGGATTTAAAGTTTATAATAGAATTTGCTCAACAACTAGAGTTTCTTCTCTCCAACTCTAAGCATTTCCTGAAGAATGATATGAATCCCTTGAAGGTCTCGATGTAGAGGATATGTTTCTTAACACCCATAATCTATGAATTATTTTTCATGAAATGTTTAGGGTTAGACAAACTTATTATTTAAGTATGTTGTTTGAGATTTAAAAGGTAAGTTTGTAGACATGGACATTCTATGCCTTCAGGTAGTAAAGGTGGTGGGTTTCCTTCTCTCAGTTGTTGTTAGAGTCATCTAGCCTAATAGCTTAGTGATTTTCAGCAATGATGAGGTAGGTCATGGTGGCATTATGAAATTTATTTTTCCCAAGTGGTAGCCTCGTTTTGTGATGTATATCAAGGACCCCACCGACTATGTCATATGGGCCCTTTTCAACATTGAGAATCACTTATTTGTCATCAATAATGTTTATGCCTTGAATGATGATCATGAATGATTGAATTTATGGTGATGGATTGCTGATTCTCTACCTAATTCCCATTGGGATATATTTTGGGATTTTAATATGGTAGAACAATCAATTAATAATATTGGGACTCTACTAATGTGTTGGGCAGCTAGCAAAAAGGAGGCATGGTTATACATGTGAAATAATTTTAGATTCCATGACCCTAATTTAGGGAGGTCCCCCAAACCAAAATTTTGGTAAGCTTGGACCAATATTTGAGATGTGTCTGATTGGGTGCTTAAACATCTTGATCATGTTATGATTTATACTCAACCATACTTTTCCTTTGATAGCACATTTACTCCACTGATGAAAGCCTTATCAAATTTTGACCTCTTTAACCACTTTCCAATCAAATATTGTATTAATTGGAAATTCAAAAATCTTAAACTCCATAAGATAAAATTCTTTCTTAATATGGATCTTATGGATCATGGGCCCTTCATGGCACACATCAAGTGGGTTTAGAATCTAGATTAGGTGGACCTAGTGGTGGGTGAATTCTCTTAATCATATGACTAAATTTTTTGCATATCTATGGGTGCCAATAGCTAAGATTTGGTGAAGATCCTACTCCACCTCTACTTTATATCTGAGCTAGGTTGTGGCCTCCATAGAGAAAAACCCATTTAGTAAAATTTATAATTGTGGGTGGCTAAACTATGCCATAAAATATAAATTATTTATCAATATAATGCCTGTGGTGCTTAACTTCAAGCTCATATGGATTGGCTCAAAGTTGGTGATCGGATCTCCATGAATTTACTCCACATGTTAAAGGCCAAGTCCACCTCCTAATAGATGTAATCCATTTAGGATAATAGATAGAGATATGCAAAAACATGTGAGATTGTGAATACTTTCCCCAAACACTATGGACAAGTGTTTTCATCTCAACCTCCATCCATGGAAATCCAATAGGCCTTAAACTAGTGCATCTCAATGGTTCCCATCAAATTCACAACCTCCTAGAGAGTTTCCTATGACAAACTCCTTTCTAAAGTTGTGATGTAAATGGCTAATTACAAATCCCCAGGATATAATGGCTTCCCTTACAAGTTTTATAAGAAATTGTGTGATATTGTTGGGACTGATCTTTACCAGATATATCTTGAAGGCTTCTACTCACAAACCTTAGGCTTATCCATCAATAAATGGAATATCAAATTCATCCTGATGTCTAGAGACCCTAGGCTCATTTTTAATTGGTATCCTATCACTTTTCTTAACGTATCTTAAAAAAGGGCTTGTCTATATGCCTGTGCTAAAAAATGTAACCTTTTCTGATTTTATTGGTTATATCAAGACAAATTCTCCCTAGATGAAGCCAATAAAGTTGATATTTTATAAGTTTATCAAGAAGTACATATCTTGCTCATAAGGACTAGGTTATCTTCCTTTCTCCTACAAAATTTTGATTTATGATTCATCCCACATTTATACCATTTTCCCCATTTTTCATCCCTTACTACAAATTGGAAGTAATATATTGTATGAAAAAGTAATTACATAACCATCTACAATACATCATCATATATCTAGTCCTCCAAAGTGCATAAACTAAGAATCTAGTATGAACGTAAAAGAATTACATCACATAATGAGTAATGAGAGATACACCAAAAACATCCATATATATATATATATATCTATATATATATATATATATATATATATTTTTTTTTTTTTTTTTTTTTTTTTTTTTTTTTGAGCCCCAAATCCATCTAAGTATAAGATCTATGCCAACACAACAAACACTTGGGTGAGAGGTAATCACTTGGTATGATTGTTACTTTGTCATCTTGTGGAACCAATTGGAAAGTGACTAACTCCCTACTAACTCAATCATCATTGATAAGAAGTCACATGGGATAATCACAACATAATGGAAGTAGGGTAGTGGAGCTGGTTGAATGATTTCATCCAGTACCAACTCAACACCCATCATGCCCCTTTCACCCTGGTCCTAAGATGTTCCTAAGTGCTATAAAAGCTAAGTTTAATCTAGTTAGTGTGGAAAGGTGAGTTGGAGTAGTGAAGCTCTATAGGATTATTTCTATATTTTATTTTCCATTTAGCTTAGGTTTAAGTATGGATGCCTCGAAGGCTCCTCATTATAATTCTCAAGCTCACCTATGATCTTCTAGGCCTTTAACAGCTTTAATACAAGCATTTTCTTAGTTTATATTAATATATAATATGTATTTGAACTATATTTAATTATGAATGGCATTGCATATAATGATTATTAGTCTAGTTTACATGGTTATGGTTATAAGTTTAGAATGAGAATGGTTTGCGCAATGTTTGCAATAGTTGAAATGTTTAACTTTATATTATGGATACTGAGTTCTAGCAAGCTATCAACCTAGCTTGTTCATAGAATTTCTATAGCTTATGATGACATCATCACTCTATATATAAAATGATCTAAGTATAGTAAAGACAAATGCCTCATGATGATACTTATGTCAAAGCATGAGCCTAAGGCTAATTATTTCATCTAAGTACCCCATTAAATCCACCAAATTCTTGAATGATGCTAAGTCAAGGAAACCAAAGGCTTACACCCATGAAGCTATAAAACCACTTCATATAAGCTTATGCCTAATAGATATTCAGATCCTCCCTAAGATATCTCATGCCCATGAACTTACCATTTTCATTATAATAACCAAAGTCCTTGGAAGATAGGGTTGTGTCATGGCACAACTAGCCCAATACAAGCTCTAGTCCTTTCTCTGCTACACTTCAAGTGAGCATATAAGGATTGTGACTTATGTGAAGTGATGTTAGCATAGTCAAATAACAAATGTTAAGCACTACTAGGTTAGTCAAGGCTTATGCTAGGTTTTAATAAGTTTAGACCTGAATTGGATAGCCAAATAAGTGTCTAATAAGACTGATGATTTAAGACCCCTACTTCTCTACAAAATTTTGGTTCTATTGCTGATACCCATGTTGAATTTTGTTTTTAAAATGGTACACTATAATGATTCTCTTATTCTCCCTTGACAACATTGAGTGCTAACTGGAACAAGTGGAGGA
Source organism: Torreya grandis (assembly GCA_037957365.1). Taxonomy (NCBI): domain Eukaryota; kingdom Viridiplantae; phylum Streptophyta; class Pinopsida; order Cupressales; family Taxaceae; genus Torreya; species Torreya grandis. Next base: position 4,950,170 of record JARHVA010000388.1, read on the forward strand.
TGGATTTGCATTGAGGCACCCAACCTGTAGAAGATAGAAACTGAGGAAGTGGGTCTAGAACCATTTGTACGATGCTTTGTATGAGATTTAATTCTATGAAAAACCTAATTAGGTATACCTATGGTTGGCTACTTATGTGACACACATAATTACAAGCTATGGATAGTGCCTTGAGTGGATAAAAGAGCACCTATAAAGGCTTGAAAAATTAGACACCATTTGGACTAGAGTCACAGACCAATGGTGGCAAGGGGCACTAAACAAATACATGATTGAATTTGTAATTTTGACATATTCTTTCCTTGAAGAAGCAACATATTAGTTCTTATATGAACCCATAGGCATGTTTATGAGAGAGTTTAGCACCAAAATTAAGAAGTTGATGGTGGATTATGGTTTTGAAACCATGAGAATAGAAGGATAAAGTCTCCTTACATATGAGTACTGAAACAAGGAAGAAGGGGATATATAGGTGAAACACAATGGAAGGGGATGAGTAATTTTACACTTGAGAGCTTAAGAGACAAGCTTATAACAAGAGGAGATGTAGGCTGATGGAATATCTAGAACCTAGAAATGCTGAGAGGACCCATAATGAGTGATAAGGGCATGTGGAAGGATCTATTGAATGGTAGAAACACATAGAGTATGGAAACCTTGAAGCCATAAAAAAGCTCCATAATTGACAAGTGAAGATTACTCTAGGTCCTTACAAAATTTGAACATTAGAGATGCATTAAATGCACCTACCCCTTTTAGACCTATGGTATGAGCTCATGAACTAGATCCCTCACAATAAAATATAAGATTGATAACTGACCCCTTTATCAACCTTTAATTTGACCATTTTTCCAACTTGGACCATAATTTTGTGATTGAACAAGTTGTTCCTTATGAGGAGATAAGTGAAGATACCTATAGACCTTGGGGTGCTAGCCTGACTAGATAGAACATGAATGCAAACATTCTAATCCAACCAATGTCATCTATGTATCCTGGGTACTAGCCCAGAGGAAGTTTCCATATACTACTAGTTCTTAGTACAATGCCATCATCATTTATAGTGCTAGTCATAACAACAATCCCAATGCCTGGCCCAGTGGTTGGGGGCATTAGAGGACAACCACTAGGATAAGTACCAAGATGAAAAGCACCTTAAATATGAGCTATTCTCCCACCCTATATTTATTATGAGATAACCATGCATCTTCTCAAGTATCAAAGCATATAAAATTTTGTAGATCATGTGTTTAAGTGTGAACTACAATGGTGTGATTGGGGTATAACCCAGTCTAAGTGCAAGGCAACCCAGTTCATGATAACTTTTCTTGATTTAACCCATACTTGGTATAGGAAGTTTGATCCCAAATAGGCTATGTTTAATTATGACACCCTAAAAGAAGCATTCTTGAAGGAGTTTGAAATACCTAATTTTGAACAACAAAGCATTGCCATGCTCAAAGATATTTATCAGGGATTATCAGAGAGCATGCATCTATATGATTCTAGATTCAAAAATATTCTTTCCAATCCCCCTTATGATATTAACCCCTCTTAATATGTGTAATGGTTCATTGGGGTATTTCTAGTACCATTCAAAAGGGTGTTATCCATGAAAACATTCATAGAGCTTTAGGAAGCACTTGAATCCATGCTTAGAGTCGAGGTAGTCGAGAGTACTGACATAGGAATTAGCCTTTTTATGGATGTTTATATTACATCTATGGCCTTCCAAATACAAAATTTGATTTTTAGTTCATCGTAAGACATTCAAAGTGGGTTATGGTGTATCGACTATGATATGGAAGGCCATAATAAGAATAACTACCCTCAAAATAATGTGCACACATTGATTCTCAATTATGAGGTTTATTTTAAGGTACATGATGTTCATAACTACCCTTTATTACAACATGCCATTCAAGTCAGCACAACCACCTATTATTATTTATGTAATACCTATACTCATACCATGGTTGATTGTTTCTTAATCGATGAAATGTGAGAGAAAATGGGGAGAGGTGCATGGTACTTAATGATAATAGCAAGAGGGCAGGGAGCCCAAAAAAATGAGGGCTATGACCAGTAGAATGTAAACTATGGGATGTAAAGAGGTGCTTAAGGGAGAGGTGGTAGATGTCGTGGAAGAAGGTTCCCATCATGATCATGTTACAAGTGCAATTCAACTGAGCACTATTAGTGTGACCGCCCTATGCATCCAACATATGGGTATTATTCAAGAACACACAAGGTCAAGGAATTCCTTCAATTGTATAAAAAAATGACCTAGGGTAGGCTTGATGTATATAGTGGTGTAGGAATGATCAAGTGTGAACTTAAAGAGGATAAATGGACTCCAAAGGTGCAACAAATTACATGAATCCAATCAAAGTGCAAGTAACTACTCAGAGTGGACTCACCACTCAACCACCATTTGCACAAATACTAGAGTTGCACTTAAAATATGGGGAAATGAGCCACATTGAGTGTATAATATAGCCTAAACCTAAAGTTATGACTTATCTAGATCATACATGACAAAAGAATGTATTGTATTAAGCTGTGAGCATCATCTAGAACCTATAAGGAGAGCTCCAACTAGTGTAAGACCTAGAGGTGAAAGATGTTGCCTCTCATAAGTATCATGATGGTCATAAGGCTAAGGTACTAGAACTAATAGAGATCTTTCACCTCTTATAAATCATAAGAGATGCTACCTCTATTAAATAACTTGCTTTTAGAGTATGTAGGGAAGTAGTCAATTAAAGTTGCTATGTCATCTATGGAAAGGGCATGAGAGGTCAAGCATACCCAAAATGTAGAGTATGACCAAAAAATCTTGGTAAATGCCACCATTGATGGATGGTCTATCTATGAGGTTCTTATTGACATAGGCATTGAGGTTAATATCCTAACCAAGAATGCATGGGAGAAGATGGGTAGGGTAGTCTTGAGGCCTTCTCCCCATGTACTCTTTATGGCCAACAAGACTTGAGCACAACTGATCAAAATTCTAAAGGGTTCCATTATAGATATTATGGGCATCAAATTCCATGTTAATTTCAAGGTGATCAAGTTGGTTGAACAAGATAACTATCTAACACTTTAAGAAGGCCATGGTGCTACATAAACAATGATGATATGTGATTTAAGAAGTGATATATGACCTTCAAAAATGGAAAGTAAAGGGTAGTGATTCCCCTCTATAGTGACCAAGGACCCCCTATGTATATAACATTGATCTTGAGGATGAGATCAACCATATATATAACATCACAGTGTAAGGCATCGAGAATCTCAACCCCATTAAACAAGGAGTGCTCTCTTGGGAAGATGGGTAATCAACCTCAGACATTAGTGATGTTACTTACCACTGATGGGTTAAACAATCTTATGAGGCCATTGATCATAGGTTCTACTTGATGTGTACAAAATCATCAAAACTTTTGAGGACTGGTTGGGTCCAGATTGATCATACTCCAAAATGATGGGTCCCTTACGATAAAAAGAAAAAAAGAAGGTACTCGACCTAAGTAAAGATAAACTTGTATCACTCCCAAAATTTTAAGGGAATAACCTAGTGGAAAAGTATGTCCATGGTCTTAAATCATTCATCCCTAAAGAAATAGATAGAATGGGTGCATTATTGTATACATTGAGAAGCACTATCACTTGTTGGTGGGTAGTGTAAATTTTTAACTTGCCAACCTAAAAAGATGTGAAATCAACCATTTGTATTAGATTTAGGATAAGTAATGAAGACTTAGATATATCAACATACTTAGGTGACTCTGATCCCATAACACATGTGCACTTCTATGAAGAGACATGGACTGATTGTGGTGCAACTACCCTAAATAACTTATGGGTGCATGTCTTCTATATAAATTTGAAGACATGGGCATGAGTATGGTATGTGGTCAATGAGACATTCCATGAAAAATTTTATTGGGATGCCCTGAAGGATAATTTTGTACACACCTCCTTTTCCTCACATAACTCGGAGTTGATTGAGCCACTACAAAAAAAAATAGAGGGTAGTGTTCAAAGACACCGTAATCCTTGAGGAGCACCTAAAAGACATGTTCAAAGAGAAAGGGATGGTGTTATTAATTTTATTTGAGGAATAAATTCTCAAAAGTGACTCAAGTAAAGAAGATAATAAAACTTATAAGTAACACTACTATAAAACCTTGATAGGTAAGAGAAAGCTCTTATGCCAAATAGATGATATCACTCTTGGTGAAGAAGACCTAACCCACCTTCTCATATAGACAACTAAGGGAACTCGACATGTTAAGGATTCACACCAAGTAAAGAATGAACCCTACTATGCACCACTAAACACCATCAAGGTGGACATTAACACAAAAAAAAGCTAAATATGGCTACTCTGGGTGCCTATTGGTCTAACATAAAATTAGCATGCATTGTAGATCTCCTAGAGGAATTATAAGACTTGTTCCCTAGGAATTATCAAGATATGAAAGGCACCCACCCATCCCTTGGGAAGATGAGTATAAAGTTAATCGATGGTGCAAGACTAGTAAAGAAGTTCCCTTATAGGATAAATCCTAACCTTCATGTCAAGGTTAAGATAGAGATTGACATAATTCTAGCTACAAGGGTCATTTACCTTATGTAGGAGTCCAAGTGGGTAAACCTGATGGTGATTAACATCAATAAGGATGGGATCATTCACATTTGTGTTGATTATAAAATGGTAAACATTGCCTACATCATTAACCCCTTCCCAACTCTATTCACTGATGAAGTCCTAGATGATGTCGTAGGCTATGAGATATACACCTTCACTAATGGGATTTATGGATACCATCAAGTTCATATTGAGGAGGAGGAAAAACCCAAAATAAATTTTGCAACTGAATGGGGATGTTTTGCTTATAGTGTACTGCCCTTTAGACTAAAGAATGTGTCAGCCATATTATCTAGAGTGGTGATCATTGTATTTAAAGACTTTATCCACAAGTTCCTCTAGTTATACCTAAATTACAAGATGGTATATGGCCTCATGAAGGACCATTATGATAACCTATGCCTAATGTTTGAAAGGTGCATACAACTTTAGATATCCTTAAACTTGAATAATTCCATCTTCACGACACCTTTTAGAACCGTACTTGGGCACATCATCTGTAAAAATGGTCTGCTTGTCTATCCCATGAAGATTGTGATAATCATTCAACTCCAGACTCTTTTCACACAAAAATAAATTTTTACCTTTCTTGGCCACTATGGATATTATATAAATTTCATAAGGAGCTATGAGAAGACTGGAGCACTGCTAGAGGAGCTCTTGTGCAAGGATGGCACATTACATTAGGGTAAAATGTAAGAGGATGACTTTAAAACTTTGAAACTTAAGTTAGTTAGTGTACCTATTTTACAATTTCCTAATTATATGACCCCATTCCAAATCCATGTTGATTCATTCATCTCTATGATTGGTACAATATTGGTGTAGCTTGGCAAAGGCAAAATGGTTCACCCCATCTCCTTCACTAGAAAAATTTTGATGAAGGCAAAGTAAAACTATACCACAACTAAGTGTGAAGCACTCGCCATGGTCTATTCCCTATAAAAATTTATACAATACTTATTGGCAACCCTATTCATCTTCTTCATAGACCATGAGGTGCTTAATTACCTCATGAAAAAGAATGTTCTCCATGGGCACATTTGTAGATAGATATCTCTATTTCAAGAATTCTAGTTCTTCATTGTTGTCAATCTTGGAAAATAGAACTCAGGCTTAGAGCATTTATCCCATATTGACTCCAATGATGTAGTAGTGTCTATTAAGGATGATATGCTAGATGCATAACTCTATAGATTCTAGCACACCCCTGAGAACTTGGTAGAGATAGCCACTTTTCTAACATTTGGATCTACACCACAAACAATGATAACTAAAGAAAAGAGACATCTCATAGTTCATGCTACCCTTTTTTAGCTCATTAGTGGGGAACTGTACAAACTAGGCTGAGATGAAGTTTTGTGTCGATGTGTCTTAGAACATGAAAGGGAATCCATTTTACATGAGGCACATGAAGGGGTAGTAGGATGATATTGCATGAGAGACATAATGATGCACAAGATATTATAATTAGGCTTATGGTGGCCAAGTCTATTTCAATATGTGAAATACTATGCCAAGGCATGTGACATATGCTAGGACATAGGAAAGCCTAACCACTAAGATGATATGCCCCTCATCCCCATTCTTCCTCAGGCACCATTTTTGAAATGGGTCATTCATTTTATTAGACCTATTACTCCCACAACAAGGTGCATAGGCACATGATACACTCTATTAGCCACTGACTATTTTACCAAGTGGGTTGAGGTTGTGCTAACCAAAAACTACATAATCACCATAGCCACATGGTTCATATAGGATAACATCATAAGACACTATGGGTTCCCACTCAACTTGACTAGTGATAAGGTCACACACTTCATTAAAGAAATTATGCAGATATTGCTAATAGAATACATTGTGGCACACCATAAGACAATGCCTTATCATCCCTAAGTGAATATCATACCTAAGGCATTCGATAAGATCCTAAAAATATGCCTCATAAATATATGCAAAATTGGTCATAAAGATTCAGATGATCGAGTGTCGATAGTGTTATGGGCATATCACACAACCTAAAAGTGATTAAACAAGGTTACACCATTTCAATTGGTGTTTGGCATTGAGGTGATTCTACTGATGGATTTATTGGTGCCATCATTTCACATCACATGAATTGGTTGATTAGATGACCAAGAATCATAAATGCAAGGCTAAAGGACTTGGATCACTTGGATGAGGAGCATTCCCAAGCAAGGTGGAGCTAACAAATAGAGAATGCATGCTAGAAGTTCTGGCATGATAAGCATATCAAGCACAAAGTACTAATTGAAGGAGCATTAGTTTTACTCTATGACTACCAGTAACTCAATCACCCAAGAAAGCTAAAAATAAGGTAGATGGGTTCATATTGTTGGGTGAATATTTTGTCACCAGCATACTGATGAGTAAAATAGGTTCGATCAACCACAGCAAGGAAGATTGGTCAGCCAAATGTGCAGGCTTACCACATCAAAAGGGGACAAATATCTCCTCTCATCAAGGGGAGGCTCCCTATAAGTATGAAGGGGCTATATATATATATATATATATATATATATATATATATATATATATATATGCTAATCTACTATAAATAAGCTGAAAATAACACTCAGTGGTAGGATAACACCATCCATCTCTCTTTTTTTAGAGATGATGTTCACCAATCAAAGGATAAATCCTAATGAAATGACATAAGGCACTCCTCTTCTTTTAGAAGTGTTGTTCAGCAGACAACAGGAACCTTTCAGGTAGTGACAAGTACTTGTAACAAGGCACAGTAACCCAGCAGGATGAAATGTATCACAAACTCTACACCTCAACTGCCAAATAGTGAAATATGAAGGATAATGAGGGCACAAAGTCATCCCAAGATCCTTTACATAGAAATAAAAAATAGACAAACTAAAGACAACTTTGGCAACACAAAGTCTCTCCACAACTGGCTTTAGGACACCTTCCTAATTACTTTCACTAATTTTGCTTATTTAATTAAATAAACAAAAAATGTATTAAGGAAACAGACATACGAACAATTTCCCCAACAACCAAGTTATTCGAGCACATAGTCTAAAAAGTCACTTGTTTTCTTATTCAAATAACAAAATATGATCAACAATCTAAGCTCAAAGTCTCAGTAATGCCTTTCAATTTAGGTAGAGTTTTGTTTTTGATAACAAAGAGATCTCCTTAAAATAATAAGAGAGAGTCCCATATATAGTGCTCCAAGAAAGACTTGGGCACTTTATTTCACAAAAATGATGGCCTATGATGCATTCAATGCATTTTAAATTCTATCTAATGGTTATGCTGGAATTGGGCATCAGTCTTAAATATGGGCCGCCTGATGTGTTTCTTGATGTGTGCGTAACTGTTTTCACTTTACTCAATGCAGGAGAATAGGCCACACTATTGAATGTTCACGCTCTCTGATGTCCACTTGGTGGGATGCTTCACCTTCTAGAAACATATCCCATGCACAGATATTTTTGATCTTTCTCCATCATTTCCCCTTTCCTTGTTGTATTTTGATCTCTTGAGCACTTTATTCCTGATGAAGGGATAGGTGGCGCTTTCTAATGTGAAATAGGAGAGGACACTTGGCAGCATCTATTTAACGTATAGAAGCTTAAGATATCTTTTGAGAGTCCTGTGAAAGATGAAGCATGGCAGCTTTCACTGAGATTTTAGAAACACTATAGAAACATGCAGGACTTATTTGGATTCACATGGATGATGACACTTGGCGCGCTCTACTTACCTTAGTAACTCACCCGGGGCCCACCACAGTCCTTACTCAATAATGAAAAAGGAAGAAACGACGGACATTGACTCTTATCACTTTTTGCTAATTTTTACAAGTGACACGTGGTGACTTATACTAAATTTATAAAAACACATTAAAACCTTCCGCAGTTGCCACTTGGTGCCCTCTGCAGAAGTCTGAGAGAAGATTATTTATGCATCTTTATCAAGCCTTTAAAACACCCCGAAGGGAAGGTGTCTCTTCGGGATTTTCAAACGGTCCTTTTTTGAGTGTCAAGTGTCATATTTGAAAATCAATGAATATTTCATTATCTTAAATTTTATGTCCACTGGGACATCATTGGTTGACTATTTCAATGGTTCAGGCGGCCTTCTTTGCTCCTTGGTTCAATCACTTTCTTGCTTAAATCACTTTTTTGGTTCAATCGCTTTCCTTCAAGCTTTTCCTTTGATCTTTGAATCAATGTTTTCTATCCTCCACAAGGTCACTTGCCCTTAGTTCACTGCCCTCCATAAGGGTACTTTGGCCTTAGTTCACTAGGGCACTCCTTTGAACCGACTGCTTGAACTGACCGATTGAACCAACTTTGGTACAATGGTTCAATAGTTCAATTTTGTATTTTGCTCATTCAATTAACCGCTTGAACCATCACTTTGAACCAATCTTTTTGAACCTTTGAAACTTTGAAGTTCAAGGTTCAATGGTTCAATCACTTTTTTGCTCTTTGGTTGAACCATCCCTTTGAACTAGTCTCTGGAAACATCCACTTCCTTCCTTTGTCTGGTGCTTCCTTTAAACCATTGAACCTTTGAACCTTTGAACTTTGAACTCTTTTGGTTTAAGGTTCAATTATTTCATTGGTTCATCCTTTGTTCCATTGCTTCTCTATTTTTCTAAGTCCCTTGATCTCTTCGAATCCATTGAATCCATTGAACCCATTGAAGCAATTTGGTTCAATGGTTCAACGGTTCATTTCTTTGTTTTTTGAAGCCTTATTTTCTTCACTACCCTCCACAAGGGCACTTGGCTTTGGTTCGCTACCTTCTGTAAGGGCACTTGGTCTCTTTGCTTTGGGGCATTCCTTTGAACCGGCTAATTGAACTGACCAATTGAACCAACTTTGGTTTAATGGTTCAACGGTTCAATTTTGTGTTCACTTGACCACTTCAACCAACCACTTTGAACCAAATGCTTATTGAACCTTTGAACCTTTGAACCCATTGAACCTTCGAACCATTTTGGTTCAAGGTTCAATGGTTCGACGGTTTAAGCCTTCTTCTTTTCACTAATTATTTTAAAGCTGTTTGAAGCAGTTGAACTTTGAACTTTTGCTAAAGCACTTAACTCTTAAAGCTTTTCGATGTCGTTGAACCTTGGCATTGAACCAACCTTGAAATTGCCTAAGTGTTGAGAGCTTTTTTCTTTCCTGTAGAGTCCATATAAATGAACCTACAGAGTCCGTAGAAAAGAGTTTGTAGAACTGGTAGAGTCCATAGAAATGAATCTGTAGATTCAAGCCTATAGATTCTATAGATTTAAGCCTGCAAAGTCCATAGATTCAAGCCTATAGATTCCATAGATTTAAGCCTATAGAGTCCATATAAATGAACTTACAAAGTTCTTTAGCTGAAAAATCTTGAAAAATAAAGAATTTAAATGCCCAGAACAATTTTTGAGAGGGGAAGAGAGAAATGTTTTGCCTACAAGACCAAAAATAGTTCATATGTTGTCCCAAAAATGAGTGACAGATTTTGGGAATAATAGTTGGCTCCAGTTGGGGAACTTCTTTCAGTTAAATACTTGGAACAGTTGAGGGAAGTAGAAACCAGAATCTCCAGTGCCTTGAAGTATGCCATTGGGCTATGGAGTCATGCTATCCAAAAAGAAAGGCACCAAAAATGAAAACAAAAAGCACAAAATAGAAATAAAGACTATACAAATATACATATGTACAAATGATCTTATCTTATGCCTCAAGATTTGAAGCGCTTCAGATGCCGCCCACTGTGAGAGTGAAAATGGCATTCCATCCTGATAAACCAGTAAGAAACCATTTTCTCCCTAGAATCAGTGATGGGTGAATGGAAGTCTCTACCAAGAATCACATTTTATGTGCACTCCTTTTGGTTCTCTCTTCTTGCCCCATGGCAAGGTGTGGTCTCCAATCTGAAAACCATAAATATTTGCTCTCTTGGCGAAGAGTTCCTTTTCTTGAATTTGGCATGCAGTAGTATGGTCCACTATCATAGCTTGTTGCTCTTTTAGTTCAGTCCAGCACATGATTTGATTATCCTCATCAGATACTTGACAAACCATCAGCTCAGCATCTCCTTTGGCATGAAGGAATTTGACACCTTTGTCTTGAGCAGCATTCAACCTGAGTAACAGAGATTCATACTCGGTAGCATTATTGGTGTTGTTGAACTATATCTTGTATGAAGAAGGAAAGATATCTCTTAGAGGAGATATCAACATAGTCCCAGCTCCAACATCGGTAGAAGAGTAGCTACCATCAAATCCTAGTATCCATACATCATCAAAAACTGCTCCTTTCTCAAAATTTTCTTCATTTGGAGAGGAGAGTTCCTTTGGGCTTGCACTATGCTCTCTCATGCCTTCTATTGTTTTATCTGAACCAATTCCTAGATTGCCACCTATAGGTCTTTCATCTGCTATAACAGGAATGTCTTTTGTAGACAAAAATTAGTTACCCCTACCTAAAGACTCAAATAGAATTTGAGCTTCAGGGATCGATGTTTGGGTGACAACATATTTTGCCTCCTTTTTAGGAAGTAGCCTCTGCATGATGCCTTTGATATGTATCCTCACTTCAGATAGGTCTATGCTTAATTCTCCTCTAACATCCTTGCAAAAATTTCACCCAAGAAGGATGTCGTATGAGGCTAGGACTCCGGCCACCAAGACAGTCATCTTGATTATGTTTTCTGGAAAGGTGGCAAATGCAAATTGGGCATCCTTAATCTATCCCAGCAGTGGCACTTGTTTGTTCTCCATGGAGAAATATTTCCCAAATGTCTTGATCAGTGTGAGACTAAGGGATTTAAATACTTTGGTAGGCATGACATTGTCTGACACACATGAGTCTATGATGCAATTGTTCAGCTAATGTCCATTTATCAGCAGGGAGACATAGAATGGTTCAATCTTTTTGAAAGCAATTGGAGGAGTAATGACAAGATTGTTTGAGATGGACATGTTCCTTGGGGGATCATGAGTTACCATTTTAACATCTTGTCTTGCAGGGATAGCTTTATTCTTCACACACTCAACCAACCTATCCAACTACTCAGGGTTGGCTTGTAGGAATTCAAATTTAGACGTTTGAATTTTGGTCTTCTTAACATGGTCGATTATGTCAAATGACTAAAATAGACTAGGAATAGAGGAAGGGATTTCATCCTTTTAATTTTTGGAAGGGGGAGAACTGGTCTATAGATTTGAAGTTAGAAGTGAAGGTGTATTTGAGGTACTCACCTTTTTAACAGTCACTGGGTCCTTTGGCTGGAAAGGCAGAGAAGTTTTTCATTTGGCAATTGAAATTGTAGGCTGAGAACTTTCCCCTATTTTTATTTTATCAGCTAGCTTGGCTGACTGGTTCTGGGATCGGGTGAATATAGCATATGATCCATCAACTACTTCACTTTTATCTTTGGGTTCATCTTGGTAATTTAGGAAACTAATGTGGGAGTCGCTAGCTGATTCTTTTTGGTCTACTACAAAGAGATCAGCATTATATTCTTGATCAAACTCAGGTTGGAAAGAGAAATCATGTTTTATTTTTAGATATCTAACTGCTGACTTAGCTGGTGTTACTTCAATGGAAAGTTTCCCCTATGGGGGAGGTAGATGATTTGGTTGCCCTTGACTTCTAGCAGCATTGCCTTGATATGACTAGTTCTAAAATGTCCTCCTTGGCATATCTCAATAAGGAGGAGCAGACATACCTTGGGCCACTTGTCTTTTCAAGGCTAATAGTTCATTTGCCAGTTTTTACACCATTTGATCAGTGGTGTCTGTAGATGAATTCTCAGAAGATGAAGAAGATTTTCCTCTATTAGGATCTCTTCTTATCTTCCCTGCCAAGATGAGATCATCTTCCACCTCAGTGGCCAAATCTTAAGCAGCAGCAAGGTCTATGTGGCCAGCCTGTCTCAACAGAAAACACACTTCAGGCAGCTGTGAGTTGATGAAGAAACATTTAAGGTTCTCAGGTGTTGGCTGAGCAATCATGAGAATCTTGTTCCTCAACTTGTCAAATTTGGCAATGAAGTCCCTCATAGGTTCATGAGGTTATTTCTTCATCTGTGTGAGCTAGGCCAACAGGGCATGTGCATCTTTTGTAGGCTTGAATCTTGCTTTGAACTTAGCTTTGAGGTGTTCAAATCAATTACTGACTGAGCCTATAGGTGGTAGAATTAGTCTGTAGTAACACCTTGTAATGTTTCCACAAACATTTTGACTTCCACGCCCTCAAATTCCATGCCTATCACACTGCAAACTATGCTGAAGGCTGCAATGTGTTCATTAAGATGAACCTTCCCATCACCATAGAACTTGGGGAAATTTATCCTTGAACTGTGTGGTAGCTCATGTAGATGTGGAGTTAAATTGAGTGGGCCAAAAGATTTACCCCAAGGGCCTTGAATTGTCATTATATGACTATGGAAAGGTGGATTAACAAATCTCAGAGGGGTAAGTATTGACAAAGCTTTATTAATAGTAGAAATGGATGCTTCACCCGGTAATGGAGACTTGACTTTAGTAGGAGGAAAGATGCTGGTTCACTGGAGGTGAGATGGTGAAGGAAATAGATCAAAATTACTTTGTTGTACCAACTCGAATACAGGGTCAACAATACCTTTGGCCCTTTGGCTTCACGTATATCATGGATCTGCCAAAGTGTAAAAATAAAAATGGAAACGAACTAGTACTGCTTCAGCTTGAAGCTTGAGGCTTCAATTATGTATTCTTCCCTAGTGGGATAAATGGATAAGGCTATAATGATAATGGGTAAGACCCAGATGAGATTCACCACAGTATATAATGAATAAGGATAGGAACTGCTTGTTCAAATCCCCAGTAGAGTCACCAAAAATTATTGGCATGAAGTTGGCAATGTTCTTACCTACTTCACATTGTTCCCCAGTGATATGAAATGCTTTGATTTGAATAGACTGGAAAAGGACTGGAAATGCTCATCGATCCCCAGCGGAGTCACCAAAAACTATTGGGTGAATATTTTGTCACCAACATACTGATGAGTAAAATAGGTCTGATCAACCACAGCAAGGAAGATTGGTCAGCCAAATGTGTAGGTTTACCACATCAAAAGGGGACAAATCTCTCCTCTCATCAAGGGGAGGTTCCCTATAAGTATGAAGGGGCTATATATATATATATATATGTTAATCTACTATAAATAAGTTGTAAATAACACTCAAGGGTAGGATAACACCATCCATCTCTCTCTTTTCAGAGATGATGTTCACCAATCAAAGGATAAATCTTGATGAAGTGATAGAAGGCATTCATCTTCTTTTAGAAGTGCTATTCAGTAGACAACAAAAATATTTTAGGTAGTGACAAGTAATTGTAACAAGGCACAGTAACATAGCAGGATGAAATGTAGCACAAAGTCTACACCTCAAATGCCAAAGAGTGAAATACGAAGGATAATGAGGGCACAAATTCATCCCAATATCCTTTACATAGAAACAAAAAATAGACAAACTAAAGACAATTGTGGTAGCATAAAGTCTCTCCACAGCCGGCTTCAAGACATCTTCCTAATTAATTTCACTAATTCTACTTATTTAATTAAATGAACAAAAAACCTATTAAGGAAATAGCATAAGAATAATTTTCCCAACAACCAAGCTATTCCAGCACAAAGTCTAAAAATTCACTTGTTTTCTTATTCAAATAATGAAATATGATCAACAATCTGAGCTCAAAGTCTCAGTATTGCCTTTCAATTTGGGCAGAGTTTTGTTTTTGATAATAGAGAGATCTCCTTAAAATAATAAGAGAGAGTCCAATATATAGTGCTCCAAGAAAGACTTGGGCACTTTATTTCTCAAAAATTATGGCCTATGATGCATTCAATGCCTTCAATGCATTTTAAATTCTATCTATGGGCTATGTTGGAATTGGGCATCGGTCTTAAATATGGGCCACCTAATATGTTTCCTGATGTGTGCACAGCTATTTTCACTTTACTCAATGCAAGAGAACAGGCTGTGCTATTGAATGTTCTCTCTCTGATGTCCACTTGGTGGGCTACTTCACCTTCTAGAAACATATCCCATGCACAGATATTTTTTATCTTTCTCCATCATTTCCCCTTTCCTTGCTATATTTTGAGCTCTCGAGCACTTTATTCCTGATGAAGGGACAGGTGGCACTTTTCGCTATGAAATAGGCAAGGACACTTGGTAGCATCCATTTAGCTTATAAAAGCTTAAGATATCTTCTGAGAGTCCTACAGAAGATGACGCATGGCAGCTTCCACGAAGATTTTAGAAACACTATAGAAACATGCAGGACTTATTTGGATTCACATGGATGATGACACTTGGCATGCTCCACTTACCTTAGCAACTCACCTAGGGCCCACCATAGTCCTTACTCAATAATGAAAAAGGAGGAAATGGTAGACGTTTTACACTTGGCACTTTCTACTGAGTTTTACAAGGGACACATTGTGACTTCCACTAGATTTAGAAAAACACATTAAAACCTTATGCAATTGCCACTTGGTGCCCTCTGTAGAAGTTTGAGAGAAGCTTATTTTTGCTTCTTTATCCAGCCTTTAGAACACCTCGAAGGGAAGTTGTCCCTTTGGGATTTTCAAATGATCCTTTTTTTAGTGTCAAGTGCCATATTTAAAAATTGATAGATGTTTCATTATCTTAAATTGTACATCCACTGGGACGTCATTGGTTGACTGTTTCAACAGTTTAGGCAGCCTTCTCTGCTCCTTGGTTCAATCGCTTTCTTGCTTCGATCGCTTTTTTGGTTCAATCACTTTCCTTCAGGATTTTCCTTTGATCTTTGAATCAATGTTTTTCATCCTTTGCAAGGGCACATACCCTTAGTTCACTTCCCTCTGCAAGGGTACTCTGGCCTTGGTTCACTGGGGCACTCCTTTGAACTGACTGCTTGAACCGACCGATTGAACCAACTTTGGTTTCATGGTTCAATCTTGCATTTTTCTCATTCAATTGACCACTTGAACCAATCACTTTAAACCAATATTGTTCAACCTTTGAACCTTTTTGGTTCAAGGTTCAATAGTTCAATCACTTTTTTGCTCTTTGGTTGAACCATCCCTTTGAACTAGTCTCTGGAAACATCCACTTCCTTCCTTTGTCTGGTGTTTCCTTTGAACCGTTGAACCTTTGAACCTTTAAACTTTGAACTCTTTTGGTTCAAGGTTCAATCAATTCATTGGTTCATCATTTGTTCCATTACTTCTCTATTTTTCTAAGTCCCTTAATCTATTCGAATCCATTGAATCCATTGAACCCATTGAACCCGTTGAACCCATTGAACCAATTTGGTTCAATGGTTCAATGGTTCATTCTTTTTTCCTTGAAGCCTTCTTTTCTTCACTTCCCTCTGCAAGGGCACTTGTCCTTTGATTCACTGCCTTTTACAAGGGCACTTGGTCTCTTCATTTTGGGGCATTCCTTTAAACTGGCTGATTGAACTGACCAATTGAACCAACTTTGGTTCAATGATTCAATGGTTCAATCTTGTGTTCACTTGACCACTTGAACCAACTTTGTTGAACCAAATGCTTATTGAACCTTTGAACCTGTTGAACCTTCAAACCATTTTGGTTCAAGGTTCAATGGTTCAAGGGTTCAAGCCTTCTTTTTGCTAAGTCTTTTAAAGCCATTTGAAGCAGTTGAGCTTTAAACTTTTGTTGAAGTGCTTAACTCTTTAAGCTTGCTGACATCATTGAACCTCAGTGTTGAACCTGTTGAACCTTGGCATTGAACCAACCTTGAAATTGCCTAAGTGTTGAGAGCTTGTTTCTTTCCTATAGAGTCCGTAGAAATGAACTTGCAGAGTCTGTAGAAAAGATTTCATAGAACTGGCGGAGTCCATAGAAATGAGTTCATAGATTCAAGCCTACATAGTCCATAGATTCAAGCCTACAGAGTTCATAGATTCAAGCCTACAGAGTCTATAGATTTAAGCCTGTAGAGTCCATAGAAATGAACTTGCAGAGTCTGTTAGCTGAAAAAGCTTGAAAATGGAGAATTTGAATGCCTAGAACAATTTTTGAGAGGGGAAGAGAGAAATTCTTTGCCTACAGGACCAAAAATAGTTCATATGTTGTCCCAAAAATGAGTGATAGATTTTGGGAACAACACATATGTTATCCAAAATATATTAGAGACTGGCACATGTAAGTTGCACATGTTTTCAGATGAGATGTTCCCTAGGAATTTCACTAGCAGCCAATTAAAGCATTATAGGTAGTAGGATGGCACTTGTGCCATCAGACACCAGCTCCCCAATCATGAGTCAGTGGTATTGTTTAACTAGAATAAAGTTTGGTGTAAGCCAAATAGTTCCTAATGAATTGAGTTGTGTTGTGTTGTTTTAGGGATAAGTAAATATGTGGTGCTTTGAAGCCCATTAAAAACACTCTTCTGGCATCTTCATATATAATTCTAGTTAGGTGAGTTGAGTATGGATGCTTTCTAGGCATTTGAGGCTAGACACCTAAGTTATGGGTGTATGAATATTATAAAATTTAGACATAAGGTACACCAAATATTCAATCAAAAGATTCAAAAAGTGAGTCACCCTAAGGCTCACAAGAGGATTTTTCTAGCACTTCCACACATAATACCAGGTGGGTGAATTGAGTGAGGTTGCTTCCTAGGAACCTACAATAAGACACCTAAGTCTTTGAGTACATGAAACTCACTAGACTTGGAAAATAGGAATACCAAGTGATGAAGAAAGATGCATAAGGTGATAGCATGCACAAGATAAAATTGAGGTGCATAGGATGCTATACATGTAAGACACTTAGAGAGTTACACACTGGAGGACTAGTGCAAGGGATTGTATGGGGTAGGATAGGCTAAGGCAAGAGATCAAATCGTAGATAAATAATCCAAGACAAGAAAACACACTTGGAATGGAAGTTTATCAAGAAGAGTAAATAGGACCATGGAGGTTGAATCATGCATATGTGAGGTGCTTCACCCAAGTTGTCATAAGAAAGGCAAAATTCATGTTAAGTAAATAAAAGTGTAGGTGAAACATCATCAGGATAAATTGGCATCCATCCAAGGTATGATGGGAAGTGATCATTTGAACTACATGTCACTTCACCAAAATACCATTAGGATAATTGATAAAGGTGATGGTGGAGACACAAAGATATAAATTAAATACATGTGTGGTAGTATATTTTCACAAATTTTGTAGGTTTTGGAAAATCCCAAGAATTCTAGGCACCATCACGACATTAAACACTTGCAATTAATTTGATAACTAAATTAAGGGTATAAAGTGATATAAGGATAACTAGTTAGGGTTAAAAACTCAAAATTAATTTGAACTTAGAGTAACAAACTAGAGCCAAACTAGTGAACTAGAGCTGAAGCAAGAAGGTATTACTATAGTGATAAATTGAGCACACATAGATGCCAAAAGTGAATGAGTAAATAGAGGGAAGAATTGTGCCCTCTTCGAGATTGGTGTATAGAAGTGTAAGTCATGGAACATGAAATAACCAAGTAGTGAAAAATAGGAGTAACATTGAGGTCATCATTAATGGTAATTAAAACATGAAAGCTAAGGTCACAATCATAAATCTCATGATTTTTAGGTGTGCCATCAAAAATTACAAGCTTAAACAATGTGAATAAATTATGCTTCAACACTAGTTGGTTCATGATAGGGAAGAAACGTATGAGTTCTAGCCCACAACAGTTGTATAAGGATGCCAAGAGGGTGCAAGTGATAGAAGAATCAGACCTAGAAAAGAAGAAAGTGCAATCAGTGGAAGGATCTAGGATCATCAAGATTGATCTAGAGGTGTTTGTAAAAATGCCATACTAGGAGACACAGTTTCCAAATGAAGTCTTGGTAGGAGAGAGTTTTGCATCCTTTGTACACACCTGTCAGCTCAAGGAATATAACTTCAAGCAATGCATAAGATCTAGTGCAAGATTGGATGGTAGACACGAGGACCAAAATAGAATTAGGAATGACATTGTTTAATGTCTCCATCTAAGACAAACTTATAGCCACCAATGTAACTCAACTCTATGTGTTTTCATGTTTTGTAAATCTAGAGGAACTCATATAGTTCTTCCTCTTGCACATATATGGATATCACATCTATTTTAAAGGGAGGTGCATGTGGATATTAGCGTGCCTAATGGGAAAAATTACTGAGCTCCTAGACTTTGGCACAAACATCCACCAAATATGGAGGATGATGTTAAAGTTTAAAGGGTCAGTAAACTTTTGGGGTAACAAAAGGTAGGTTTAGCATTCCTAATCAAAGACATCAAAGACCCCAAAATAAGGGAAACTATGTACCTTGTGAGTTCAAAACTTTTCCCCAGTGGATGATGGGTAAATGTCACCAAGGCACACCTATGCATTTTCCATCACATGTTGCATGGGGTTAAATTTAAAATCACTAAGTTCATAGTAGAGGATATGGTGAAAAATGCACTAGAATGTCATACAATGTAGGAGACCTTTCGATGGGGGTCAATTCTGATCCTAATTGTCTTGGAGGAGATTGGAGTCCCAAATGGTAAGGATGAAAAATTTTAGGTATTCCTAATGCAAAATTACTCCCTAGTGCTAAAATATCAAAACTTCACATACCCCTAGCCTTCTCCTAGAAGTACAAGACTCGCATGATGGGGTTGTTCACCTAGTACATAGAGGCATTAAGAGAGGAATGGTGCATTCTGGAGGAGTTCTCTTAGAATCTATTAGGGAAGGCAACCTTTACCATAATGAAACACTTTTATGTAGTGTGTTTGGTGCTTATAAATGGAAAAAAATCTAGCTGGCTAAATCTCCCCTATACCTTCTCAGCTATATAGTTTAGGGACACACTTCAAATAATCCCCAACACATAATAGTTCTACATCTCAATCAAGACCATAGATTTAGAATGAATAAGGTTACAACACCAATACGTGTGCCTAGGGAGAAATTGATCAAGGATGAGAAGGATAACTTAGATCACACTGATATCCATCCCCTATAAAAGGAGGTCATATGTAGCCACATCCACATGATTTATTATGAGATGAAGCAAAGGAAGAAGGCTACACACCTAGACAAGGATGATGATCTCCCCTCTAGATCAGTGACAAGGGAAAGCTTGCACTAGTATCATTGAATAAGTATCCTAAAAAGAAGGGTGAGATAATTAAGAAGATGTAAGAATACATCAGACTAAAGATAACCTTTGGTGATGAATCCACCCCCTTTGTACTAAATAGGAAGTTCATGCTCTTCATGCCAAGGATTTCTTCACCCAATTTGAGGGAGAAGAAAAAGAATTCATCTTAAGAGGCCAGTGGAAATGCCCACAATAATATTGGTAGAGATGGAGGTGCAAGAGGCATGTGAGGAAGTAGAAGTAAAGAAGGCATGTGAAGAGGTGGAAGAGGAAGAAAAGGAAGAAGATGGAAGGATGAAAGTATATATCATCCAAGAAGAAGAAATAGGGGAAGATCCCAACACCACATAAATTCATGAGGCTCTCTAAGGTGGCAACGTTGTCATGCTTGGAAGAGTAGAAAAGCCATCAAGTGCCTAACCCATAGAACTTGATACACAACCTCCATGAACTAAGGAGGAAAAGAGGTGTCAGTGGATATAAATGGGCCTCAGAAAGGAACATATAGAGGTTGTACTAGAGCTAGATTATAAAATAAAGGACATAAAGGTAGATGGCATGACCTAGGCATAAATTTATAAGGATGAGGCCAAGGAGATAAAGGCTGAGGAGGAAAATACAGTCGTAATAGTGAAGAAAATGAAAATAGAGATAAAGAAGGCCTAAAAAGAAAGGGCCAAGAGATAAAAGGACTAAAATAGGGTTACCTCAAGTGCATAAACCATAAGGTAAAAATTAGTAGAGGTGCTTATCACCCCCACTAGCACAACAAAAGAATAATCACCACAGGTGCACCCAAGTGGTGAAAGGGTACATAGAGATAAAGAAGGTGATTTTGGCACCTTAAAAGAGCAAATAAAGAGCACAAAAAAAACCAATAGTCATAGCAGGGTGAAGCTAGTACCAATGAAGGATAAGAAGTGAATAAAGGGAAAGGATAAACCCTATAGGATCAAGGAAGAGACACCCTAAAGGAGGGTATTGAAGAAATCACTAGCACCGAAGAGGAAAAACAAATAGAGTTTGCCATTACTGAAGAAGAGGGTGTCAAGCCAATCCTAAGGAAAAAAGGATAGAATGGGTGGACTAATGAGGACTATTACATGTTATAATATATGCCCCTTGAAATGGATACAACAAGGATATACCAATAGCCATCTTTACCATTGATATTTATATGGATGAGCCTCATTTTGAGGTGCTACTAAAGGCTATCCTAGACACAGATCAACTAGAAGAAGGGCATGATTTCTTTCTAATAAACCCCTACATGTTGAACCTAGTCTAGTTATCCAACACACTCATCTGGATGGCCTCTAAAGTAGTGTAGAAGAACATCATCAATGATGTTCAAGTGTCAAAGTGGAAAAAGATCACACTAAAAGTAGAGGAAGAGGTAAAGGCCATGAAACTCAAGTTACAATAATTGGCAGAGTGTGTCAAGGAAGTTGAGCCATCCCTCTTGGATGGTGTTGACACTTCAATTTTTTTGGAGGACAACAAGGTATACATGCTATTAGAGCATATTCTCTCAAAGAGGAGGACCCATGCAGTGCAACAAAATAATAGCTAGTTATAAAGATCAAAGAGGTGGAAGACCTCTTTGCATAACTTTAAGAGGGTATGGATGCGATTGATGCCATATTTTTCAACTTATCCAACTAGGCAACATTCATAGACATGCACCTCAAAAATTAAAAGGATGAGAAGAATGAATTGATGGTGAACGCATACACTACTATCAAGGCTAAGATTGCATAGATTATGGCACATATTAATACCTTGAGTGCCAAAATAAAAACCTAAGAGCAGGACCTAAAAGAACTCTTTCATGATTTACAAATGAAGGCCTACGATTAGGGAGTACTCTTAGATAGAGGGGTGATGAAGGAAAATAAATGCTAGAAGCCTTTAGGAAGGAGATGGATAACATGGACATGATCACACTCAGCACCACCTCTATATAGATTGATGGTGCCACTGAAGAACTCAAGATCACCATCAAGGGCTTTGAGGACTTCAACATAGAGCTAAAAGAGAACACATTAGAGATATGCATGCCTAAGGTGGTGAAATACTATTTTGAGGGCCCTAAATCCATTTAATTATAATATCTATGCTAAAAAAATAGACACTTAGGTGTGAGGAAATCAGTTGGTATGATTTTTTTTTTGTCATCTTGTGGCTCCAACTGGCAAGCAACTAACCAACTCCCTACTAACTCAATCATCATTGAGAAATGGGCCACATAAGACAATCATGGAATAATTAAAGCTAGGTAGTGGATCTGGTGGAATGATTACATCTAGTGCTATCTCAACACCTGGCATGCCCCTTTTACCCTATCACTAAGATATTTCTAAGTTCTATAAAAGCCAAGTTTAATCCAATTAGTGAGAGAGGCGAGTTGGAGTAGTGAAGCTCTACAAGGTTATTTATGTATGTGATTCACCATTTAGCTTAGGTTTAAGTATGGACACCTTAGAGGCTCTTCGTTGTAATGTCCAAGCTCACCTGTGAACCTTTAGGCCTTTTGTAGCTTTAAGATGAGTATTTGCTCAGTTTTTATCGATATATACTACGTATTTAAACTCTATTTAATGATGAATGGAATTGTATCTAATGATTATTAGTCTATTTTACATGGTTATGGGTATAATATTAGAATGAGAGTGGTTTGAAATAGTTTCAATGTTTAACTTTATATTATGGATACTGAGTTCTAGTGAGCTATCAACCTAACTCATTCATGGCATTTTTATAGTTTATGATGACATAAACACCCTATATAGAAAATTATTTAAGTATAAGAAAGACCTCACACCTCATGATGATACCTATGTAAAAGCATGAGCCTAAGCATAAGTCCATCTAAGTACCCCATTGAATCCCCCAAGCACCTGAATGATTTTAAGTCAAGGAAACCAAAGGATTACACCTGTGAAGCTCTAAAACAAATTCATATAGGCTTGCACCTAACAGATAATTGGATCCTCCCCAAGATGGATTGTGCCCATGAACTTACCATTAGTGTTATAATAACTAAATTCCCTAGAAGATAGGGTTGCACCATGGCACAACTAGCCCAATGCAGGTCCTAGTCCTTTATTTCTTACACTTGAGGTGAGTGCATAAGGATTTTGCCTTATGTGAAGTGATGCCAATCCAATTGAATGACAAATGTTGAGAGCTACTAGGTTAGTCAAGTCTTGCATCAGGTTCTAACAAGTATAGACCTAACTTGGATAGCTAGATAAGCACCTGACAAGGCCAATGATTTAATACCTTTACTTTGCTACAACACACACACACACACACACACACACACACACACACACACACACACACACACACACACACATAATG
Organism: Torreya grandis; assembly: GCA_037957365.1. Classification (NCBI taxonomy): domain Eukaryota; kingdom Viridiplantae; phylum Streptophyta; class Pinopsida; order Cupressales; family Taxaceae; genus Torreya; species Torreya grandis. The sequence continues at coordinate 4,973,372 of JARHVA010000388.1, forward strand.
TAAGTTATCACCTTCTTAAAATAAAGATGTCTAATACAAACACCTTATAGAGGGCCAATGTGCCTCAAGGCATTAAAAAAGAATCAACATATAAATTGATATAACAAAATATTTACAAAACAATTCTCAGAGGTTTGTCCTCCTCCTTTGGGAGGGTGTTGAGGTAGAAGAATGTATGGGGATGTGGATATGATGGTATATCCTACTTGTCTCTGTTCTTTTCACTCATTTGTATACACATAATATTTTCAAATTTTACCAAATAGTGATGCTTTACATCTTGTAGGAACCCGTCGAGACTCAATCTCTCTAAGTGCATGCCCTATATATATATATATATATATATATATATATATATATATATATATATATATATATATATATATATATATATATATATCATGTAAGTTATCACCTTCTTAAAATAAATATGTCTAATAAAAACACCTTCATAAAGGGCCAATGTGCCTCAAGGCATTAAAAAAGAATCAACATATAAATTGATATAACTAAAACATTTACAAAACAAGTCTCAGAGGTTTGTCCTCCTCCTTTGGGAGGGTGTTGAGGTAGAATAATGTATGGGGATGTGGCTATGATGGTATCTCCTACATGTCTCTCTTATTTTCACTCATTTGTAAACACAATATTTTCAAATTTTACCAAATAGAGATGCTTTACATCTTGTAGGAACCCATCGAGACTCAATCTCTCTAAGTGCATGCCCTAAAGGGTGCATCAAGAAAGGGGTAGGTGGACCATTGGTGATTTTTATGATTGTTGTCCCTTATTTCCCATTATTTCCAATATAACCAGATCTTAAAACCATTCCCTAAGCTATTACTCCTCTATTACACACTCCAATATTTTTCCACTTTCCATCCCTCTTTTACTCACCTTAAACCCCTTTTGATAGTTGGCTATACTAAGTTGACAGGATCAACCTTGTATAGTTTTAAGATATTTTCACTTAAGAATTAGGTTAGCCTTTGGCAGACCTACCTCATGCTCTAGTGAATAATTATCTAAAATTATACTAGGTCGACTAGGTTGACCCTATCAATTGGTATTTTTGGAAGGGTTTAGGGTCAAATCCACCTATAAATATAAGATCATTTCATCATTATTTCAATATGTAATCAAGAGTTATTCACTCACACTTTTTCACAATCTGCTCTTCTACCATTATACATAAGGAGTCTTAGCTTGATTTATTCACTTACACTTCTTTACAATCTTCTTTTCCACCATTATACTTAAGGAGTCTTAGCTTAGGGTTTCTACTTGGAGAATCTAGTCTTGTGGATAAGTCTTGGATGCTTTGGCCTTTCTTAGTGATCCTTACAAACCACAAAAACCTCTTATGAAGCCACATTGGCCAAGGGATAGATTGAGTCTCAATGGGCTCACATTCAAGTAAGTATTTTCTAACTTTGATCCTCTCTTTAGTAGATAAAAGTAACATAAGTATTGGCTTCGAATAATATTACTCTTCGTATTCCATGTATTAAGGTCTTACTCATACTTAGTTTAATTAGGATTATCTTATAAATATTATGATTGTTTACTAACCCCTCATATTGTGCCACAAGCTTTGGTGAGCACTAGATTAGATATACTTTACTTGTTATTAGTTTAGGTGAAATTGATAGGACCGAAGTTCCCCAAAGCTCTGACACAACTTGTCAGATTTAAGAGCACACATGATTACTAATGTATAAGCAACTTAAACATGCGAAAACTAGAAGAACAAATAACTATCAATGAGAAAACACACAGAATATGAGAGGCAACACACAATTGTATTCAACTCATTACAAAGGAAATTACAATAAAGAGATCACAATCTTCTTCCACCTCTGTGAGGCTTCCTCCTCAAGGGCTCCAAGTAATCTTCCCACCTGAGTAATCTTCTCTCATAGGTCACAACACACAGCTAACACAAGCTATTGTTCACCTCATTGTACGCCTGTACAATCGAGTACGAACTGGTACTCCAAGTAGATCTCACCATGATCCTGCTCCTGATGTATTGATGTCACCCTGATCTTACTCCCCCACCGATCCTCTTCTGACCCTCGAATACACACATCCCTACAGAACAACCTGATCTTACTTATCACATGTAGATCTCCACCATGATCCTATAACACCCTGCATATCAAACCTGATCTTATATACATGGGGAATCCTACTTGATTCCACCATGGGAAGAACTCTCCAAGCTCTACATAGCTCTTCTACAAGTTCAACACTTAACAATATAGCCCATGAGTCTATTATATAGATCTCATGCATACACTAATTAGACAAGTGGCTCAAAGACTCGAACTGGTCTTTATCATGCAAACTCCACGTTCACTTAACTGACTATGCATCAACAATAGTTCTGACCACCACAGGTGACCGACGTCGTGTTAGGATTGTGGAGCTAAAAGCTTCACTGATGCAGACATGGAGGAGGTTGCAAAATGAGTTGCTAAGTGTCAGAAGTGTTTGGCGTTGGTTTGGCCAACCGGCGTCGGTAGGGTAAGACAGGAAGGCAACCGACGTCGGTCATATATCGGCCGGCGTCGGCGACCCCAGGCAGACAGGGACCGACGTCGGTCGCCTGTGTAGTTCGACTGCGAGTTAATTACGGGCAGTGAGCTAACGAACCAAGAGTTTGCATGATGAGTGCTAATTTTAGACTCATAGCTGCGGATCTAATTATTGTAATTAGATGTCTAATCATTGTTTGGATGAGATCTATATAATAGACTCATGGTTGTATTGGAAAAGTGTGCTAGGGAGTAAGAGAGCATAATTATAAGCTCCTTCTGTGTGTGAGGTAGAGCAATGGTGCGTTCCTCCTAGTGCCACAGTACCAGGTGTGTTGGTGCTGGATTGGAGAGCCAGCTGGGTTCTTCAGGAGTGTAGGATCTTGGTCACAGTTGCATGGCCTATATAGGAGATCTACATGATAAGTAAGATCGTTGATCTGCAGGTGTATGTGTATGCAAGGTCGAGGTTCACAGGTGAATAGAACCATTGTTTGATTTGCAGGTGTGCAAGGTCATACAGACAGCAACACAACAGGGAGCAGTATCAGGCAGGATCTACTTGGAGTACAGGTGTGTACTCGGATAGAACAAGAGGAAGGCAAGGAAGTTCCTTCCATAAGTATGGTCTGTTGAATTGCAGGTTGTTGCAGATTCATGGGAGATCTACTTGAAGTACCTTGAGTACTTGTGGAGCACGTGGAGTGCTTGTGGAGTGCGTGGAGCACTTGTGTTATGCGTGGAGCATGAGAGGTGAACACCAACTCTGTATTTGAGTTGGGTGTTGGGACCGGTGAGAGGGAGAGCTTTGGGGAGAAGATTTACTGTTCACTTGAGGTGTGGGAATCCTCTGTAAGGTGGTGGAGAAGATGTGGCATATTCTCTATTGTATTCTTTTTTGTATAAAGTGTTAATACAAGTTGTGTATTGTCTCTCATATGCTGTGTTACTCTGAATTCTAGTTACTTGGTGAATCTGGTTTGTTTCCGCATATTAAGTTGTTTGAAGTTTTGGTAATCAATTGTATGTTTCCGGTTTCGCATCCTGACAAGTGGGATCAGAGCATGTTTGTTGTTCTAGATTCCTGACAAGTGGTATCAGAGCCTTGGTTGTAGGTTCTTGAGCTCGATACCAACAAGTGGTATCAGAGCTAAGGTTGCAGGAAGCAGGTTGTGTTTTGATTACAGGGCACTCTCAGGGTTTTCTGATTGAGTGGGAGTAGAGCAACGGCAGATCAAAGTAAGCTAAGAATGGAGGAGTTGAAAAGCACAGACGATTACTCACGGTCTGATGGAAAGAAAGAGCAGGTAAAAGAATATTGTTGGTTGGTAACAGATCAGCATGAAGAAATTGAAGATACAGATGTTGCAGGTGTTATTGCACAGGATGTGTTTGCAGGTTTCTTGGATAAAGTTGAATCTTGGACAAAAGATTCGGTTGCCTCTTTCCATGCAGCCCCAGATAGAGGAGCTGGTAAGCCTTGCCAAAGAATTGGCAAAGGGGAAGTGAAGCTGAAATTGCAGGCGGCCAACACACAGGTGTTGATGAAGGTCATGCAGGTCCCAGGTTTGGAGATATGGCTAATTTCTTCAGAAAGATTGGGTGATGAGAGATGCACAAGAACTCTCACAGCGGTAGCACTTGAATTAGCTGGTGGTAAGAAAATAGGTATACTTTATCTACTTGTTTATATTACTGATTCTTCTTCTGTTGCGGAGACGTGGCTTCGTAGGCTTGGTCACATGAGCAGGAAGGAGATGCATGTTCTTAAGCGAAAGACAGATATATTTGACAGGCTTAAGAACTGGAAAGCCTTGGTGTTCTTGGAGGAGATGGCGGACAGAGTTCAGTGGATGAGGCTGGATACATCTGAGCAGGGCAGTTTGGACATGGAGATTGATCCAAAGGAGCTCGCGGGTAAAAAGTCATCACTCACAGGCGAACACAGACACCGATGTCGGTCAAGAAGAACCGGCATCGAACAGACAGGTGCCGATGTCGGTCATGTGCAGACCGAAGCCGGCAGTGTCGGGCAGGGTAAGACCGGCGTCGGTCATGGGACCGACGTCGGCAGTATGTAAGACCGATGTCGGTCAGGAGGACCGACGTCGGCAGAAGGGACACCAGCGCAGGTAGGTTGGTAGTCAGGTACAGACGCATGGAACCGACATCGGTCGGATGCAGACTGTGGAGTGACCGAGGTCGGTCACTGTAACGAATTTTGGGTGGACAGCAAGCTGTCAAGGAGTCTCAAACACCCATACGGAGGACTGAAGGCGTAAGTAGGCCCTCAAATTCGTTGTTCCTCTTCTTCATACTTGTTGCTGATTGTATAGCAGGAAGGATCCAGGAAACAGGTGTGAGCTTGGCAGGTTTATGATGCAGAACCAAGGGAGAGACTTGGTAGGTTTGCCAGCTAGATGAAAGCACAGAGACGAATGGATGCCTTAGTAGAAGAATAGAGAGAACGGATACGTGAGATGGAAGACCAGGCATACGGTCTTGAGGAGCTGCAGGATAGTGGTACTAGGTTTGACAGGTGGAGGACGAAGCATGGCTTCAGTCAGTGTCAGGTAACTACTGTGGTTTGTCTTATCAGGTGGATGATGAGTCATGACATCATTCTGTTATTGTATGTGGACGGTATGTTTTGCTATAGCAGGTTTGTACATACAGGGTTTTGCTGAGCTAAGGGTAAGATTAGTTCAGTGGCATGTCATGAGGAGTTTGGAGCAGCGGAATTCTTTGACATGGGAGGCATGGAGATCACAGGGTGATTTTGTCTCAAGTGGGAGCTGATGTGAATCAGGTGTTGGCGAGGTTCGGGATACAGAACCGGAGCACACTAAGGGCTGGACAGGTACAGTGTCCGAAATCACATGAGGTCTGGTATAGACCTGAATATTCCCATGCAGTGGGAGCTGTCAGAGTTAGGAGCCAATTCGGGGAAGTGGGTTCTCAGGTTTTCTGAGAGGGACCGGCAGCAGGTGTTGCTATGCAGGGTCAGGACTTCACTACAGGTGTTGTAGGTTCGGATGTGGCAGGGTACTCGGATGACAGGTGGTACATCACAGGTTGTGTGGTGTGTTGTCTTCAGGTGGGAGCTTGAAGAGGGATACAAACCAGGAAACAGATTAGACAGAGTACAGGTACAAGTACAGTGCAGCTATTTATCTCCAAGTGGGAGATTGTTAGGATTGTGGAGCTAAAAGCTTCACTGATGCAGACATGGAGGAGGTTGCAGAATGAGTTGCTAAGTGTCAGAAGTGTTTGGCGTTGGTTTGGCCAACCGGCGTCGGCAGGGTAAGACAGGAAGGCAACCGACGTCGGTCATATATCGGCCGGCGTCGGCGACCCCAGGCAGACAGGGACCGACGTCGGTCGCCTGTGTAGTTCGACTGCGAGTTAATTACGGGTAGTGAGCTAACGAACCAAGAGTTTGCATGATGAGTGCTAATTTTAGACTCATAGCTGCGGATCTAATTATTGTAATTAGATGTCTAATCATTGTTTGGATGAGATCTATTTAATAGACTCATGGTTGTATTGGAAAAGTGTGCTAGGGAGTAAGAGAGCATAATTATAAGCTCCTTCTGTGTGTGAGGTAGAGCAATGGTGCGTTCCTCCTAGTGCCACAGTACCAGGTGTGTTGGTGCTGGATTGGAGAGCCAGCTGGGTTCTTCAGGAGTGTAGGATCTTGGTCACAGTTGCATGGCCTATATAGGAGATCTACATGATAAGTAAGATCGTTGATCTGCAGGTGTATGTGTATGCAAGGTCGAGGTTCACAGGTGAATAGAACCATTGTTTGATTTGCAGGTGTGCAAGGTCATACAGACAGCAACACAACAGGGAGCAGTATCAGGCAGGATCTACTTGGAGTACAGGTGTGTACTCGGATAGAACAAGAGGAAGGCAAGGAAGTTCCTTCCATAAGTATGGTCTGTTGAATTGCAGGTTGTTGCAGATTCATGGGAGATCTACTTGAAGTACCTTGAGTACTTGTGGAGCACGTGGAGTGCTTGTGGAGTGCGTGGAGCACTTGTGTTATGCGTGGAGCATGAGAGGTGAACACCAACTCTGTATTTGAGTTGGGTGTTGGGACCGGTGAGAGGGAGAGCTTTGGGGAGAAGATTTACTGTTCACTTGAGGTGTGGGAATCCTCTGTAAGGTGGTGGAGAAGATGTGGCATATTCTCTATTGTATTCTTTTCTGTATAAAGTGTTAATACAAGTTGTGTATTGTCTCTCATATGCTGTGTTACTCTGAATTCTAGTTACTTGGTGAATCTGGTTTGTTTCCACATATTAAGTTGTTTGAAGTTTTGGTAATCAATTGTATGTTTCCGGTTTCGCATCCTGACAAGTGGGATCAGAGCATGTTTGTTGTTCTAGATTCCTGACACGTCGGTCCCTGTCTTCCTAGAGGTGACCAACGCTGGCTGATCTCCTGCTGATGCCAATTTTCCTTGCACTATCCCCTGACCGATGTTGATTTTGACCTGCCGACGCCGGTGACTGTCAAGCTCTAAAAACCTCTCTGTTTGCCTTAGGTGAAGCTTTTAGCTCCATACCCTAACAATCTCCCACTTGGAGATAAACAGCTGCACCCGTACCTATCCCAATACTTTGTCTATTCTGCATCCTGGTTTGTATTCCTCTTCAAGCTCCCACTTGAAGACTACCCACTACACTCCTTGTGGTGCTAAACTTGTGCTTGAATTTCTTCAATCTCAGCTTACCTTCTTCTGCCATTACTATACTCCCACTCAACCAACAATCCCTGTGAGTAACTTGTAATCAACAAACACTTAACAGATCTGGGCCATCAATTAGTCAAACTCGCTCTAAGAACATCCAACCTCGCTCTGATACCAATTGATGGGTATCAACTCTTGAACCTACAACCAGGCTCTGATACCAATTGATGGGACCGAAGTTCCCCAAAGCTCTGACACAACTTGTCAGGTTTAAGAGCACACATGATTACCAATGTATAAGCAACTTAAACATGTGAAAACCAGAAGAACAAATAACTATCAATGAGAAAACACACAGAATATGAGAGGCAACACACAATTGTATTCAACTCATTACAAAGGAAATTACAATAAAGAGATCACACTCTTCTTCCACCTCTGTGAGGCTTCCTCCTCAAGGACTCCAAGTAATCTTCCCACCTGAGTAATCTTCTCTCATAGGTCACAACACACAGCTAACACAAGCTGTTGTTCACCTCATTATACGCCTGTACAATCGAGTACAAACTGGTACTCCAAGTAGATCTCACCATGATCCTGCTCCTGATGTATTGTTATCACCCTAATCTTGCTCCCCCGCCGATCCTCTTTTGACCTCACATACACACATCCCTGCAGACCAACCTGATCTTACTTATCACATGTAGATCTCCACCATGATCTTGCAACACCCTGCATATCAAACCTAATATTACATACATGGGGAATCCTACTTGATTCCACCATGGGAAGAACTCTCCAAGCTCTACATAGCTCTTCTACAAGTTCAACACTTAACAATACAGCCCATGAGTCTATTATATAGATCTCATGCATACACTAATTAGACAAGGGGCTCAAAGACTCGAACTGGTCTTTATCATGCAAACTCCACGTTCACTTAATTGACTATTCATCAACAGCAATTCTGACCGCCACAGGTGACTGACGTCGGTCCCTGTCTTCCTGGAGGTGATCGACGCCAGCCGATCTCCTGCCGATGCCAGTTTTCCTTGCATTATCCCCTAACCGACGTTGGTTTTGGCTTGCTCTAAAAACCTCCCTATTTGCCATAGGTGAATCTTTTAGCTCCACACCCTAACAAAAATATCAAAACCTAGGACCCCCTTAGGGTTTTTGCATGATTGTGTTAGACTAGAGGCTTTAAAACCCTATTTAGCATAGTGTATTATGATAAATAATTCCCTAATCATGTCTTAAAAATCCCCATATTGGTCATGCTCCCATTTAACAAATATGTTCCCAAACAGAAGTGTAGGTATGTTCTATCTTCTTTGAGCCAAGATTGTTTTATAGACATGATGCATTTTTTATTGCATACATTCTAGTGAACCCAACATAAACCTAACCTTTTCAATATTTGCTTTACTCATTTCATTATTTTATCATTTTATTTTTCATATATTTTTAGTATTAGGTCGACCCTATCAACACAATATTCTTTTCTACCCCTTAGATACAGAACTAGGTTGACCCAGTCGACTTTGTATCATTTCCTGCTTGCTTCCTATCTAGGATATAGAACTAGGTTGACCCAGTCAACCTTGTATTCATATTTCATTAGTTTTTAAACACTTTTTTATATGCTATGTCAACCCAATTGACTTTGTATAGTTTTTAGACCCTATTTTCGATACTAGGTTGACCTAATCGACCTTGTACTCTTTTTTGCTTTACCTATAAGTCTGAATTAGTTTTCTATCTACGTTACCTATATGTCCAACTTAGTTCTCTATCTTCCTAACTTATTTATTTGTCTCTATCTATTATTATTCTTTCTTATCATCATTTTTATTTCCTCAAGCATCATATCCCCTATCAAAATATTCTTAGACAACTTGACTCCATTTAGACACTATATGGGGTTCTCTTTGCTTTTTATCTTTTCTTATCCTTTCTTCCTATTTTTAGTTTTTGGGGCATCTTTTGATGCCCATACACACATTAATATAGCTTTTGGGGTATCTTGTGATGCCTACCCACATTTATTTTTATATTTTAATGCATCTTGTGATGCCCATCCCTACATCCAATTACCCTTTGGGGAATCTTACAATGCCCACTCTTATTTTCCATTACATGGTACCAAACTAATTCAACTCCAAGAAACCTATTGAGACACATAAGCTTGTCTCTCACATGCTCATCTTTGATATAGATGCTAGTGTATGATCCTTCCCTTATTTTTATGCTTTCCATATACTATCTATCTAACACTCTTTTTAGGTTACTTGCATGGGTCTCCCCTTCTATAGTAGTTCCCTCTTATTACAAACCCTTAGTCCTTCCTTATGGTCTTTGGTTTCCCCTTTCTCTCATGATTTTCATTGTAAAACCTCGGATAGGACCTGATCTTCCCTATGGTGTGCCATAGTCTTCTTTATTTTCATACTCTTTTTACATTCCTTTTTAGCATCCCTTGGATTTCTCTTTTATGAGTTATAGTGTAAGACCATGGATAGGACCTATCCCTCCTCACAAAATACCATCTTTTTTCTTATTTCATTTTATTACTTCACATTCTTTTATTTTTTGGTACCCTCATGGGTTTCTCTTTTAGGAGTTATAGTGTAAACCATGGATAGACCTCCCCCTCATAAAATTACCATCTTATCATTCTTTTCATAAAAATAAATAAAATATTTGATACTTGTTCTCAACTTTAGATTTTGATTATTTTGATAGATGGAATTTGCACAATAATCTATGTTAGCATGTTTTCCTCCATTTACCTCATTCTTTATGATAAGGAATCACACTTTAATATCATTGTATCCCTTTTTACCCTTTGTCACATTTTTTGTAACTTGAATTAATTCAAATTTGTTCCATGTTTCATTCCTCTTGATTCCTTTCCTTTCACTCCACATTGGATAAAACAAGGTTGAAGTCAAGATAGTAATTTTATTTCACCTAGATTTATGAGACTATTAGACCCCATGCTCCTTGAATTTCTCTCTCTTATCAACCAAGTCCCAAGTATTCAAATGAAAGTCATCTTTAACAACCATGTTTAGTTTTCTAAATTTGTATGGAAGAGCAATAGAAAAATCCATCAATAAAGTTAAAATCCAAATCATTTGAAACAAAAGGTAATGATATACAAAAATCAACATACAAATCTTAAAAGTAAAAATCACACCAAAAGACATAATTCCAAGCACATATTCTATCTCTATTTGAAGCTGAAACTTCACAGTTGATCTCACATAGAGCTGAGGTCTATTGGGGTATGGTAGGTTAGTAGATTAAAATAGGAGATTTAAAAATATATATCTATAGTGCTACCTACTTTCTCACTCAAGTACCCAATATTTATAGTAGACCGATGACTCTATAAGGGGTCCTGAGGAATGGGGAACATGTTATGGGAAGGTAGGTCCATTTTTATTTTCATGCATTTAACCTTCATGGGATGATCTATATACTTCATTTGTTGACCTAAGACTTGTGTAGCTAATCAAAGTTTTCAAGAGTCCTTAAGGTCAAAAGTCCTCTTGTTTTGACAAACCTAATTTGAGTGTCTTGACTTAGATAAAGAGTTACTCTACCTTGGTTTTTCCTTCATTCTCCCCTCCACCCATTTCATTTTCCCCCTTGATAGGAAAATTATGATTCCAAATATATTTTCCCTTCTTTAAATTCCTTCATCTTCATTTGTTAAAAACATGGTATCACTACTTTGTTTCAATTTATCTATCCTTAGAGAAAAACAATGTGTTTGAGAAACTATGGATTACTTTCTTTACACCATAAAATTACATTCCTAGATTTAATCTACTTTCCTTTTACCATTTATCATTTATTATACTATCCTACTATCATGGACACTTGAGTTCGTATCTTTTTCCATTGTTGATCAAGGCTTGCTTGTTACTTCTCACTTGGTAATGTTGTTTTATTGTTTTATGCACCTTTTTCCATTGTTGAGTGAGATAAGGATTGCTACTTCTCACTCATTAATGTTGTTTTACCATTTTTTGTCTACTTTGACATTATTACTTTATTACCATCTTTTTTACATGTATATTTGGTTTGACTTGGTGAGTTTGCCTTTCTTACTTAAAGTTAACTTGTTTGAGTTTTTTGGCCTTTAATAGCCTTGGATTTTTAGTTACCTGATTTACTCTTGTTTTGACTTGGTCATTTGGTGTAACATAACACTTTTCACCCCAACTTGCCAAATTCCCAAGTACATCCCATCCTCATAGCACCAATTATCTTGGCTTTCTCACATTTGTTTGTTTTTACTCTTGGGTTTGTCAAAATCAAGCTCTACACCCTACACAATCAAAACTAAAAACACCACAAATAACCATCTAACAATAAA